>JAYESA010000014.1:92735050-93063253 GCA_036927795.1 Iris macrosiphon
ATAATAAAATACAGAATATATATACCATATATATTAACTGTATAATAATCCAAATATATTACAATTATACATACATACATATATATATATATATATATATATATATATATATATATATATATACAATAGGTATTTAAAGACAAGTATATAGTATATACTATACACATATATATGTATCTCTAGTATATATATACTGTATACAAAATACAGCACGTATATATATATAATACAGTGTTTATACAGAGGTATATATTTAATATACAGTATATATATATATATATATAAATACCCAAATCAGAATACATATATAGTATATAATTAGTATATATACAATGCAGCCCCTAATACTATGTATAAAATACCGTATTTATATAATTATACCTTACTGGAATGAAGGAGGGGTCGAGGGGGGTCTGGTGGCTGATCGTCGACGGCGGGGGTGGCCGGGCGGAGCACCGGCAACGCTCAGGGAGTTCGGCAGCAGCAGCAGCGGCTTTGGGGTCGTCTGTGCTGCGGGGACGAGGGCGGCCAGCTCAGGCGTCGTCCGGGGCTGAGAGTCGGCGGAGACGGAGGAGGTCGGTCGGGGAAGAGGTCGGCTAAGGATGGCAGCCGGGCGTGCTACGGTGGCGGAGAGGTTGGAGCTCGGGTGGTCGGGTTAGCTCGGGGAGGGGTATTTTGTGGGTTGAGGATGGTGGAGAGGGAGGCGGCTGTTGGCGGAGCAGTGGCCGGGGGCGGCTATGGTAGGTGAGGGAAAGGTCGCCGGAGGGGGTAGGGTCGTTGCGGGGGTGGCCGAAGGCGGGGGCTGGCCGGGAGGAGGCGGCGGGTAGCTCGGGCAGGGGTTGGCTGTAGGCTAAGGGTTTTTAGAACTAGGGTTTTGATTGTGGTTTTTCTTGGGTTGTGTTTATTAAATAAGATATAATGTGGTATATATGTAGGAGAGAGAGTGGGGGGCTGCCTTGGGATTAGGGCCAGCTGTGTATAATTTTTGGGGAGTTGGGAAGGCGTCATCATGATGAGGGTAGGGCTAGGAATTAAGCATTTCAAATGAAGGATCATGATGTGCCCTCCAAAAAGTGATACAAGTACATAAAAATAGAGGGAAAAATACATGGTGACTGGTCAAGGAATGTAGGCTCTTTCTCCATGTGGTTGGGCCAATGAGAGGGGGGCACCTCATTGCAATTTAGTACAAAGGCCCCTGAACAAATTAGAATTTGCACAAATTCTGGAATTGGGGATTTGATGTAACAAAACACCATGTTTGGTATTTTGTATTAGGCTAGGATGGTGTATGATTTTTTTGTATGAGGCTTGTGGGTGTGTGTGGGGGTTTGGGTCGGAGTTGGGTCTAATTTAAGTGAGGTTAGGTCACTACATTAATTAATTAAAATTAATGCGCCGGGTGTCTCTAAATTAATTTAATAAAAACCGGGGGTCTAAATTTGGGTGGCTCATGCGTCATGGGCGTGGTAGGCTTAGAGTATAATAATGTCATGATTGGGATTGGTCAAAACGGGTTGAGGTCGGGTCTCAATTTCGATTGGAACGGACAAAGAACGTAAATACGCAATTTATTTAATTTACTTACGGACGTTTGTAACGACTTTTGTGCAACTAAAACCAGGCACAAAAATCAGTATCCGGGGGTTGCACAAGGTTCATTATGGTAGGTTAGTATGTCTAGGCCAAGTATATAGAATTTGTTTCGGGGTAACAGCTAGGGTAGTGTCCTAAATATCGGGACAACGGTAAGGTATCCTAAGTGATAAAAATCACTGCACAAATAAATAATACTATGTATAATAAATTCTAATTAGGACCAAAATAACCCTAATCTCTTTATCTAATTTAATAAAAATAAATTTTTGGTCGAGGGGGTTTACAATCTACCCAACTTATAAGAATTTCGTCCTCAAAATTAAAATAACACATAATAAGTTATAAATTATCAAGCAATGCTACAGACATACCTAGGGCTGGTGGGGCTGGCATTTGTACTATCTCCCGGGCTCTATCGCTATATTGGGAACACTCCTGAGCTTGATGTTGGGTTGATCCGCTCCTCAAGCACAGTCCTAGTCTTCTTCTGCAATCTTTCTGGACATGTCCCTTCATTCTGCAAAAGTGACACGTCGATAGCTCTCTCTGTTGATATGGCACAATCTTCTGTTGCATCTGCGCTCCTGGATGGCGAATCGGTCCTCCTGCTCCTGGCTGAGCTCTGGCTAGTGCAGTCATGCTGGAATGTCTCGATCCTCTGCTAATAGCCTCCTGGATCCTCGCCTATGATAGGACTTCCTCGTATGAGATCCTCGCCTGAGTAGTAGTGTACCTCTGCAGCTCGAAGGTAAGGCCGTGATGGAATCTCCTGGCCTTCTCCAGGTCGTTGGGTATCAGGGCTGCACCGAAACGGCTGAGTCGGCTGAACTCCGCGTCGTAGGCGTCCACGGTCAAGTTCCCTTGCTCCAGGTGTAGAAATTGGGAGTACAGGGCGTTCCTGACCATAGCGGGGAAATACTTCGCATTCAAGTACTCCAAAAATTCCTCCCAAGTCAGTGTCCTGCCGATGCTGCGCTCCATAGAATCCCACCAGTGATGGGCGTTGCCTGTGAGTTTGGCCCTCACTGTGGTCATCCAGAGGTCAGGGTGTAGTTGCGAACACTACAATAGCATCTCAGTGTTGGAGACCCAGTCTGAGGTCTCTTCTGCAGTCTCCTTGCCTGAGAAGGTTCTCGGTTCCATCTGGCGGAAGCCTCGTACAGTGCCCACAGGCTGGACAGGTGCTGGTGCTGCTGCTTGGGCAGGTTCCCTCTCCAGTACTGCCATCAGGCCCTATCTCAGGGTCTCCGTCTGATGCCACTGGGCCTGCATCATCGTCTCAAAGAACTGGAACATCTGTGGCTGTTCCTTCTCTGGTGGCATCTGGGGTAGAAACGGTGGAGGTGGTGGTAGTGGTACCTCCGGCTGCCTCATCGGTGTCTCCTCGGATGTCGGCCTCTCGACCTGTGGCATCGACGTAGCCCTCGGGGTCTGTCCCTCGAAGTGCTGCATCGGGACCGTCTGGGATGTCTGGCCTTCTGGCTGCTGCGTCCTGTCGTCGGGAGAGGTCTGATGGCAGTGTATCATCGGGGCCTGGGGGATCACCTGTGCCTGTGGCTGAGGCTGCTCTCTAGGTGGTCCCTGGGACGTCTCCTCCCTCGGTGCGGGGGCTGATGGTACTATGGAACCAAGTATCTCGCGTCTGCTGCGTAGGTTCATCTCGCTGTAAGAGATATAACTTCATTAAAAGAGTACGAAATAACAAGCAGGATGCAGATATTTAATTTAATCAAATACGAAGGAGGTTCAAAGGGGAAAGTGGATGAGATCTATTAATTTCTATCCTATTGAAGGCTCGCTGGGCATGTTACCATACCACAAGCGATAAACATGACCTGCATGGGCCGCCACTAAAACCATGTCATGCCCCAGTCCCAAAATATACGGGACTAGGTCACGAGGCATTGTCCAGCTGACACGACTCCGAAGGATATCCTAATTTAATGGATCCTATCGAAGCGTGCTACGCTGTCCTAAAATACTAATAAGTCTAATATGCTAATATATAGCAGGCAAGGTCTAATCTCATTCACAGAATACAATATCATAAAGACTGAAATAAATACTGCTAAATAAAATACAAGAGTCTGAATATCCATAATACATCTGAAATAGTCTGAATGGGGACAAACCCATTGAAATACAGAAATGGAAATAAAGTGCAGAAAGAGTAAGATAGCTAGACTAGAGTATCAACTTGCTAGATATAAAAACTCTAGTCTGATGTAGCTGCGTACTCAAATTACGGGAACTCCCCTGGAAATGCCTCGTAGTCCTCAATCAGGAATCCTGTCTCTACTCCTGCTCCGTAGATGGTAGGGTACAAGTGCTCGTCCGGATCTGGAAGAGAACTAGGTCCTCAGAGAGACGTAACAAGTATACAGAAATGTATGCCATAAAGTAAATACTGTGTAAACTCAAGGATAATCTAACCAGCTAAGTGAAATGCACTTTGAAGACAATCCTGGTATGTATGTATGGATAGGTGAAAGGTATAATGCATAGCGTCAAGCCAGAGGCTAAGTACCTGGCATTAGCTGTAAACTGAACGCCAGGAGTATATTTGCTGACTACATCACCGATCATGATAGCGCACAGCTAGTAACCTCTGTCGGATGTATCGACACGCATATATGCCCATAACCGGGAACCTGAGCCCATAACCGGGTAACACATGGCCCATAATCGGGTAATACTAAGGCTCACGGCCCCGCAGTTTACTCTGAAACTACGACGACCAAAGGTCTATCCCATACGCCTACTAATTATCTTCCCCGTCCAATGTCAATGTACAAGTCGCAAATGAGACATGGACACCTCATACTATGATGCAAGTTGCTACAAAAATAAACAACTAAGCTAAATACCGTCACACGTGTTGCTCATGCTGATGGCCAGTCGATCATGAAACACGCGTCCCTACATGAACTCACTCTGTGACGTGTTAAGATACGTGTCAAGGCCTGGGAAGTCATATTGATAACTCCTCAACTTTAGGTGGGTCCACTAGACACTAGGTCAGACACAAGTCCTAACGTCAACGTCTTCGTTGACTGCACCCGAGTCTTCTTGGACGCGCACAGTTAATATTATAACAATAAGATGTACAACTAGATAAACAGCCGAATTTAAACAGTAACAACAAGGCAATGTATACTTGCCTGGAACTCTGGCGTGCACAAGCAATGTTCCGGAACCAGCAGTCAAGGTAGCACCGTCTCGGATGCCTACGAACAGATAACAATAATTATGATTCACTAAAATTTATACCATGCTTAATTATCTATGTTAATCTAGTACAAGTATACATATCTAACACATATACATGTATCTACATTAAATAATTTAATAACGTACATACATATATTCAATTATGTATTTAGACATATTTATATTTTTTCATTATACATAGATATATTTATAACAACCATAAATATGTTTATATAGTATAACACTTATATACCTCTATACATAGTACATATATAACTAATACAATACCTGTCATATCTACATATATACACAATTACACATATATACATAAGTACACCTATACACATATATACTATAGATAATTTAATAACATATATACTTATGTACCCTAATACATATTTAATGTAATAATAAAAATACGTATGTTTAAATATTACACATTAAAATAGCTTTTATAGATACACTTTAAATAATAATCCAACAAATAAGTACATATACATATTTCCATAAAAATATATTTACATAATTAAACCACAATACTATGTATATTAATTAAATACATAGTCATATATTTACATATATTTATATAAGCATTTATATATATATAAGTACATATATACAACAGTTATATATATATACATATACATTTATGTGTACAAGAATAGGAAGTGTAATTATATACAATATACACTAATATTTATATTATTAATACACAAGTATAATTATATTTATAAATATTTTCATATATATATTTAATATTCTAATTACTAAATACACTATATATATATATATATATATATATATATATATATATATATATATATATATATATATATATATATGTTAATAATAGGTATAATGTATTTAATACCAATAAATAACATACTACATATAATATAATAAAACACAGAATATATATATACCATATATATTAACTGTTTAATTATCCAAATATATTACAATAATACATACGTACATACATACATATATATATATATATATATATATATATATATATATATATATATATATATATATATATATATATATATATATATATATATATACACAATAGGTATTTAATACATAAATAGTATTTAAAGACAAGTATATAGTATATACTATACACATATATATGTATCTCTAGTATATATATAATGTATACAAAATACAGCACGTATATATATATATATATATATATATATATATATATATATATATATATATATATATATATATATAATACAGTATTTATACAGAGGTATATATTTAATATACAGTATATATATATAAATACCCAAATCAGAATACATATATAGTATATAATTAGTATATATACAATGCAGCCCCTAATACTAGGTATAAAATACCGTATTCGTATAATTATACCTTACTGGAATGAAGGAGGGGTCGAGGGGGGTCTGGTGGCTGATCGTCGACGACGGGGGTGGTCGGGCGGAGCTCCGGCAACGCTCGGGGAGTTCGGCAACAGCAGCGGCGGCTTTGGGGTCGTCTGTGCTGCGGGGACGAGGGCGGCCAGCTCAGGCGTCGTCCGGGGCTGAGAGTCGGCGGAGACGGAGGAGGTCGTTCGGGGAAGAGGTCGGCTAAGGATGGCGGCCGGGCGTGCTGTGGTGGTCGAGAGGTTGGAGCTCGGGTGGTCGGGTTAGCTCGGGGAGGGGTGTTCTGTGGGTTGAGGATGGTGGAGAGGGAGGCGGCTGTGGGTGGAGCAGTGGCCGGGGGCGGTGGTGGTAGGTGAGGGAAAGGTCGCCGGAGGGGTTAGGGTCGTTGCGGGGGTGGCTGGAGGCGGGGGCTGGCCGGGAGGAGGCGGCGGGTAGCTCGGGCAGGGGTTGGCTGTAGGCTAAGGGTTTTTAGAACTAGGGTTTTGATTATGGTTTTTCTTGGGTTGTGTGTATTAAATGAGATATAATGTGATGTATATGTAGGGGAGAGAGTGGGGGGGGCTGCCTTGGGATTAGGGCCGGCTATGTATAATTTTTTGGGGAGTTGGGGAGGCTTCATCATGATGAGGGGAGGGCTAGGAATTAAGCATTTCAAATGAAGGGTCATGATGTGTCCTCCAAAAAGTAATGCAAGTACATGAAAATGGGGGAGAAAATACATGGTGACCGGTCAAGGAATGTAGGCTCTTTCTCCATGTGGTTGGGCCAATGAGAGGGGGGCACCTTATTGCAATTTTGCACAAGGCCCCTGAACAAATTAAAATTTGCACAAATTTTGGAATTGGGGATTTGATGTAACAAAACACCATGTTTGGTGTTTTGTATCGGGCTAGGATGGTGTATGGTATTTTTGTATGAGGCTTGTGGGTGTATGTATGGGTTTGGGTTGGAGTTCGATCTAATTTAAGTGAGGTTAGGTCACTACATTAATTAATTAAAATTAATGCGCTCGATGTTATTTAATTAATTAAAAATAACCGGGGGGTCAAAATGGGGTGGCTCAAGCGTCATGGGCGTGGTAGGCTTAGAGTATAATAATGTCATGATCAGGGTTGGTCAAAACAGGTTGAGGTCGGGTCTCAATTTCGATTAGAACGGACAACGAACGTAAATACGCAATTTATTTAATTTACTTACGGACGTTTGTAACGACTTTTGTGCGACTAAAACCAGGCACAAAAATCAGTATCCGGGGGTTGCACAAGGTTCATTATGGTAGGTTAGTATGTCTAGGCCAAGTGTATGGAATTTGTTTCGGGGTAACAGTTAGGGTAGTGTCCTAAATATCGGGACAACGGTAAGGTATCCTAAGTGATAAAAATTACTGCACAAATAAATAATACTATGTATAATAAATTCTAATTAAGATCAAAATAACCCTAATCTCTTTATCTAATTTAATAAAAATAAATTTTTGGTCGAGGGAGTTTACAATCTACCCAACTTATAAGAATTTTGTCCTTGAAATTAAAATAACACATAATAAGCTATAAATTATCAAGCAATGCTACGGACATACCTAGGGCTGGTGGGGCTGGCATTTGTACTATCTCCCGGGCTCTATCGCTATACTGGGAACACTCCTGAGCTTGATATTGGGTTGATCCGCACCTCAAGCACAGTCCTAGTCTTCTTCTGCAATCTTTCTAGACATGTCCCTTCTTTCTGCAAAAGTGACACGTCGGTATCTCTCTCTGCTGATATGGAACAATCTTCTATTGCGTCTGCGCTCCTAGATGGCGAATCGGTCCTCCTGCTCCGGGCTGAGCTCTAGCTGGTGCAGTCGTACTGGAATATCTCGATCCTCTGCTAATAGCCTCCTGGATCCTCACCTCTGATAGGACTTCCTCGTATGAGATCCTCGCCTGAGTAGTAGTGTACCTCTGCAGCTCGAAGGTAAGGCCGTGATGGAATCTTCTGGCCTTCTCCAGGTCGTTGGGTATCAGGGCTGCACGAAAATGGCTGAGTCGGCTGAACTCCGCGTCGTAGGCGTCCACGGTCAAGTTCCCTTGTTCCAGGTGTAGGAACTGGGAGTACAGGGCGTTCCTAACTGTAGCAGGGAAATACTTTGCATTGAAGTACTCCAGAAATTCCTCCCAAGTCTGCGTCCTGCCGACGCTGCGCTCCATAGAATCCCACCAGTGATGGGCGTTGCCTGTGAGTTGGGCCCTCACTGTGGTCATCCAGAGGTCGGGGTGTAGTTGCGCTCCGTCTGATGCCACTGGGCCTGCATCATCGTCTCAAAGAACTGGAACATCTGTGGCTGTTCCTCCTCTGGTGGCATCTGGGGTAGAAACGGTGGAGGTGGTGGTAGTGGTACCTCCGGCTGCCTCATCGGTGTCTCCTCGGATGCCGGCCTCTCGAACTGCGGCATAGACGTAGCCCTCGAGGTCTGTCCCTCGAAGTGCTGCATCGGGACCGTCTGGGATGTCTGGCCTTCTGGCTGCTGCGTCCCGTCGTCGGGAGAGGTCTGATGCCAGTGTATCATCGGGGCCTGGGGGATCACCTGTGCCTGTGGCTGAGGCTGCTCTCTGGGTGGTCCCTGGGACGTCTCCTCCCTCGGTGCGAGGGCTGATAGTACTATGGCAACAAGTATCTCGCGTCTGCTGTGTAGGTTCATCTCGCTATAAGAGATAGAACTTCATTAAAAGAGTACGGAATAATAAGCAGGATGCAGATATTTAATTTAATCAAATGCGAAGGAGGTTCAAAGGTGGAAAGTGGATGAGATCTATTAATTTCTATTCTATTGCAGGCTCGCTGGGCATGTTACCATACCACAAGCGATAAACATGACCTGCATGGGCCGCCACTAAAACCATGTCATGCCCTAGTCCAAAAATACACGGGACCAGGTCACGAGGCATTGGCCAGCTGACACGACTCCGAAGGATATCCTAATTTAATGGATCCTATCGAAGCGTGCTACGCTGTCCTAAAATACTAACAAGTCTAATATGCTAATATATAGCAGGCAAGGTCTAATCTCATCCACAGAATACAATATCATAAAGACTGAAATAAATGCTGGTAAATAAAATACAAGAGTCTGAATATCCATAATACATCTGAAATAGTCTGAATGGGGACAAACCCACTGAAATACAGAAATAGAAATAAAGTACAGAAAGAGTAAGATAACTAGACTAGAGTATCAACTAGCTAGATATGAAAACTCTAGTCCGATGTAGCTGCGTACTCAAATCACAGGAACTCCCCTGGAAATGCCTCGTAGTTCTCAATCAGGAATTCTGTCTCTACTCCTGCTCCGTAGATGGTAGGGTACAAGTGCTCGTCCGGATCTGGAAGAGAACCAGGTCCTCAGAGGGACGTAACAAGTATACAAAAATGCATGCCACAAACTAAATACTGTGTAAACTCAAAGGTAATCTAACCAGCTAAGTGAAATGCACTTTGAAGACAACCCTGGTACGAATGGGTAGGTGAAAGGTATAAAGCATAGCGTCGAGCCAGAGACTAAGTACCAGGCATTAGCTGTAAACTGAACGCCAGGAGTATATATGCTGACTACATCACCGATCATGATAACGCGCAGCTAGTAACCTCTGCCGGATGTATCGACACGCATATATGCTCATAACCGGGAACCTGAGCCCATAACCGGGTAACACATGGCCCATAACCGGGTAACACTGAGGCTCACGGCCCCGTAGTTTACTCTGAAACTACAGCGACCAAATGTCTATCCCATATGCCTACCAATTGTCTTCCCCGCCCAATGTCAATGTACAAGTCGCAAATGCGACATGGATACCTCATACTATGATGCAAGTCGCTACAAAAATAAACAACAAAGCTAAATACCGTCACACGTGCTGCTCATGCTGATGGCCAGTCGATCATGAAATACGCGTCCCTACATGAACTCACTCTGTGACGTGTTAAGATACGTATCAAGGCCTGGGAAGTCATATTGATAACTCCTCAACTTTAGGTGGATCCACTAGACACTAGGTCAGACACAAGTCCTAACGTCAACGCCTTCGTTGACTGCATCCGAGTCTTCTCGGACGCGCACAGTTAATATTAAAACAATAAGATGTGCAACTAGATAAACAGCTGAATTTAAACAGTAACAACAAGACAAGGTATACTTGCCTGGAACTCTGGCGTGCACAAGCAATGTTCCGGAACCAGCAGTCAAGGTAGCACCGTCTCGGATGCCTACGAACAGATAACAATAATTATGATTCACTAAAATTTACACCATGCTTAATTATCTATGTTAACCTAGTACAAGTATACATATCTAACACATATACATGTATCTACTTTAAATAATTTAATAACGTACATACAAATATTCAATTATGTATTTAGACATATTTATATTTATTCATTATACATATATATTTATAACAACCATAAATATGTTTATATAGTATAACACTTATATACCTCTATACATAGTACATATATAACTAATACAATACCTGTCATATCTACATATATACACAATTACACATATATACATAAGTACACCTATACACATATATACTATAGATAATTTAATAACATATATACTTATGTACCCTAATACATATTTAATGTAATAATAAAAATACGTATGTTTAAATATTACACATTAAAATAGCTTTTATAGATACAATTTAAATAATAATTCAACAAATAAGTACATATACATATTTCCATAAAAATATATTTACATAATAAAACCATAATACTATGTATATTAATTAAATACATAGTCATATATTTACATATATTTATATAAGCATTTATATATATAAGTACATATATACAACAGTTATATATATATACATATACATTTATGTGTACAAGAATAGGAAGTGTAATTATATACAATATACACTAATATTTATTATATTAATACACAAGTATAATTATATTAATAAATATTTTCATATATATTTAATATTCTAATTACTAAATACACAATATATATATATATATATATATATATATATATATATATATATATATATATATATATATATATATATATATATATATATATATATATATATATATACATATACATATACATATACATATACATATACATATACATATATGTTAATAATAGGTATAATGTATTTAATACCAATAAATAACATACTACATATAATATAATAAAATACAGAATATATATACCATATATATTAACGGTATAATAATCCAAATATATTACAATATATATATATATATATATATATATATATATATATATATATATATATATATATATATATATATATATATATATATATATATAAACACAATAGATATTTAATACATAAATAGGTATTTAAAGACAAGTATATAGTATATACTATACACATATATATGTATCTCTAGTATATATATAATTTATACAAAATACAGCACGTATATATATATAATACAGTGTTTATACAGAGGTATATATTTAATATACAGTATATATATATAAATACCCAAATCAAAATACATATATAGTATATAATTAGTATATATACAATGCAGCCCCTAATACTAGGTATAAAATATCGTATTCGTATAATTATACCTTACTGGAATGAAGGAGGGATCGAGGGGGGTCTGGTGGCTGATCGTCGACGGCGGGGGTGGCCGAGCGGAGCTCCGACAACGCTCGGGGAGTTCGACAGCAGCAGCAGCGGCTTTGGGGTCGTTTGTGCTGCGGAGACGAGGGCGGCCAGCTCAGGCGTCGTCCGGGGCTGAGAGTCGGCAGAGATGGAGGAGGTCGGTCGGGGAAGAGGTCGGCTAAGGATGGCGGCCGGGCGTGCTGCAGTGGCGGAGAGGATGGATCTCGGGTGGCCGGGTTTGCTCGGAGAGGGGTGTTCTGTGTGTTGATGATGGTGGAGAGGGAGGCGGCTGTGGGCGGAGCAATGACCGAGGGCGGCGGTGGTAGGTGAGGGAAAGGTCGCCGGAGGGGGTAGGGTCGTTGCGGGGGTGGCCGGAGGCGGGGGCTGGCCGGAGGAGGCGGCGGGTAGCTCGGGCAGGGGTTGGCTGTAGGCTAAGGGTTTTTAGAAATAGGGTTTTGATTGTGGTTTTTCTTGGGTTGTGTGTATTAAATAAGATGTAATGTGATGTATATGTAGGAGAGAGTGGGGGGGGCTGCCTTGGGATTAGGGCCGGCTGTGTGTAATTTTTGGGGAGTTGGGGAGGCTTCATCATGATGAGGGGAGGGCTAGGAATTAAGCATTTCAAATGAAGGGTCATGATGTGCCCTCCAAAAAGTGATGCAAGTACATGAAAATGGAGGGAAAAATACATGGTGACCGGTCAAGGAATGTAGGCTCTTTCTCCATGTGGTTGGGCCAATGAGAGGGGGCACCTCATTGCAATTTTGCACAAAGGCCCCTGAACAAATTGGAATTTGTACAAATTCTGGAATTGGGGATTTGATGTAACAAAACATCATGTTTGGTATTTTGTATTGGGCTAGGATGGTGTATGGTATTTTTGTATGAGGCTTGTGGGTGTGTGTGTGGGTTTGGATTGGAGTTGGGTCTAATTTAAATGAGGCTAGGTCACTACATTAATTAATTTATAATTAATGCACCGGGTGTCTCTAAATTAATTTAATAAATATCGGGGGTCTAAATTTGGGTGGCACAAGCGTCATTGGTGTGGTAGGCTCAGAGTATAATAATGTCATGATCGGGGTTGGTCAAAACGGGTTGAGGTCGGGTCTCAATTTCGATTGGAATGGACAACGAAAATAAATACGCAATTTATTTAATTTACGTACGGACGTTTATAACGACTTTTGTGCGACTAAAATTAGGCACAAAAAATCAGTATCCGGGGGTTGCTCAAGGTTATTATGGTAGGTTGGTATGTCTAGGCCAAGTGTATGGAATTTATTTTGGGGTAACAGCTAGGGTAGTGTCCTAAATATCGGGATAACGGTAAGGTGTCCTAAGTGATAAAAATTACTGCACAAATAAATAATACTATGTATAATAAATTCTAATTTGGACCAAAATAACCCTAATCTCTTTATCTAATTTAATAAAATAAATTTTTGGTCGAGGGGGTTTATAATCTACCCAACTTATAAGAATTTTGTCCTCAAAACTAAAATAACACATAATAAGCTATAAATTATCAAGCAATGCTATGGACATACCTAGGGTTGGTGGGGCTGGTGTTTGTACTATCTCCCGAGCTCTATCGCTATACTGGGAACACTCCTGAGCTTGATGTTAGGTTGATCCGTACCTCAAGCACAGTCCTAGTCTTCTTCTGCAATCTTTCTGGACATGTCCCTTCTTTCTGCAAAAGTGACACGTCGGTAGCTCCCTCTGCTGATATGGCACAATCTTCTGTTGCGTCTGCGCTCCTGGATGGCGAATCGGTCCTCCTGCTCCGGGCTGAGCTCTGGCTGGTGCAGTCGTGCTAGAATGCCTCGATCCTCTGCTAATAGCCTCTTGGATCCTCGCCTCTGATAGGACTTCCTCGTATGAGATCCTCGCCTGAGTAGTAGTGTACCTCTGCAGCTCGAAGGTAAGGCCGTGATGGAATCTCCTGGCCTTCTCCAGGTCGTTGGGTATCAGGGGGGCACCAAATCGATTGAGTCGGCTGAACTCCGCGTCGTAGGCGTCCACGGTCAAGTTCTCTTGTTCCAGGTGTAGGAACTGGGAGTACAGGGCGTTCCTGACCGTAGCAGGGAAATACTTCGCATTGAAGTACTCCAGAAATTCCTTCCAAGTCTGTGTCCTATCGACGCTGTGCTCCATAGAATCCCACCAGTGATGGGCGTTGCCTGTGAGTTGGGCCCTCACTGCGGTCATCCAGAGGTTGGGGTGTAGTTGCGAACCCTCCAATAGCATCTCAATGTTGAAGACCCAGTCTGAGATCTCTTCTGCAGTCTCCTTGCCTGAGAAGGTTCTCGGTTCCATTTGGCGGAAGCCTCGTACAGTGCCCACTGGCTGGACAGGTGCAGGTGCTGGTGCTGCTGCTTGGGCAGGTGCCCTCTCCAGTACCGCCATCAGGCCCTGTCTCAGGGTCTCAGTCTGATGCCACTGTACCTGCATCATCGTCTGAAAGAACTGGAACATCTGTGGCTGTTCCTCCGCTGGTGGCATCTGGGGTGGAAATAGTGGAGGAGGTGGTAGTGGTACCTCCGACTGCCTCATCGGTGTCTCATCGGATGCCGACCTCTCGAACTGCGGCATCAGCATCGCCCTAGAGGTCTGTCCCTCGAAGTGCTGCATCGGGACGGTCTGCGAAGTCCGGCCCTCTGGCTGCTGCGTCCCGTCGTCGGGAGAGGTCTGATGCCGGTGTATCATCGGGGCCTGGGAGATCACCTATGCTTGTGGCTGAGGCTGCTCTCCAGGTGGTCCCTGGGATATCTCCTCCCTCGGTGTGGGGGCTGATGGTACTATGGCACCAAGTGTCTCACGTCTGCTGCGTAGGTTCATCTCGCTGTAAGAGATAGAACTTCATTAAAAGAGAACGGAATAACAAGTAGGATGCAGATATTTAATTTAATCAAATGCGAAGGAGGTTCAAAGGCGGAAAGTGGATGAGATCTATTAATTTCTATCCTATTGCAGGCTCGCTGGGCATGTTACCATACCACAAGCGATAAACATGACCTGCATGGTGTCATGCCCCGATTTCGGCTAATCGATAATCGTCCCCCGGGCGTGATGCCGTGCACGCGTAGGGCGCGCGTGCACAAGGCCTTAGGCATAAGGATATTCTTTAGAATAATGCAACAGAGTGGACATATAAGATAACACAAGGTTGAGGCATAGAAAAGTTTCTCTTTTATTCATAATGAACATCTTTTTTACATTGCTTGACTCAAAAGTATAAAATGCCCCACGGGCTTACAAACTTGGACGCAAAATGAGATAGCCGATCCATACATTATGTCCCTTTACATAGATTCAAAAACGCAAAACCACCTTGGGTGCGAGTAAGCACCATCGCCTTAGCGATATTCAGCAACTGGAGAGAGAGTGAAAGGCTTCTAGCTTGAGCCTCCAAAAGTCTTGGCCACGACCCGCCAAGAATCCCAAAAGTCCGGAGAGAAGCTTCAGCTCCTCGCCGCGTAGCCTTGCTCCGGGGAACCTGCTACAACGAGGGTCAGTACTTCAGAAAGTACTGGTGAAGGCTAGCTGCTCAACTTTACCAAGCTCATGAGATGAGATCTAATGAGTATGCTACAATTATGTTCTTAGGTGGGTTTCTATTCTTGCCTAGTTCAGATTTTATTTAGCAGATATGCAAGAACAAAATAACATAACTTCGCATGCCACCGTTCGGTGACTTTACCTGTCCCGTCTGAACCACCTGTACAACTTACCATAGCCTTCCCTGTCACGAAGACATAGTTAGTCTGCACAGTTTAAATATACACAACATCTTTCTCTGTTGTTTAGGAGCCATCATGGGTTTAGTCTGGGCTGGCGGCGACGCTTGCAGCGCGGGTAGCTAGCCCCGCTACAATTCCCCGCTCCCAGGACTAAGAAAGTAGATTCCGCCCGGGTCGAAACGGCCCGGTGCCCCGGTAACCGTTCGCAGGAACCTGGATTCCTTGTGCACAAGAATTCCCATGACCATTTCTATGACTCTACCTCATAGATTTACTTACTAGCCATTTAAAGAACACCATGTATGAAACTGCTTTACTGTACTATCATAATCAACCAACAGTTATATGAAATAACATGCAGCAGTTTATAGAAGAACACTTTGAACTATCAATAGATACCAACCCATTAAACACCCAACGAACATGCATGCATCAATAAATTTATGCAAGGTTTGTATGACAAGCAATGGGTGTTCCAAGCCTACTTCTTATCTTATCTTGTTATCCAACTTGTTACTTAATTGGTATCGTTTGATTGAGTGCACCACTGAGTCAATTTTATTATGAACGGAGCCCTTAGAAAGAAGGTGCTTATCGAAATAGAGCCACTCACAAGTTTGGTTGAATAGGAAGAAGAAGGAGAGACGCCTAAGACTCCGCTCGCGCGTCGTCTACACGATCACCTGCACGCACCAACGGATGATCAATACCTCCTGCTTCGGTCTCCAAGGGTCGATACGAAATGCGAAATCCTAAGAACGAAAGCAATGAAATCCATTGAAACCGTTCAAGAAAACGCAAGTCATAAAACCAACAAGAAAGCATCCAAGCGGCACGAAAACGGACAAGAAACCAACGCAACGGAAAGGCCCCTCTCGACTCTGCCGCCGAGTCCATCCTCGAGGCACAATCCATTGTATATGGGACCTGATTCCGAAGAAACCAATCCATAACGAGGAAAGGATCTTAATTCAATCTGTCCCGTTCGGACGGTCGTAAGTATTTCTTGGCCGCGCTCCCCGAATAGGGGGAACGGGGCATTACACATGGGCCGCCACTAAAACCATGTCATGCCCCAGTCCCAAAATATACGGGACCAGGTCACGAGGCATTGTCCAGCTGACACGACTCCGAAGGATATCCTAATTTAATGGATCCTATCGAAGCGTGCTACGCTGTCCTAAAATACTAACAAGTCTAATATGCTAATATATAGCAGGCAAGGTCTAATCTCATTCACAGAATACAATATCATAAAGACTGAAATAAATACTGGTAAATAAAATACAAGAGTCTGAATATCCATAATATATCTAAAATAGTCTGAATGGGGACAAACCCACTGAAATACAGAAATAGAAATAAAGTGCAGAAAGAGTAAGATAACTAGACTAGAGTATCTACTTGCTAGATATAAAAACTCTAGTCTGATGTAGCTGCGTACTCAAATCACGGGAACTCCCCTGAAAATGCCTCGTAGTCCTCAATCAGGAATCCTGTCTCTACTCCTGCTCCGTAGATGGTAGGGTACAAGTGCTCATCCGGATCTGGAAGAGAACTAGGTCCTTAGAGGGACGTAACAAGTATACAGAAATGCATGCCATAAAGTAAATACTGTGTAAACTCAAGGGTAATCTAACCAGCTAAGTAAAATGCACTTTGAAGACAACCCTGGTAAGTATGGGTAGGTGAAAGGTATAATGCATAGCGTCAAGCCAGAGGCTAAGTACCTGGCATTAGCTGTAAACTGAACGCCAGGAGTATATTTGCTGACTACATCACCGATCATGATAGCGCGCAGCTAGTAACCTCTGTCGGATGTATCGACACGCATATATGCCCATAACCGGGAACCTGAGCCCATAACCGGGTAACTAGAATAGGAAGTGTAATTATATACAATATACACTAATATTTATTACATTAATACACAAGTATAATTATATTTATAAATATTTTCATATATATATTTAATATTCTAATTACTAAATACACAATATATATATATATATATATATAATATATATTATATATATATTATATATATATATATATATTATATATATTATATATATTATAATAATAGGTATAATGTATTTAATACCAATAAATAACATACTACATATAATATAATAAAATACAGAATATATATACCATATATATTAACTGTATAATAATCCAAATATATTACAATTATACATATATATATATATATATATATATATATATATATATATATATATATATATATACAATAGGTATTTAATACATAAATAGGTATTTAAAGACAAGTATATAGTATATACTATACACATATATATGTATCTATAGTATATATATAATGTTACAAAATACAGCACGTATATATATATAATACAGTGTTTATACAGAGGTATATATTTAATATTAGTATATATATATAAATATCCAAATCCGAATACATATATAGTATATAATTAGTATATATACAATGCAGCCCCTAATACTAGGTATAAAATACCGTATTCGTATAATTATACCTTACTGGAATGAAGGAGGGGTCGAGGGGGGTCTGGTGGCTGATCGTCGACGGCAGGGGTGGCCGGACGGAGCTCCGGCAACGCTCGGGGAGTTCGGCAGCAGCAGCAGCGGCTTTGGGGTCGTCTGTGCTGCGGGGATGAGGGCGGCCAGCTCAGGCGTCGTCCGGGGCTGAGAGTCGGCGGAGACGGAGGAGGTCGGTCGGGGAAGCGGTCGGCTAAGGATGGCGGCCGGGCGTGCTGCGGTGGCGGAGAGGTTGGAACTCGGGTGGTCGGGTTAGCTCGGGGAGGGGTGTTCTATGGGTTGAGGTTGGTGAAGAGGGAGTCGGCTGTGGGCGGAGAAGTGGCCGGGGGCGGCGGTGGTAGGTGAGGGAAAGTTCGCCGGAGGGGGTAGGGTCGTTGCGGGGGTGGCCGGAGGCGGGGGCTGGCCGGGAGGAGGCGGCGGGTAGCTCGGGCAGTGGTTGGCTGTAGGCTAAGGGTTTTTAGAACTAGGGTTTTGATTGTGGTTTTTCTTGGGTTGTGTGTATTAAATAAGATGTAATGTGATGTATATGTAGGAGAGAGTGGGGGGGCTGCCTTGGGATTAGGGCCGGCTGTATGTAATTTTTGGGGAGTTGGGGAGGCTTCATCATGATGAGGGGAGGGCTAGGAATTAAGCATTTCAAATGAAGGGTCATGATGTGCCCTCCAAAAATGATGCAAGTACATAAAAAATGGGGGGAAAATATATAGTGACCGATCAAGGAATGTAGGCTCTTTCTCCATGTGGTTGGGCCAATGAGAGGGGGCACCTCATTGCAATTTTGCACAAAGGCCCCTGAACAAATTAGAATTGCACAAATTCTGGAATTGGGGATTTGATGTAACAAAACACCATGTTTGGTATTTTGTATTGGGCTAGGATGGTGTATGGTATTTTGTATGAGGCTTGTGGGTGTGTGTGTGTGGGTTTGGGTTGGAGTTGGATCTAATTTAAATGAGGCTAGGTCACTACATTAATTAATTTATAATTAATGCACCAGGTGTCTCTAAATTAATTTAATAAATACCGGGAGTCTAAATTTGGGTGGCACAAGCGTCATTGGTGTGGTAGGCTCAGAGTATAATAATGTCATGATCGGGGTTGGTCAAAACGGGTTGAGGTCGGGTCTCAATTTCGATTGGAACGGACAACGAACGTAAATACGCAATTTATTTAATTTATGTACGGACGTTTGTAACGACTTTTGTGCGATTAAAATTAGGCACAAAAAATCAGTATCCAGGGGTTGCTCAAGATCATTATGGTAGGTTGGTATGTCTAGGCCAAGTGTATGGAATTTGTTTCACGGTAACAGCTAGGGTAGTGTCCTAAATATCGGGACAACGGCAAGGCGTCCTAAGTAATAAAATTACTGAACAAATATTTAATACTCAGTAATATAAATTCTAATTAGGACCAAAATAACCCTAATCTCTTTATCTAAATTAGTAAAAATAAATTTTTGGTCGAGGGGGTTTACAATGATCGAGAGGACGGCTGTGATGATAATTTTGCACAGAGACCCAGGTTGTCCTTTAGTGACACAAGTCGTATTTTACGCTCAAGACTGGAGTCTTCTGAATACACTGCCTATTCTACATTCACAGAAATGAGTTTTTACGCTCAAGACTGGAGTCTTCTGAATACGGTGCCGCCACGTCAAAAGTTGTTTCCTGTACAGAGCTCGAGGCATATCTCTGCATTTAATGCACGAGATGGAGGCATATCTCTGCATTTAATGCACGAGATTTGGTTATATTCTTTAGATTTTGTCATGACTGGGAGAGCTAAAATTGTGACTAATACGCTCACATCACCATCCTCGCATTTTATGCCAACCAGGCTATTTTCAACTATAGGAGTACGTCGTTTGCTTTCTCCTCGAAATACGCCAGCTCAGACTATATTTACAAAGGTACGTGATAAGGCTATTTAGCCCGGAATACGCTCAAGACCTCAGTCATGATGGATGATTGACTGGGAAAGCTAAAACTGTGACTAATACGCTCACATCACCATCCTCGTATTTTACGCCAACCAGGCTATTTTTAACTATAGGAGTACGTCGTATGCTATCTCCTCGAAATACGCCAACTCGGCTATATTTGCAAAGGTACGTGATAAGGCTATTTAGCCCAAAATACGCTCAAGTCCTCAGTCATGATAGATAATTGGCTATTTTACGTTGGTTATCTATTATTCATGCATCCTCAAGTTTTACGCAGAGTTTGGCTTTTACGCCAACAAGACAGTTATTTGGCTTTTATGCCAACCATCGTTACGCAGGGGAGTTACCTACGTGGTTTACATGCCATGATCTTCGAGAAGCAGTTATACGCGTTATCTCATAAAGGGACACGTGTCATACGCATATTCAGAAGACAATTGGAACGTGGGTAGCAGTTATCATAACCGCAGTGTAAAGGAAGTCTTCTTCTTCACAGTTTGACCTTTTACGCCCAGCTATTTGGCTTTTGTGCCAACAAGACAGCTATTTGGCTTTTGCGCCAACAAGACAGCTATTTGGTTTTTACTCCAACAAGACAGCTATTTGGCTTTTACGCCAACCAAACAGTTATTTGGCTTTTACGCCAAGAAGACAGTTATTTGGCATTTACGCCAACCATCTTTATGCAAGGTGCAGTTATCTACGTGGCTTGCATGTCGTGATCTTCGAGAAGCAGTTATACGCGTTACCTTATAATGGGACACGTGTCATACGCAGATTCAGAAGATTATCTGAACATGGGTAGCAGTTATTATAACCGCCGCATAAAAGATGCAACTTTCTTCACAGTTTGGCTTTTACGCCAACTGGACAGTTATTTGGCTGATCTCTATAAATAGAGACCCCTGGTCACAGGGTAAAGGGGGAGTTGAATCATATTCTATTATTTTCATATTACCTCTGAATAGATATGTTTAACTAATTTGAAAACTAAGGAGGGATCAGAGAGAGAGAGCACAGACAGAGAGTGTTGGTTGACAACTTCGGTAATGAGAATTCAATCCCCCTTGCAACCCTTGAAGCTTCTTCTTCTTCTACAATACTTCTTCAGCATCGTGTGGTCCAAGGGACAAAGTGATCGACTGCAGATCAGACTGCTATAGAAATACTTCTCCAGAATTATTTTTATTATACTTAACATCCTCGTATAGGATTAATTGTACTCTTTTTCTTATTTGTAAGCAAAAAAAGAAGAAGAAATGTTTCGTATAAACCCTCTTCTTCCTTCAATTTTGTTTATTCAAATGGTGTAGCCTCATTTCTTTTTTATTTTTCTACTCTATTAAATACTCATTTAGTTCTTCCCCAAATTGAGACCTATCCCCATTAAATTTTACTCAAATTACTCTCATTCCTAATCAAATTCATTCCCATGGAGGCCTGGGTGTCACTCCACAGTCCCAAAATACTAAAGGACTAGCCACGTGGCAATGGCCAGCAGCACAACTCCAATGGGCAAACCTAATTTAATGGACCCATTAGAGTGCACTTAAGCTGTAATAAATATAAATGCAGTCTATAACATCTATCACAGTATAATTCTAATCTCATCCACAGAAAGTAAACACAAGTCAATATGATAAATCAGTCAAAATAATAGATAAAGAAAAAAGTCCATCAACAAGTCCAAATAAATAGTATCTCGGGGAACAATCCGACACAATAAAGGAAAGATAATATCACCAATACATACTTCCATGAGTCCAGATATGAAATAACAATAAACATAAATAACTGAGTATGAAACTGAAATACTCAGGAGAAATCCTCCGGCACTACCTTGTCCTCTGGTGCTAGTACTACTCCAGCGTCATCTCTTGTCCTGTATATCTCGGGGTAATCCTCCTTTGCTGTACCTGGGAACATAATCCAGATTCAGGTCCTTAGGGGACATAGCAAGGTACAAGAAACACTCAAGCAAAATAAAATGCAGTATATAAAACTAAATCCTCAGGGCAAGCTATGTAACTAGCTATGTGAAATATCAATGAGAGCATCACTAGTACTCAGGCTGAGACCAATACAAGCTCTGTATCGGAGAGCCCGTAGCAGTAAGAATATCACGTAATAGGCCAACCTCTGGTACAGAGACTAAAGCACCTCAATAATAAAGTGTATATATATATATATATATAATCAGCCTGTAGCTTGTGTGTCTTTTTTTACCCAATGTAACCTCATATCTCATGCCCACAATATCTCATGTCCATAACACACAAGATTATGACCTCTAGCTAGTACAACAAGTCATAATGATATATATGTATATGCAAGTCTTAAATTATGAATCCTGTAAGCCTACACAGAATCACCATGAATAACTCATAAAAATTTATGTTACATGAATAGTGTCAAGTGTCCTATGGTATGACGTACTTGGTATAGCAAGTACGTAAAGATATGATCGTGGAATCAATTCTCTAAATGATGTTACACGACTCCGCGTACGGCGTCGACACCCAAATCTTGTTCGGACATTAAGAAATGTCTCACGGTCCTCGATTGAATAGGTACAACATAGAAGTATATATATAGAAAGAATAAACAATTAATAGCACAGGATCTTCTGCAAGTTGGCAAGGTACACTTGCCTGGGTTCTGAGCTCCATCAATTGCTCCGATATAAGTAAAATCTCCAAGTACGCCTCTGGATGCTGAAACAAACATCACTATCTCTCAAAATACTTTAAATAGTTAGAATTGACTACCCATAAGTCCAATTTGGACATATGGATAGAATTCACAGTTATTGGTCAAAGCAGAGTCCACATATGGCCCACTTCGCACCAAAAAATTAGCCAGAGACAAAGTTCTCCAAATTTGTCAAACTTGGTGTCTCCGAGTCTAGAACGATAATACGAACCCAACAAAATATCCAGAACTGGATTTCGATAAGCCGGCCACGAAATCGTCCGTCAAGTAGAATCGTGAGGCCCACGAAATGGTATTTCGTCAACGTTCTCAGAATCGAACCAAACTTGGGTCACAGGACCAGTGTAACACTGTGATTCCGTTGGCACAAGTTTCGTTGTGAAATAACAGGCACACACAAAATTATGACTAGTGTCAAAACAGGACGATACGGAACTTTTTGACGGATACGGGTTGATTCTGGTATGCACGCACATCCAAATCAACTTCCATAAAATTACATACGTCCGTGTTGACAATACGCACCTTTCGGTGCAATCTGCATACGACAAAGTTGTCTCGTTTGGCGAGACGCACCCCGTATCGAGAAAATTAGGATTTAGAAAATCAAGTTTTTGGTCAATTTTAACAGCAAATAAATTACAACATACAATAAATTAAAATAAACTAATTAAAGATATTAAATCTCGGTTATGTTGTCTAAATTATTGTTCAAGTGAAATTTTAGTATCGCGTGCCGTTATGAAGATAACGGAACTCAAACACGCGTACTTGGAACAATTTATGTTCCTAAAAATAAGTTATTTTTTTCATATTTTGTGTCACGATTTGCGATCGACATATGACACGATAGACCAAACTAATTACACAGGGTTCAAGGGGGTCATGTGGTCTTCGTATAGGATTTGACGGGTCAATATTTAGTTTACTGTGCAGGGCAATAATGGGCGAGAAGTAGTGTACCTCACTGCTCTACTGCTGCTCGGGATTTGGGTGGTTGCTCGGCGGCGGCTTGCGGCATGCGGCAGCGACGGTCCAGCGGCCATCGACGGTCGGGGATGGTCGTAGTGGTAGAGGAGATGATGGTGGTAGGGGTGGTCTACTCTAGTCTTTATATAGGGTGAAGGGGAGGGAGTTACAACGAGATGAATAGAGGGGGTCGACGGTTGTGGGGAAGGGGAATCGAGGGGGTCGCACGGTTATTACAGCGGGGGAAAGGGTTTGTGGGTTTTGGGTTATCGGGTGCGGGTCTGTGGGTTAGCGGATTCGAGTAGGTTTAGTTTGGTTTGGGTTTGTTCAGTTTGGGTTGGTTTATTAATAACTCTATATATCTATGTATATGGCCAACTAAAAATAGTTTTGGACTTCAATAAATTCTCGAAAAATTCTGCAATACCTATTAATAGTTTTACATCCAAAATTATATTTTTTGCACTATATTAATAATTAATTAAATACATATAATTATAAATCTATGAATACTATATATTATAAATGGCTAAAAATTACAAAAAATTGTCCCATAAACTCGATAATTACAAATATTAAAATTAAATTCAAAAAAATCAGGGTGTTTACACTAGGAGATTGGATTACAGGGAGCACTACTTGAAAGGATAATTTCTAGGAGTTCGTGCCCAATCCAACCCCTACGTGTCTATTTGGGGGAGTTTCATTGTGATTCGACTCTCAATAGGTATAATATCTATTTCTCATTAATTTTATAATTAAATTATGGTATTGGGCCTTTAGGAACGCATCCATGGTTAAGGACTACCCTTAGAAAGAAGAACTATGTGCTAGAAGTCTCTATTTCAATAGATTTAGTGGTTTTTGTGGCCAAATTGGAAGAAATTCAAATTTGGTCCACCAAAGTGTTTATCATATGGTTTATTAGATTTATTTGGTATCTAATTGCTTGTATGAGAGTGTATGTGTGTCCACAATTGGATATGTATAGGCCGTATCATGATATGCCATGATACATATCGATAGAATTGGGGGTTTTAAGCCAATATGTGTAATTCCTATTAATTGCATGTTATTTATCTATTCTATCTATATTATGTTAGATTATATATATATATATATATATATATATATATATATATATATATATATATATATATATATTGTTTCACATGTTATTGTATTCATATCATGGTGATTTGGAGTAGAGATGAGTATTTCAAAGTATGGGTTGGTGGTGTACCATGGTACATACTAGGTGCTTGATATTTGGTTATTGTTGGTGTGTTAGTGATTGTGAAGAGGAGAGGGATATTTGGGGGTGTAGTGCTTGTTTGTGGGTGTATCACTAGGTATCATAAGCTTGGAGTTGAGTATTCATGTGTTTATGAGTGTTCACATGAGTATGAGAGTGTGTAGGTGTTAGAGGGTTTTTGATGGACTATTTTAGAGGATTAGGGTGTGTCGTACAAAAATTTGCTCTTATAGGCTCACTGGGAAGCTGCACGGTATCATCATCATGGACCTCAGTCCATGACAACAGCTCTATATTGTCTGCATAATGGGGGGTTGGCACTGGTTGGAAATTGCATTGCAGTTTATTCTTGCAATAGTAAGTTTGGGAAGGTTCCTAGAGTAACTCTGCAGGCATTGCCATTGCAACTGGGAGCAGTTCAGGTACTAGAGGGGTCTACTTGCAATGACATAGTAGTACAGTTGGAAAGGTTTCTAGAGTAACTCTAAAGGTATATAAGTGTGTGTAGACTAGAGGACAGTTGCTGCAGTAGGCAAGGTACATGGTTTTCAGAGTCTAATGTGTAAATTTATGAAGGGATTAGTGTTTGTGGTATTAAACGAAAGAATGAAAGTGTATTTCACTGACAGGGTTTATGCGAAACCCGCGCCCTTTGGTTTACAAACAAACTTGTATAATGTAATCCTATACGAGGATGTGGGAGTACAATTTATTTAATCTGGGTATAAATTGCTATAGGTGTCTGATCTGCAGTCGATCACTTTAGCCCTTGGACCACACGATGTTGAAGAGGTGTCGTGGAAGACAGGTAGCAGCTTCGAAGGTTGCAGGAGAGGGGGGATGCACGATGCCAAAGTCGTCGATCCCTGCTCTTTGCCTGAGCTCCGGTCTCTCTCTCTCTCTCTCTCTCTCTCTCTCTCTCTCTCTTGACCTTTTGATCTGGTATTGGTTTTCTTGACCAAGTTTTCGACCCTCCAATTTGTCGACCTTGTTCGTTTTTTCGACCTTGTTCCCCATTGATAGGGGTCTCTATTTATAGAATTTTGGTGACAGTGACCACTCCGTCGGTATAAAAACCGAGGAGTGGGAAGTACAGCACCCCTTTACACAACGGTTAAGATAACCAATGCCTGCGTATAGATGACCTTTTGAGTGAGCATGTGACGCGTGTCCAACTAAGGGGACCAAACGCGTATATTTGCTGCAAAGATCATGGCGTAGAAGCCACGTAGGTAGATATCCCTTGTGTAGAAGAGGTTGGCGTAGAAGCCAAATGACTGTCACCCTGGCGTAGAAGCCAAGTAGGCATAGAAGCCGAACAGACATAGAAGCCGAACAGGCATAGAAGCCGAATAGGCTTAGAAGCCGAATAGTCATAGAGGCCGAGTGGTCGTAGAGACTGAGTGGGCGAAGAAGCCGCGTGAGCACAGATCCTGAATGGGCGTAGAAGCCGCTGCGTACCGTGCCAGAGTGCTGATGTGGACGTCTTAGCCGGAATTACGGCTTTTGAAGATATAATCAAATCTCTTGCAGAGATTTGCCACCATCTTATGTATTAAATGTGGAGGCGTATTTTGAAGGTCTGCAGCCCTTCTGTGCATCCATCGCATAGACGTGCCTTGAGAGAAACTGTCACCGCTCTGTGCAATTAGACGTGGAGACGTGCCTCGAGTCCCGTACGAAGTACAGCTTTTGACGTGGCAGACGGTTTGTCTACTGCGGAGCGTAAATAGCTCATGTTTGCCTGTGTAAAACAAGGCAGCCTATTCTCTTGTACGCGAAAGAGCGGTTTACGCTGAGGGGACTTCAGTAAACGATGGTTTGGTGATGTTTTAACCAAATCCTCTGCATTAAATGCAAAGATCCGCCATCATACTATGGGGCGCATCTCGAGGGGTCTGCCATCGTTTCCAGTCGTCGTCTGGGTAGCCGTGCAGCACTTTTTGTCAGGAGTCAGAGGTCAGATTCACTGCGTGACTTGACAGGTTCATTTCGGGGAAGACGAAGCATTCCTCGTACGCTTTAACGCTGCTTTGAGAGCGGATGAGTTTTACGCCATGGAGGCGATGAAGAACCATGTTTACGCTGGAGTGGCCTGGACGTACTGCACTTACGCGGATGGTCCTTTGAGCTTATTCTTCATGCTGTGTTTTAGTAAAAAAAGCTCTATTGTACGCTTGATGGCTCTGAAGGCCCCTGTTTACGCTGCCCTGTATCACCATGTTGCGTAGAGCTATCCAGAGTATTTTTCATGCTTCTACAAGACCCCCTTCAAAGCTTTCAAATTTCTTCGGAATTTAGAACGCTTTGAATGAAGCATGAACCGCTCATCGTAACTCAAAACGTTTCTGAATGGAGCATGAAATCATTAGTCTGCAGCTTCTGAGCATAAACTAAATACCATCGAGCGTGAAATCATAGATTTGTAGTTCCTGAGCGTGAAGTCGTAGGTTTGTAGCCTCTCGAGCATAAAAGCTACTAAGCACAAAGGCATCTGGGCGTAAAACCCTACTTGTAGCCGTTGAACGTAAAGCCGTAGATTCATAGCTGTCGAGCGTAGAAAGCTCCTTAGCGTAGAACTGTAGATTTGTAGCTTCTGAAAAGAAAATTTCTTCGAGCGTAGAGTTTGCGGATCTGTTGCTTCTGAGCGTAAACTAAGCGCAACCGAGCGTGAAATCATCGATTTGTTATCTGCTGGCATGAAGTCGTAGGATTGTGGCCTCTCGAGCATAAAAGCTACCGAGCACAAAGGCATCCGGGCATAAAACTATATACTTATAGCTTGCGAGCGTGAAACCGTAGATCTGTTGCTGTCGAGCGTAGAAAGCTCCTTAGCGTAAGAACTGCTGACCTGCTTTGCGCAAAAAAAACTTTTCGAATTCGCTGACTGTCCGTCTTCTCTAAATAATAGGCTGACGTAGGACCCATTGTCATAGATTACCCTTCGGAGAATCCCAAAGCGATAAATGACGTGGTGCTTGATGAAGCTATTCACATTGGATGTTTTTACCTTAGCAAAAGGGATCGCCTCTGCCCATTTGGAGAAGTAATCTGTGATGGCCAGTATGAACTGGTGACCTCCGGAAGAAGACGGGTGAATAGGACCAATGATGTCCATATCCCATGCTTCGAAAGGCCAGGATGCAACCGTAGGATGTAGATGTTCAGACGGCTGGTGTATGAAGTCTGCATGGACCTGACAGGCCTTGCATCGTTTGGCATACTTGATTGCGTCTGTGATCATAGTGGGCCAGTAATAGCCCATTCTCCTGATAAGATCCTGTAGCTTTGGACCGGGTTGATGCGCCCCGCATATGCCGTCATGAGCTTCGCGGATAATCTGCTGTGCTTCGTCATTAGAGAGACATCTCAATAGCAGTCCGTCGTAGGTCCGGCGATGTAGGTTTTGTGAAGATGCATTGAAGTAGAAGCGTAACGATCGTCTTTTGACGGATGCTGCTTCTTTAGGGTCCTCCGACAAGATTCCGTATGCCACAAAATCTACAAAGGGACTTCTCCAATCTCTCGTAGGAGGATCGATGTTCACAGCGTAACTGTGTTCGATGTGAGAGTTGTTCTTCACACAAAATAGATCTCTGTTAAGAAGGATTACCGAATTCTGCCTTCTTATAGGAGTAGCTAAATCTACAGCTAGACTGGCTAGGGCATCGGCTTTCAGATTCTGCGATCGAGGTACATGCTCTAGGAAGAACCCCTTGAATGTCACGTCTATCTCGACCGTTGCTTGGTGATAGGGGATGAGGTCTGGATTCCAGACTTTATATATTCCCCTGACTTGATTGACGATAAGCAGAGAATCACCAAAAGCTTCTAGAGATTCGACCCCCAGCTCTTTAGCGACTTGGAGCCCGATTAGTAGAGTGTTATACTCCGCCACATTATTGGAACAGGGCTCATTTAGAGAGTATGCTCGATAGATGACGAGTTTATCGGGAGTAACCAGGACGATTCCTACCCCTGAAACCACGTTTCCTTTGGGACCAGTCCTGGAGGCGCCGTCGAAGAACAGTTGCCATGTACTACTTTTCATTGCGGGCATTCCACAGGGGAATTTTTTTGTGGACCTATCATTTCTTGCGCACGAGAGTGCAAATAATAGGTTTGGGGACAAGCCCTACCAGAGGTAATATGGACATGGTAGTTTTTGTGGACTCAACACCACTGGCGTACTTAGAGTTAAGTACGGGTGCTAAGTTGAGATGATAATCGATATCAGAGGTAATATGAACATGATAATCGATAGCCGAATTTAGGAAGGTTTGTTCAGAGGTAATATGAACATGACAAACTCCCTGGGTTGTGACTCTATCGGGGATAGAGGCATACATCTGCTCAGAGGTAAATATAGACATGGCAGTTTTTGTGGACTCAACACCACTGGCGTACTTAGGACTAAGTACGGGTGTTAAGTGTAGATGGCAACCTATATCAGAAGATAGCGGATAGCCGAAAGTTTATTCAGAGGTAATATGAACATGACAAACTTTTGATCGTGAATCCTTTGGAGATGGAGGTACACGTCTGGTCAGAGGTAATATGGACATGACAGTTTTTGTGGACTCAACACCACTAGCGTACTTAGAGTTAAGTACGGGTGCTAAGTTGAGATGACAACCGATATCAGAGGTAACATGATAATCGATAGCCAAATTTAGGAAGGTTTATTCAGAGATAATATGAACATGACAAACTCCCTGGGTTGTGACTCTATCGGGGATAGAGGCATACATCTGCTCAGAGGTAATATGGACATGGCAGTTTTTGTGGACTCAACACCACTGGCGTACTTAGAGTTAAGTATGGGTGCTAAGTTGAGATGACAATCAATATTAGAGGTAACATGATAATCGATAGCCGAATTTAGGAAGGTTTGTTCAGAGGTAATATGAACATGACAAACTCCCTGGGTTGTGACTCTATCGGGGATAGAGGCATACATCTGCTCAGAGGTAAATATGGACATGGCAGTTTTTGTGGACTCAACACCACTGGCGTACTTAGAGTTAAGTACGGGTGTTAAGTGTAGATGGCAACCTATATCAGAATATAGCAGATAGCCGAAAGTTTATTCAGAGGTAATATGAACATGACAAACTTTTGATCGTGACTCCTTTGGAGATGGAGGTACACGTCTGCTCAGAGGTAATATGGACATGGCAGTTTTTGTGGACTCAACACCACTGGCATACTTATGACTAAGTACGGGTGTTAAGTGTAGATGATAATCGATATCAGAGGTAATATGAACATGATAATCGATAGCCGAAGATTGTCTGTACCGCGCGTAGCGGGAGACTGATTTCTACGCGTAAAGCGCAGTGGATACTTCTGGGTTAGGGCTGAGGCTTTGCCCGAAGTTTTATCTGTACCGCACGTAGCGGGAGACTGGTTTCTATGCGTAGAGCGCAGTGGATACTTCTGGGTTAGCGCTGAGGCTTCGCCCGAAGTTTTGTCTGTACCGCGCGTAGCGGGAGACTGGTTTCTACGAGTAGAGCGCAGTGGACACTTCTGGGTTAGCGCTGAGGCTTTGCCCAAAGTTTTGTCTGTATCGCGCATAGCGGGAGACTAAATTTTACGTGCAGGGCATGGAGGGAGCAATGCTACAACCTCATTGGTCGGAGAGATCGGAGAGGTCGGAGAGATCAGAGAGTCCACAGGAATGGTAGAGGATGTCTTGGGCATCCAGACCTTGCGCAGCTTCCTGTTGTTTTGTACAGAGAGAGAGTGAGAGCTACCCCCCTTCCGAAGCATGTCTTCATAGGCAGACTGGTCGAACTGGACGACCAGTGTCTTCTTCACGGATCCCACGGATACCGTATCGTGTTGAGCAATCGCTTCCTCATCAGAAGAAAAAGATGTCCCCAGCAGAGTCGCCATCTTGGAGGTGATATTAAACGAAAGAATGAAAGTGTATTTCAATGACAGGGTTTATGCGAAACCCGCGCCCTTTGGTTTACAAACAAACTTGTACAATGTAATCCTATACGAGGATGTGGGAATACAATTTATTTAATCTGGATATAAATTGCTATAGGTGTCTGATCTGCAGTCGATCACTTTAGCCCTTGGACCACACGATGTTGAAGAGGTGCCGTGGAAGACAGGTAGCAGCTTCAAAGGTTGCAGGAGAGGGGGGATGCACGATGCCAAAGTCGTCGATCCCTGCTCTTTGCCTGAGCTCCGGTCTCTCTCTCTCTCTCTCTCTCTCTCTCTCTCTCTCTCTTGACCTTTTGATCTGGTATTGGTTTTCTTGACCAAGTTTCCGACCCTCCAATTTGTCGACCTTGTTCGTTTTTTCGACCTTGTTCCCCATTGATAGGGTCTCTATTTATAGAGTTTTGGTGACAGTGACCACTCCGTCGGTGTAAAAACCGAGGAGTGGGAAGTACAGCACCCCTTTACACAACGGTTAAGATAACCAATGCCTGCGTATAGATGACCTTTTGAGTGAGTATGTGACGCGTGTCCAACTAAGGGGACAAAACGCGTATATTTGCTGCGAAGATCACGGCGTAGAAGCCACGTAGGTAGGTATCCCTTGTGTAGAAGAGGTTGGCGTAGAAGCCAAATGACTGTCACCCTGGCGTAGAAGCCAAGTAGGCATAGAAGCCGAACAGGCATAGAAGCCGAACAGGCGTAGAAGCCAAATAGGCATAGAAGTCGAATAGTCGTAGAGGCCGAGTGGTCGTAGAGGCCGAGTGGTCATAGAGACTGAGTGGGCATAGAAGCCGCGTGAGCACAGATCCTGAATGGGCGTAGAAGCCGCTGCGTACCGTGCCAGAGTGCTGATGTGGACGTCTTAGCCGGAATTACGGCTTTTGAAGATATAATCAAATCTCTTGCAGAGATTTGCCACCATCTTATGCATTAAATGCGGAGGCATATTTTGAAAGTCTGCAGCCCTTCTGTGCATCCATCGCAGAGACGTGCCTTGAGAGAAACTGTCACCGCTCTGTACAATTAGACGTGGAGACGTGCCTCGAGTCCCGTACGAAGTGCAGCTTTTGACGTGGCAGACGATTTGTCTACTGCGGAGCGTAAAACAGCTCATGTTTGCCTGTGTAAAACAAGGCAGCGTATTCCCTTGTACGCGAAAGAGCGGTTTACGCTGAGGGAACTTCAGTAAACGATGGTTTGGTGATGTTTTAACCAAATCCTCTGCATTAAATGCAAAGATCCGCCATCATACTGTGGGGCACGTCCCGAGGGGTCTGCCATCGTTTTCAGCCGTCGTCTGGGTAGCCGTGCAACACTTTTTGTCAGGAGTCAGAGGTCAGATTCACTGCGTGACTTGACAGGTTTATTTCGGGGAAGACGAAGCATTCCTCGTACGCTTTAACGCTGCTTTGAGAGCGGATGAGTTTTACGCCATGGAGGCGATGAAGAACCATGTTTACGCTGGAGCGGCCTGGACGTACTGCACTTACGCGGATGGTCCTTTGAGATTATTCTTCACGCTGTGTTTTAGTGAAAAAAGCTCTATTGTACGCTTGAGGGCTCTGAAGGCCCCTGTTTATGCTGCCCTGCATCACCATGTTGCGTAGAGCTATCCAGCGTATTTTTCATACTTCTACAATTAGCAGAGCTTAAATATCCAATTTATACCCTAACAATTAGGGTGTAAGTATTTCTATCAGTATTATGAGTAAGTGTCTTATATGTAGTTAAGTATCTTAGTAACTTGAGAGTATCCATGTGATACTTGGGGGTAAGGAATTAGAGTAGTCAAGGAGTATCCAGGAAGCATACTGGTGTGTTTAGAGTATGGGTAGTTCAGTGAGAGGCAGTGGTGTTAAGAGGTTTAGTTGGAGGAGGGTCTGGACTGGGTACTGCAACTATGCAGTACCACTTTGCAGCAAGTAGGCAGTCCAAGCAGTAGGAGGTGAGAGCATGGTGTTTGTGGGTGGTGTAGGTATAAGTGTTTGAGACTGTGTGGGTAGCATACCAAAGGGTATATTGGTATGTTTATCTGAGTTTGTGAGAGTATGTCCATTTATGATTGAGCTAGTGAAGTTAAGCCATATCACGAGGAGGGTGTGTATCAGTACTCAACTGGGTATTCTAGTATCCTTGATATGAGGTATCAACGGGTATCAAGATACTTAGTCTCAAGTTAAAGAGTGTAATTTGAAGAGTGTACATAGTGAGGATTGTTCAAGTGAGGTAGTATGATATAGGAGTGGGTGGGGTAGTATTTAGGTAAGGTGAGTTAGGATGTGGTATCTCCAGATACCAAGTGTCTTGGTAATAGGTGGAGTGTATCCTAGGTATTGGGTAGTTGCCAATAGTTAAGTATTCTAGTATAGGTATCAATAGTTGGTGTTAAGATATACGTGAGCATCTTGAGTATTAATGAAGTATTCCAAGTATCATAGGTGGGGTATCTTGGAGGGAGGTAAGTCAAGTATGAATCACTAAGTTAGGATACTATGGTATTAGTTAGAGTATGGAGTATAGCTAAGGTAATATGTACATAGTAACTAGCTATTGTAAGGTAATGGGTATTAACTAAGATACTAAGTGTATAGTTAAGGTATTACCTAGATATAGGGGTATTAGACTAAGGTATTATAAGGTAATGATAATGAGTTAAGGTATAGCTTCATAGCTAAGGTATTGTGTATCCTAGTAACTAGGTACTACAAGATATGGTGTATAAGCCTATATAAATAGTATTATGACCAAGTATTAGCTAGTATGACCTAGAAAACCTATAATAGACTTGGAATAATCTAGTATGACTTCATACATCAACTAAATAGATAATATGAACCTAGAAATTAGGTAATGACCTAGTTTGACCATAGTAACCTAGAATTGACCTAGAAACATAATATAAGGTTAAATAAATATGTTTATGATTCCATATCACTTGTTAATATTGGAAATTCATATATAGGTCACTTGGACTCCAGTTCAGGCACTGTTGACATTCATTGCTCTGGACCACAGACGAGTACATTCTCTGATAGTTTCTATCATTTGATATTTACTATGATTCATGTATTTAGTGATATTATATTTGATTTCTGATACGATGGTGCACGGATTGATATATAGTTTGGATCCTCAGTCATGGGATATTATCTTGCTCATCGTATTGATATCGTACATCGTATTATTAATATGTCATGATTGGATCCCATTGTACTAGTCAGGATGGGGAAGTGCTAGCTAGATGTGTGATCAAATCCCTAGTATATTGTGTCAATATTGTTAGTGTTAATCATACACCTCACGTATGATTAGCCATGCCAGTATTCATCGTACAAATTTTCAAGCCGATTACATATCAAAATTAGTACTTTAAAACACATAGTTGTTATATTTCTTTATGTCTTTTTTATACTTATTGAGTTGTATCTTATTGCTCTGTCTACTTACTTCTCATTAACTATATGCCATATACTTAGTGTTTACTTATTCCTCATATTGACATTGCCAGGATATGCTGATAGTTATGCTTTTATTTATTATTTATTACATTCACTATTAATGTTTTATAGTCTTCGTCAATTAATTAGAACTGTTATTGGTTGTACTCGTTCCATCATGACTGGATAATATTTTTCAGAGGTCTTGGAGGATTGGTGCCTGACCCATTACGGAACCCAATATAAGGTTATTGATATTGCTTATGTGGCTCAGGAGTATGGACTTATTGTAATATATTGCTTATCTAAGACTTCTTAGATAGCAAGTATTACTATATTTGGTACCAGATTTATCTCTTGCTTTTACTTAGACATTGAGGTGTTATTATTTAGTTTATATTTGTGTTATGGTTTAGACTTTGTGGATGTGATTTAGATTCTTCCTTGATATATTATCGTGCTTTAGATTTGTGATTGAGTATTGTTATTATTATATATATATCATTATTCTCCTTATGGAGTTGATATGATTGTGTGAGATTGTTAGTTATAGTTAGTTGACCTAGACAGCGTTCTACATTGTTGTTACGGCGTAGGCTGGACGTTGCCACGTACTCGAGCCCCGATCACCGGGTGCGGGTCATGACAATTTTTGCTAACTTCTCTGTTGACAATCCAACCTTGAAGGGTATGAAGTGTGCCAACTTGGTCAATCTGTCTACAATTACCCATATAGCATCATTTCTACCACGTGATCGTGGTAACCCTGAGATAAAATCCATATTAATATGCTCTCACTTTTATTCTGGAATGGGTAAGAGTTGTAGTAATCCTCCTAGTCTCTGGCATTTCGCCTTTACTTGTTGGCATACTAAGCATCTTAAGATAAATTTGGCTACGTCTCTCTTCATCTCGTACCACCATACCTGCTCCCTCAAATCCTTGTACATCTTTATTGCTCATAGGTGAATAGAGTATTAGGATTGGTGGGCCTCCTGCATAATCTACTCTCTCAAGCTTCCGCTGGGTACACAAAGTCTGGTGCCATGCCTAAGTGTCCCATCTTCTGCTATAAAGAAATTCTCAAGTAATCATGCTTGTACTTGGGCCCTGATACTACGAAGACTCTCATCTAGAGCTGTCTCCTTGATCTTCTCCATAAGGTTGGACTGGACTTGCATATTCATTAGATGTTCCTCAACTCTGGTAATGATGACTTATATCCCCAACTTCTCCAAGTCCTCTAGTAGGTGCTAATCCATAGTAAGGAACATCGTTATCAGATAACGGCTGAATGCATCTACTACTACATTAGCCTTCCCTGGGTGATATTGAAGGTTTTATCAAAGTCCTTCATAAGTTCCAACCATATTCATTGCCTCATATTCAGTTCCTTCTGGGTGAAGACGTATTTCAGACTTTTGTGGTCTGTAAATATCTTCACTCTTTCTCCATACAAGTAGTGCTTCCAAAGCTTTAAGGCAAATATGACTGCTGCAAGCTCCAGGTCATGTGTTGGATAATTTTTCTCATGAGACATTAATTGCCTAGAAGCATATTCTATCACCCTCTTATTCTGCTCTAAGACACATCCCAATCCTTTTTCAGATGCATCACAGTAGATGGAAAACCCTCCTGATCCTGAAGACAAGGCCAAAATAGGGGTCGTGGTCAGTCTTTATTTCAACTCATCGAAGGCGGCTTGACATGCTTCGGTTCATACAAACTCTTTATCCTTTCTGGTAAGATTGGTCATTGGTTATGCAATTCTAGCAAAGTCTTACACAAACTTCCTGTAGTAGCTTGTTAATCCCAAGAAACTTCTAACTTCTGCTACTGAGCTTCGAGTAGTCTATGATTCTATAGGTGTAATATTCTTCGGATCTACTGCTATGTCATCCCCGGTCACTACGTGCCCCAGAAATTCTACCTTGTCTAGAAAAAACTTACACTTGAAGAGTTTTCCATACAGCTTCTCCTTCCTTAATGTTTGTAGTGTTATTCTTATGTGCTCTTTATGTTCTTCCGGGGTCTTGGAGTATATCAATATGTTATCATTAAAGACTACTACAAATTTGTCTAAGTATTGATGAAAAATCTTGTTCATCAGATTCATGAATACTGCTGGGGTGTTGGTAAGTCCGAAAGGCATTACTAAGAACTCGTATTGTCTATATCTGGTGTTAAAGGTCGTCTTCAGATTGTCTTGCTCCCTGACTTTTACTTGGTGATACCTCGACCTCAAATCTATCTTGGAGAATACTTTTTCTCCACTTAATTAGTAAAAAATCTCATCTATCAGGAGCAGTGGATAGTTATTCTTGATTGTGATATTATTCAGGGCCTAGTAGTCTATGCACATCCTAACTGTCTCATCTTTTTTAGAACGAAGAGAACTGGCAATTTTCAGGGTGATGCATTGGATTGGATGAAACATTTCTCTACAAGTTCATTAATCTGGTCATTTATCTCTTTCGCTTCCTTAGGATTGATCCTATAGCAATTCTGCGATATAGGAGCTACTCCTGAAACTAAGTCAATTGAGAATTTTATGTCTCTATATAGTGGAAGATCGGGTAACTCGTCTGGGAAGACATCCATAAACTTTAAGTTAATGAGATGAGACAACAATTTTTCTTCTATTACTGCTCCATAGTTAACCTCTTTAATCTTTGTTTTAGTTTATCTAATAACCTCGAACTGTGGCTCTCCTGGCGGGCTGAAGAGAATACTCCCTTGATGGCAATCGATAACCGGAAAGTGCTCACTCAACCAGTCTATCCCAAGGACTATGTCAAATCCTGGGAGTGGCATTATGAGGAGCTTCGCTCTAAATTCTTTACTGGCTAAGGTAATTGGGCAATCACACATCTCACTAACTGGTACTATACCACCGCTAGTCATAATTCTGTAATTCTTCCGAGAGTAGGTCGATATTATTTCTTGTTTATGCATAAATTCAACTGATAAAAAATTATGCGATGCACCAGAGTCAAAAAATGCAGTATCAGGAAAAGAATAGAGTAAAATTGAATCTGTTATGTCATCTGCTGTAGCCTCTGGCTCCTTTACGGCCAAAGAAAATGTCCGTCCCTGAGTTAGTGCTTTGATTTGCTACTGGTGTTGCGCAAACTTCTGCTGCTGAGTCAGAAGGGGTGGGTCTCTTGGCTGACATCCTGGGGCTCCAGAACAAGTGAAGGCCGTGGGGCAGTCCCTCACCTGATGAGTGACAGATCCACATGCCCAACCTCTTACGGTATATATCAAAGGTATGCCCTGGCCTCTTACAGAAAGAACAAGGAATATAAGTCTGAGTCTGTCTCAGAGGCTGCAGGGCTGGAGCTCTAATAGGAGGACGATACTACTGCTGAGACTGGAGCTGGTGCTGCAAAGGTGGAAAAGTTCTCGCATAAGTGTTGGGGCGCTTCCCAGGGCCCTTGTGTCCACTAGTGCCTCCAAAATTCTCTCGGTCCCTCTTTGGATGAAGGTCAACCTTGACTCCCTTAGAAATAGATATTATCTCAGCATAGGTCTTCGTGCCGTTAGTGGTGACTAGGTACTAGAAGATATGGTGTATCGTGCCATTAGTGGTGACGAGGTACTACAAGATATAAGGTAATGATAATGAGTTAAGATATTGGTTCATAGCTAAGGTATTGTGTATCCTAGTAACTAGGTACTACAAGATATGGTGTATAAGCCTAAATAAATAGTATTATGACCTAGTATTAGCTAGTATGACCTAGAAAACCTAGAATAGACTTGGAATAACCTAGTATGACTTCATATATCAGCTAAATAGATAATATGAACCTAGAAATTAGGTAATGACCTAGTTTGACCATAGCAACCTAGAATTGACCTAGAAACATAATATAAGGTTAAATAAACATGTTTATGATAGGTCTTTGTGCTATTGAAATTGAGACTTCGTGCTATTGAAATAGAGACTTCTAGCACATATTTCTTCTCCCTAAGGGTGGTTCTTAACCATAGATGGGCTCCTAAAGGTCGAATACCATAAATTAATTATAAAATTGATGAAAATAGAGATTATACCTATTGGAAGTCGATTCTCAATAAAACTACTCCAAATAGACACGTAGGGGTTGGATTGGACATGAACTCCTAGAAATCATCCCTTCAAGTAGTGCTCCTTGCAATCCAATATCCTAGGCCTCCATAGGAATAAATTTGATTAGTAATGTGAGTAATTTGAGTTAAATTTGATGGAGATAGGTCTCAATTTGGGGAAGAACTAACTTAGGATTCAATGGAGTAGAAAAATAAAAAAGAAAGGAGGCTACACTCCATATTATAAGGTCGGCTATTGAATAACCTAGTATGATTTCATACATCAACTAAATAGATAATATGAACCTAAAAATTAGGTAATGTCCTAGTTTGATCATAGCAAACTAGAATACTTCATGCATGGTTAAGGACCACCTTTAGGGAGTAGAATTGAGATTTGAATCCCTGAGAAGCAGATATTATCTCGACATAGGTCTTCGCGCCATTAGTGATGACGAGGATACAAATTTCTTGGCCTAGCCCTCGGCAAAATCTCCTGGATCGGTCCTCTGGGTCACGGACCATGTAGTCAGCCAAGCGGCTTAGTCGGTTAAACTCGGTTGAATACTCGTCCACTAAGTGGTTTTCTTGCCCTAAATTCTGGAATGCCTCTCCAGAATCTTCCTGGCTACAGTAGGGAAGAACTTATGCTTGCATAACTCCGTGAACCTCTCCCAAGTAAGCCCGGGTACTGCCAACTTAGGTTCATTCCTGAACCAAGTATGGGCTAAATCATGAAGTTGCAGTCCCGCAGCTTCCACCTTCGGGTCATCCGGAAGCCTAGAAATGCAGAAGAGTCACTCCATATCTTTCAGCCATTTATTCGCATAAATGATTCCCTCTGTTCCCTCGAACTCTCTGGGGCCAAGTCTCCTGAAGTCTAAGATGGTGCCAAACTTATGCTGGGCAGGCGGTTGCTGCGGTGGTTGAGAAACTACCTTGTCCATGACGGCGAAGGAAACGAGATGAGCATTATCGATGTAGTCGCTCATGATAGAAGTCTGCTCCTTCTGGGTCTACATCATAGAATAACTCATAGAGCTGGGCTTCATTATTAGGCGAGGAACCCGTAGTCGAGATGGTAGGAATGTCACCCTGAGTCGAAAGTACAGGAGGTGGGGGAGGAGTCCCAATGGTCCCTTTGGTGGGCAGAGGATGCTTCCACGGAAGCTACAATACATGGGTGCGGCCTCGCGTCTCCTTTCTTCCCTTTACTATTTTCTGGAATGGAGGAAAGAATGCAGTAAAATACTAAGGAAATAACGATAAAGACAATAAAATAGTAAAGTATGAAAGTGCACTCAAATACGGTCCTATATTGTGATGAGTTCCTAGACCTATATGGGTCACCACTAAAAATATGTCACTACCCGCTCCCAAATAATCGGGTATGAGTCAGTCATGTCCAGCCTACGCTGTTGTTAACAACGATAGTCAGCTGTCTAAACCTTAGCATACACTCAAAATCAACATCAATTCTTCATCACAACATCTAATCGCGATCTCGTGTATGCAATCACAATACACCACCATGTTACACTGTTTATTACAACTTTATATTAATATGTCCGAAAACAAATTCGGTAAAACTGAAAGCAATATCCAACCACTATACGTACACATCCATTGTCCTCAATACAATAAAACATCAAGTACAAAAAAGAAATTACTATACTAAGTCCTCAAGCATCAGTGGGAAACTCCTGCGCAGGGGTATCCTCCAGAATGGTCTGGTACCACTATGTCATCACAAGGACCATAAAAGCTAGTATATAACTCATCATCAGACTCACCTGTAACAGATCCAATAAAAAAAGGAGCAACGTACAACACTACGAATGATCTTAATATTAAGTCTAAAATATAAAATGCCATGATATGCACTAACCAGTGAACTAACAATGGTACAATAACTGAAACTATGAAAAGTATAATTATGCACAAGTGAATGTTGCATTAGTCTAATACGTGACTGGCTGGTAAGTACAATAGCACAATAAAAGGGTATGGCTTAATCACACGTGCACGATGTGTGATTAATCTTAGCACAATATTACACTAAGGGTTTGGTCACGTATCAACTAAGTACTTCCCTAATCCCCAAAAGTATAATCAATAGAATAATGCACAATAATCGTGTTAGCAAGTGTCCAATATACAAGTCATACAACTCATAATTTCAATGTAAGAGTCAATCGTAGTGCACTTGCCTGAATATGTGCAGATGGTCAAACTTGTATCCTTGCTAGCTGTATAAAGACATAAATACCCTTTAGCTTGTCTTCCCAAAAATTCTCATTTATTCTTTAAGTCTTTCAAATATGAATTCCTAACTCAATTTATTTTACTACCACTTCATTACTAATTTTTCCTCTAATTTTTATCTTAATCCTTATTAGCACTAACTAAATATTCTTGTTAACCTTTGTATTCATTAGCTAACAATTATAACCAAATAACCTACTAGGGTTAGATATTGGGCTTTTTCCCACATTCTTGTCATTCCTTTGGACTTATTAACGAGTTAAACCTAATTTGGCTACTGTGTTCTGGCCTCAAAACCTAGCCCCGTAGTTATGGTAAACTATCATAATCAATTTTACTTGACCAATTTTTGAAATAACTATAAAGGCAACGTAATTACTATTCAAACTCTAAAACTACATATTATATTCGTTGACTTTATTTCAAATTTGTTTGAACCCGAACTTACTCCAATTTAGTGCCTTTACAATAGGGTTCGGGCCATTCGTATGGGTTAAGAGTATCTTTCTTAGAGGAACAGTTCCTCTACATCGCGTCAAAATATTATTTCGACAAGTATTCTTTGTGTCATCCAATCAACACAATCTGTGTGCTATAGACACATATGTGTCAACATACAACGAACATAAATAAAGAGATGCAAATCATTGTGTTAGCAACTACTCTTTGTGTCGGTCACAAGGTACATCGAACACAACTCGGTGTCGTATATCTTAGAGCCCACACTTGTGTCACATGTGGTCTCGACTACAGAAATTTGTAAACACCAGTGTTGGATTGATATTACTGTTTTAAGTACCGTCGAATTTAGATGAAAGTGAAAGAGTTGTACCTCTAGCAATTTGATTCGTGTTTGAGTTACTTCCAGACACAACTCGGCTTTGATACTCTACGAACAAATCTGAATCGACATTTTGTCGAGTAATTGGAGTGCAGGTACAGGAAATAGGATATTTAGAGGTTCTCTGAAATCCGAATGATCAAAACTGCAAAAGTAGAAATCAGGATTCAAGAAGATGTGCAGAGATCATACCTACTTGATCTGCGGACTCATCATCGTTTGATCAAACAGTCCTTGATGATTGCTCTGTTCAGATCAAATTCACCGATCAGTATGATCGCTTGCCATTGATGAACTGAAACAAAAGGAAGGAGGAAGAAGATTTCATCATTTTACCAGATCTATTCATCAATACTCGCTGGAGTTTGCTCCTGCCATCGGCCGAACAATGACGAAGCCTCGATAGAGCCAAGATTCTCGAATCTAATCAAGTTTATTAGTTTCGAGAACAAGGCAGTTCAAACGAAAGAGCAGGTCAAAAGAAATGAAAGAGGAAGAAAATGATCAGTCGAGGGGCGATGAACTCACGGTGATGACCGTCGTTGACAAAATCGTTGTGCTCGTCACCGATGCTCGATCAACCGGAAGTCAGTTTGTCGTCGAAGGAAGAGCCACTTGTTGCGAAAAAGTCATCACCGACGGAGAGATCCATCCATCATGGCCGGACTGCTCACGAGATTCTCGGAGGAGGAAGAGGAGGGTGGGAGATTAGTGGGGAATGGAGTAGGGCTTCGCCGAGATGGTGGAATGCAGAATGAGGGAGGGGTCGAGTCCTAATTATAAACCAGAGAGGCATAGAAAGAGGCAGTGCCGGAGATGCTTCCAGATCCGTCCAGAGGGGTCTTTTGAGGCGGTGGAAGAGACTTCGAGAGTGGTCGAGAAATCTCGGGAAGCTTTATGAGACCTCTAAAGTCGTCGGCAGTTGGGGGTGAGTTGGTTTGGTTGAGCGACGGTGGGTCATCCCTCTTCTCGAGGAGGAGAAGAAGGAGATGACTCAAATTTCAGAGCTGGCTATCTTGACCAATTGGTTAATTAACCAATTTGGACTGATTGGGTCTGGCCCATCTGTATGATCGGTTGATCAACTAGGGTTGGGCCAATGGAAAATGCTCTGCCACGAAACTGGTCCGTTAGCTTCAACAGTCTGGTCGGGTCGGTCTTAACTTGTTGGGCTAAACCCAATTAGTTCGGGTTTGGGTTTACGTTGGTCTGGTTGAACTGAGAGAGGAAATTGGTTATGAATATCATATTTGTAAATTGAGTTGGTTACGTAAAAACAACAAATTTAATTCATTTCCATTAAACTAGATTATGGTTTGAAACTATTTATTATAATTATTATTAATGTTATTATTATTATTATTATTGTTATTATTGAACTTGAATCAGAAATTCAATTTTTGATTAAATCGGAATAGAGGGGTTACAAGAATTTTAGATTTCTTATTGTACTATCTTTTTATTTTTATTTTGCATTAAAGTTTAATACACCTTTTTTGTAATGGATACAGACACAATATGTCATTCTCTAACTATAAAATAATATAAGAAAGTTAGGAATTTTACTACATGTTATATACTAAAGTCATTGTATATAATAGAAATATAGAAAAAGTATCTTGCTACATATTACAAACCAAGAGTCATCGTCAGAACTGAATTAGGAAATGCTAGGTATCATACTACATATTACAAACCAAGAAATATCTTACTACATATTACATCCAAAAGTAGAAAATGCTACATAGCACCAATTCAGCTAATTTAGAGGGGCTTGTGGGAACATTAGTCATTCCAAACGAAAGAATTCTGACATACCATTAAACATGTTTGCCTCAAAAGTATTGATGCATAGATATATGTAGGCAATCATTATCATATTTTTTATCGAAAACTTGTAATATACTCGAAGCTCCTTGATAGACAGGGCCTAAACCTCATACTGAGGGTGCTAGCCATGATAGTAGCATGGTCCACCAACTTCCGCAAAGCATTTTTCCCATCATTGGGATTCCTTCGATGCTTCCCCTAGATGATTGGGTGCTTTGGGAGATGGCACTTTCCTACATATCCAACGTCTATTAGGTAGTACTTTCCTACACAAATCGAAAAATGGTTTTATTCTTAGTTGTATGACAGGTGTACATATACGAATATTAAGGTAAATATGAATCCATAAATATTACTAACATGTAATGACCTTTTGGCCATGTGGGGTAGGCCTAGAAAGGGCATCCTTTAGGATAGTCATATCATTTGCACACCCTTCCCACCCAGCTAGAACGTACGCAAATATCTTGTTGGGGGTAACAACACTAACACATTTTGTGTTAATTATTTTTCCCCTAAACCTTGTTTCCAAGGTGGACGAAAGGGTAGCAAGGACATGAGTCCCATCTTACAATTCTAAAGTTTCAAGATTAGTTGATAATGATTAATTATTCATTTAAAAATAAATAACTAAAATATTTTAAAAACACAATTATTAAGTACCTGGATATAAGGGAACTATTCAATTGATTCTCTTATCTCGACCAGGGTAGATGCATATTATTGCTTAGATGCATATTGTTGCTTCGTGAACTGGTCTTTAAAGGTACATATTGCGCCAAGTACTTTTCTAAAGTATCGAGAGATTGTTTCACCGAATCGAATGAATTCAATACCTCATACTTTATTTTTTTACTTGTGTCCCAACATGTAAAGAAAGAATGCAAATTGCTCCTCTAAACAAACATGTATAGTATCATGGGGGGACCTGTTTGCTCTGTGGGATATTAACAAGCCTATAAAGGACCGCTACTGATTCTAAGATAGTGGACACAATTTCTTGGACCAGCCTTACGTATCCGAATGTGGACATTTTGTCATTGTTTTCTTATTGAAGATGGTTCCTTGGCAACACCACTAAACTCACCATTAACCTCATTCTCCATTAGGCTTATAATGATCGTAATTAACGTAATAAAGCTACTGACTACCGCTATAATCTTCAAATCATTTGGATTTGATACATCCATCTACAATACGAAAGACGCAAGTAAAAATATGTAGTGCACATCCTTTAAAATCAGAATATTTAATATGAGGTGCACTTCCTATATTTTTATCTTCAATAAATTGCCAAACATAATAGGATAAAGAAAAGGAAATCCACATATAGTGCAATCATATTTATAGTAGGCATTATCCTATCTATGTATCAAAAATTGATGAAACCAAAAGATTCAGATACAACGTAAATTTGTCTCAAATATACTAAACAATATAAGGGTTCAGCTCAAAAGATGAACTAACCTAAGACCTGAATAAAGTGTCATATCAAAAGATGAAGTGACCTACTTTAATTGGAGTTTCACAATAGAAAGTTATCAGAATCCATATTACTATTCAATGTCCATATATGGATACGAAATAAAAGCACCACCTTAACCCAAAAAAACTAGCAAAACATATCCAAACCATTCCCATAATTCCATGCCACCCATTCCAATCATTCAAATGTATAATGAGATATTTTTATCAAATTTAGGCTCAAAGAAATAAATAATTTCAAGGGGCATTTTTATCTCATTTTGGTTTTGATATTTAAACTTTCATCCTTCATAAAATAAGTCCTAAATTCATCTTCTTTGATACCATCTCTAATGTAATTAAATTTTAAGCTGCATATTTTACTTATTATCATAACATATGAATTGAGGAGGACATAAAGGGGAGGGATATAGAGGTGGGGGAATATGGGTAGAATAACATATTAGGGAGAGGGACATATATAGGGAGGGACATAAAGATAGGGTTGAGCATTCGGTTTATTTGGTTCCAACCGAACCGAATTATCGAAAATCAAATAAACCGAATTTACAAAATCAAAAACCAAAACCGAACCAAAATCGACAAAAATTGAACTTAAACCGAACCGAAATAATCGATTCAGTTTTCCGTTTATTCGATTTATGTGAGATTATTTGTTGATGGGCAACAGTCTTATTAGGCTTATAGGCTCTAAAAAAGCTTTGTGTTTTATATATATATATATATATATATATATATATATATATATATATATATATATATATATATATGTGTGTGTGTGTGTGTGTGTGTGTGTGTGTGTGCATATTTTGTGATTAACAAGGCTTTTAGTGTTATGTATATCTCCTTTGGACCAATGGACCCAGTCCATAATCCATCCAGAGTCCCAGACACTGATTAAAAATGTCTACTAATATGTATAAATATGTGTTCTTATAAGAACGTTGTTGTTCAGCCAATGTTTGTTCAACCAACAAATACAAGTTGGAAGCAGTTCACTTGGCCTTTTGGCTAAAGATCAAGTGACCCACATCGTTTGCAAAATAATTCTTTATTGTTTAGCCAATAGTTTTATACAACCTTAGTAAAATACAAATCTCATTTAGTCCCACATCGTTTGTAAAACAAAAGTTTGGCTTATAGGAGATTATAAAAGGGACCCTAGCACTACCGTTGAAAGCAATTCTCTCTTGGCCATTTGGCTAAAGATCAAGTGTTGTTTAGCCAATAGTATTATACAACCTTAGCAAATATATATATATATATATATATATATATATATATATATATATATATATATATATATATATATATATAAATAAGAGGATATTTATGTAATTGTATAAGTTTTATTTGGTTTTAAGTTTTGGATTGAAACCGGTTCAGTTTGATTTTTGGTTCAAAATCGAATAATGCTTACCCCTACATAGAGACAAGAGTTGGCCAGGGTGGGCAGTCCCAACTTCAAAGAAATTCACAGTAAATTATGTCTGCCCCTACTATTATTACTTTATATATATTACATACTAATTCTGTATCTGTCTGTTGGGGGGAGGGGTTCTCCGTGTATGCTTTCAAGCATACAAAAGAATCTATCTTCTGTCCATATGCCGACATCGCAAAGCTTGTATTACTTAGCCAAATAAATGCATACTTAAAAAGATGATATAAGTTTGCAAAAAATAGCTATCTTTCATAACTTGTAATGATGTTTTAAGTTTGTAAATAATCTCTTTAATGCATATTGATTCTATAGAAACTGTCGAACTAGGGATTTGTTCATGTTCAGATACGTTAAATATTTATCATGTCTATTGAAAAAAAGCCATAGAAACTGTCGAATTGAGAAAGCTTGTACAAATTTTGTACGGGACCAGACAAAATTAATCATGTTTGTAAGAGAGCCCCAAACATGCAAGATATCATTATAGAGGAAAAAGCCACAAAACTCGTTTGAAAGAACATAAGAAAAAAAAATTATATTAAGAAACCACAGACATGCACGCATTAGCAAATTTTATAGGAAAGAGCCCCATATTTCGTAAGAATGAGCATAAAAAGAAATTTATAGCATGTTGAAAGTTGAAAGAGGAAAAACCATAAACATGCAAGATCTAAGGTTTATAAGAAAAAGCCAATGATTTTGAGAGCAAAATCATAAAATAAAAAAATCGAAGAGTAGATCTGTAGATTAGGATTTGGGTCTTTAAATAAAATCTTGAGAACCCCTAATTTTCTTAGATTTTCACACAAAATCCTTCATAAACACGGTTAATATTCAAGATCTGAACTAGATATGGGAATTGTTGGTATTTTTTTCCTTTGGGCTAGTGAGAAAAGTTTCACATTGGCTACACCACCAAGTGGGTATCTTAATATAATATTTTGTATGAGTTGAGGTATGCATATGGGATATCGTAGGGCACATGGGGTATCGTGGGGCACATGTGTGTCATGAGGGAGTGTTTTCCTAGGAGAAAAAATGATTAATTCCTCAAAGAAAGCATTTTTGCTTTTTTTACTATCTTGGAAAAATTTTCTCAGGATCTTGCGACTCGGACTCGGTGTAAAACCCCTAATTTTTAAAACTGTATTAATTATTTAATTTATCAATAAATTTAATTTCATTATTACATAGTATATTAGAAAATAAAATTTATTGGATTTAATTACTAGGTAAATATTTAGCTAGATGTTATTGAGCAAGCTATTATTTTTATTTTATTTATTTTAGGAAATCCTTATAGAAGGATAAAAGATTATTTTTATGTACAAATATAATTTTCTGGATTTTATTACCATATATATATATATATATATATATATATATATATATATATATATATATATATATATATATATATATATATATATATATATATATTATTAATAAAAAGAAGAGAATGAATAAAGAAATGAAAAGAATAAATAAAAGGAAAGAAAAAAAAAAGTAAATAAAAATAAACAAAACCCAAATACCCTTAACTACCTAAAACTAACCCACTAATTAGCCTAAATCAATCCCTAAACCTAAATCCTAAAGCCCAGCAACTAACCCTAACCCTCCTAAGTATAAACCCAACAGCAGCAGCAGCTAGCAATCCCCAACCCAGCCCCGCTGAAGCCAGCACTCCGCGCGAGTTTCCCCCGCTCTCATCCCCTCTCTCTCTCTCTCTCTCTCTCTCTCTCTCTATATATATATATATATATATATATATATATATATATATATATATATATATAACTTCTTAAAACCCTAACCCTAATCTATCTCCTCCTCTAATCCACCGTCACCGACCCCAAGACTGCCCCGACCGCCTGGACCCTCCGTAGTACCGCCGGAAGTCGCCCACCGTTCGCTCGCGTCAACACCCGCGCACGCCGCGACAGAATCACTGCGACGACCCCAACTTCACGTCATATTTTTTGTCCCATCTCGCGACCAAATTCGACCCCGTCTTCACCGATATGTTCATGACATATCCCTCTTCCAACTCTGTATATTAGTTTCCTCCGATCAGCGCGTAATCCTAAGTGAAAAATTGAGACCAAGTTGGAGAAAAACCATAACTTTTAACTTCAGAAAACTCCTACAATGACCCATGTTTAAGGACCAATATCTCATACCACAGAGATCCAAACTTAGATTTTTTTTTGCTATGTGCAGACTATATAACCGACATTATTTTTGTCAATTATATTATTTTATTTGATGTTATATGCAAAATTAAATTGGGTAAAAAATCATAAAAAATTATTTTCGAAACCTTCAAAATTTGTGATACGGAGTACACCCCACCAAACGGGACCGTCCTGTCGTGTACCAATTGCCCCGAAAGGCGTGTATGATATGTCCAGATGTGTAAATTTTTGCAAAAACTAATTTGGACGCGTGTGCGCGTCGGAATCAACTCGTATCCGAAAAAGGACCCCGTATCGTGACTTTTGCAAAATATTATACCATTTAATATACGTACGTCGGAATGCGACAAAACTTACGCTATTGGACTCATGGTATCGCGCTAGTCCTGTGATCCAATTTTCATCAAATTTTGAGACAATTGACCAAGCCGCCTATTTGCGGACCCGACGGTTGACTTTTTGGGCGAATTTGTGTTCGGCTCATAGGAATCCAAAATTGGGCATATCATTGAGTTCGTATTGACGTTTAGAATTCGTTTGACCTATAATTTATCTTATTTAGAGATTGTTACCCCTGGCACATTTTTGGGTGCAAAGTGGGCACATATGGATTTCGTTTTGACCCAAAATTATCGTTTTGCCCCTGTGTCTAAATTGGATGAAAGGGTAGTATTTTCTAGCTATCTCGTTTATTCCATAAATATTGGTGATATTTATTTCAGCATTCGGAGATATTTATTCGGAGACCTTAGTTTCTAATCATATGTACCTAACATCTGGACGCTTACACTTTACAGATTGCTTGCTAGGCAAGTATACCTTGCCATTGTACTGTGATTTACATTCTATATGATGCATTTATTTTATTTTTGTCTATTTAGTTCATATATTTTAAATTGCTATATAAACTGCGCGTCCAAGGATAACTTGGGTGCAACGATGGTGGCGTCGTATTCTATTTTTATTATATATATGCATGTTGACCTAGTTTATGAGGCCACCCCATTATCATGAGGTATCCTTATGTTTCATTTGCCATAAAACTATTATTACATGAGTGTGAGTCACATGTAGGATACGGACTTGTGTACTCGACTGGCCAATGGTACGTATAGGTCATACGACGGATAAGGATAACTGCCGATAGAAACTTTGCATGCTAGAAGACCTGGAAGTTATTAGAGGTATTATTGTGGATATGACATGCTTAGAGCATGGGGTGGGTAGAACAAAAAGTAAGGCATTAGGGCTCCTTTGCACTTTTTTTGTGTAATCCGTACGCTCTACTGGAGATGCACGGTCATGATGACCACTATATATTATATATTATCAGGCGGCCTCTGGCGTTCAAAAGACGACATGCTTTGTAGGCCCCTGAATCTCCAAAAGAATCGTGCCAATTCTATTTTAGCCAGATAACCCACTTGTTGGAAAGTTGTTCTCAAACTGCATTCACATAGATGGTTAGGCGACCCGCTGGATGTTTATTTTCAGTACTTTATTGGCATGCTTCTATGTATCTTGTTATGTCCCTCTGAGAACCTGGTACCTTTCTAGATATAGACGGGCAGGAGTATCCACAGGAGTATGGATCCGGACCTGACGCTTCATACCAGACTGAGGAGGTCTTACCTTCAGAGTATCTTTGATTCATCGCAGCTGATGGATATTCTAGTTGTTATTTTCTTTGTGGATATTTATCTTATATTAGAGTTGATCTTTTCTCTCTTTTAGTAGTTTTAGTATAGTCAATTTGTAGTAGATTTGTTTTCATCCGACTATCATACTTTGAGACTTCATATTTGATATTCAGTTATCTATTCTTATTTCTTTATTTGTGCTGTGGATGAGATATAGATTGCATATGACTTATTGACAATATATTATCACTAGTGGATTTGATATTCATGTACAGCGTACGTGTGTGTATGGTTTCCATATATTAGAGTTTATATACATATGGCTGACATGTTACGTATTCCTAGTCCTTCGTATTTTGGGACTGGGGCATGATATTTTTTTGTGGTGGCCCATGCAGGTCTACGAATATATTGTCTCGGTTATATTACTATACCGAACAAGTCTGCGTATAGGAATAGAGTATAGGATCTCATCCACGCTTGACTAAAACTCATCTTCCCTTTTTAACTATCCTATTTAAATGTTTGTATCCTGTTTGATTCTTGTACTCCTTCTAATCGTTTTGTCCACCTCTGGCAGAGAGATGAATGCCCGACTCTTAGTCCTTTCTATGCCAACTTTTGATATTATGCTTGGAATAGACTATCTAAGCAAGTACCACACTTTCTTCGACTGTTTTGAAGGAAGCATTCTTTTTAAGGTACCAGGCCAGCCGAAACTTGAGTTTGCATGAGGATCCACAGAAGTCCTTGATGGTGTTGAGCTTACAATGGATGACGTTATCTATCACTCCATCATTTCAGAATTTCAAGACGTCTTTCCAGAGGAATTGCCAGGACTACCCCCGGACAGAGGCGTAGAATTCTCAATTGAATTAGCACCAGAAGCAGCACCCATAGCATCGCATGTTTATAGATTGGCAAAGAAGGAGATGGATGAGCTGAAGGCACAGTTAAAAGAATTACAGAAGAAATATTTTATCCGACCAAGTGCATCACCCTGGGGAGCACCAGCGTTGTTTGTACCAATGAAGGATGGGTCAGTGCGTATATGCATTGACTATAGAGCCTTAAATGCAGTGACCGTGAAGAATAAATATCCATTGCCACGTATTAATGACTTATTGTAAAACCCCTATTTCTAAAAACCGTATTTATTATTATTTTTTTATTAATTAATAATTTAAATATAGTAATTAGTGGCTAAATAGGAGAAATAGATTTTTAATAATTTTTTATTTTAGGTGTTGGGGCACTTAAAGGATTTATGGGGCCATCAGGAATTTTTCGAAATTTATTCTATGTAGGAGACCCCCTTAAGCAGTTGCTAGCCTAATGGTGTGCATTATTCTAATCCATGAACTTTCTTATGAGTATACATATAATATATATGTATACACAAATATATATATGTATATATATATATTTAGAAAGGAAAAGAAAAGAAAGAAAAAGAATTATTAAATAAGAATTTACTAATAATAATAATAATAATAATAATAATAATAATAATAATAATAACAATAATAATAACAACACTATACTTGCTCCCTCCTTCAGCAACTTGCTTCCAGGGACCCGCCTTCAGCCCTTTAGCAAATTGTTACTCACTAAGGATCCGCACCCTTCAGCCTTTAGCAAAGTGCTAACCCCAGACCCGCCTCAACTTGCTAGCAGCCTCTTCCCTTTTCTTTTTCCGCGGACGCCTCCATCCCTTTCTCTCTCCCTATTATATATATATATATACATATATATATATATATATATATACATATATATATATATATATATATATATATACATATATATATATATATATATATTTATCTTTCAAAAACCCTAACCTAAAATATCCAGACCCCCTCTTCTCATCTAAAGCCGCCACCGCAGCCAGAGAACCCCGCCAGGCCGTCCAAACCATCCCGACGACCCCGACCTCGCGCACTGCAGATTCCGACACGAGGTGCCTTCGCTCCGGAGTTGTTTTTCGTCGACTCGCTCAACCAAACGTCGTTCTGTCTTCACCGGTATGCTCACCCCTTAACCCTCTCCCATATTTGTATAATAGCCGACCTCGAAAAACGTGTACCCCTAGGCAAAAACAGCGTCCAAGTTGGCGCGAGCAGACCGAATTCTGGGATCGCAGAAAACTGCGGTGACCACCCATGTTGCCGAGTTCGTATCTCCCACCACAGAGATCCAAATTCGGTGATTCTTTTTTATATGTGTAGAACACTTGATCTAGTTTATTTTCTGTTAAATAACCCTATATTATTAGCTGCTGTGGACAGAATTAAATTCGTCACAAAACTATGCGAACCCACTTTTTCCAGATTTTCAAAAGTTGAAAAATAGAGCGCGTCCCACCAAACGGGACTGCCCCGTCGTGTACCAAGTGTACCGAATGGTGCACGCAGCGTAATCGGACACGTAAAAATTCGTGAGAACTGATTCGGACGCGTGTGCGCACCGGAATCAGGCTGTATCCGCGGACACACCCAATGTCGCAACTTTTGTGGAACTCACGTGTATTTTGTGCATGCTTGTCAGATTACGACGAAACTTGCGCCACTGGACTCGTGTAATGCGCTGGTCCTGTGACCTAATTTTTACGCAATTCTGAGACGGTTGACCAAATCGCCAATTGGCGGGCCGTACAGTTGACTTTTTGGACAAAATTGTGTTCGGCTCATCGAAATCCACATTTGGACATACCGTTGGGTTCGTATTGACATCTAGAGTTGTTTGACCTATAATTTGTCTCATTTAGAGACTGTTACCCTTGGCACGCTTTTCGGTGCAAAGTGGGCCCCAAGTGGACCCTACTTTTATCCGAAATTACCATTTTGTCCCTGTGTCCAAATTGGACGAAAGGGAAGTGCTTTTTAGCTATTTTGCTCATTCTGGGAACGTTGGTGATGTTTATTTCAGCATTCGGAGATGTTCATTCTGAGGCCGTAGCTTCTGACTCTTGGTGTTGACATTGGGACACTACATTTTGCAGCTTTCTTGCCATGCAAGATACCTTGCCAAATTATTTATAGTACTTTGCATGCTATTTATATTTCTTTTTATTTATTTCATTTCTGTATAGTTCTTGCATGTGTAGTTTTTCTCCAGTCATTACTATGTATTAGATATGTTGACACACACACGACGCCTAGTATCATGGGAGGACAATCATTAGGCGTATGGGCTTTTAACCACCCTGGTAAACCGTAGTATATAGTTCGCACTACGGGCGTGTGTCGCGCTGGTCGCTACCCCAGAGGTATGTCGATTTCTGTAGAGTCGCGCTGGTCGCTACCCCAGAGGTATGTCGATTTCTGATGTTCTAGACGGGTGTGTGAGTTGTGAGGCTTAGATCGAGTAGACTACCCTTGCCCATACGTTGAAAAGTTGTCCTCATTTGCATTCATATAGATTGTCTTGTACAGCGTAGTTATCTATTTTTAAACCATATGCATGTTTACTGTATTCAAATTGGCTCGTATTTTCTATATCTTGTTACGTCCCTCTGAGGACCTGGTCCTCTGCCAGGTGTATCTGCTCTTGAGTATTTGCAGGAGTACGGGCCTGGACCTGACGCATTATTTTCTGTCGAGGAGGTCTTACCTTCTGAGCATCGTTGATTATCTGGCGATGGATTCTTTTAGCTGATGCACTTCTATCTTCACATTATTTTACATTGGAGACTTTATACTCCTCTCTCATTTTAGTTTTGGATATAGTCATGGGTAGTGGATTTGTCTCCACCCGACTATTATTTTAGATATTTTAGACTCCTTATTCTAGTTTAGTATTTCTTTTCTATGACTTGTTGTGTGGATGAGATTAGCATATCTGTGACTTGTGACATTATATATACCACATGTGAGTTTATATTCATATTACAGCGTACGTATGGGTTATGGTTTCAATATATTGGAGTTGCCATATCATGCGGCTGGCATGCTTAAGTGTTCCTAGTCCTACGTATTTGGGACTGGGGCATGACATATTTTTGTGGTGGCCCATGCAGGTCGAGTTATCCGTTTCGGTTACGTCACTGTACCGAGCCGGCCTGCACCTAGGATTAGAATTTTAGTTCTCATCCACACTTGACTATAACTTATCTTCCTTCCAACATGTCCTACTTAAGTTCTTGCATCCTGCTTGATTCATGTACTCTTCTTAATCCTTCGTCCATCTCTTGCAAAGAGATGAATTTGAATAACGGGCATGCCGCCACCGGGGACAACATGTCTCCAGGGGACGACGACCAACCACTAGGAGTGACCTCAACACCACCTCTTCCTCCCGGACCGAATGGACCGACTAGCAATCCAATTCCATCAACCCCCTCCACGATACCTGATAGGACTTTTCCAGCTCCACTAGCACCGCAAGATGGCCAAGCGCAGCTGTTCCAATTCTTTCAGATGATAATACAGGAACAGAGGCAGCAAGCAGCAGAGCAGAGGCTAGAATTTCTGGCAGCGCTTGAGAGAATGGCTGCACTAGCCCCTATTCCAACCCAGGCACTAGTTTCAGTACCATAAGCTCGGGTTGGTTCAGTCAAGGACTTTGTGCAGATGGGCCCTAAGCCATATAAGGGCAATGAGAGTCCAGAGGAGACCACGAACTGGATTGCCAATACCAAGAAGTTGTTAGAGGCATCACAACTACCTACTGACCTATGGATGATAGGCGTGAGGACTTAGTTAGAAGGCAACGCGCATCACTGGTGGGAATCAATGGAGCGCCAGTTGGGTACGCGTCAGACTTGGGAATAATTTTTGGAATGCTTTGAGAGGAAGTACTTCCCGGATACTGTAAGGGACGCATTATACGATCAGTTCCTCCATCTAGAGCAAGGGGACAAGACGGTTGATGAGTATAACGCAGAATTTAGCCGTCTCAGTAAGTATGGCACAGTCTTAATACCTAATGACTTAGAGAAGGCTAAGAGGTTTCACCGTGGGCTGACTCGGGAGCTCCAGCACTACACTAGCTCACAGTCCCGGATCTCTTATGTCGAGTTATTGACAGAAGCCAGGATTCAGGAGGCCATCAGCAAGGGAAACGGAATTCAACTGAGAAGTCACCAAGGACCAGTAAGGATACAGCAAGGAGGACCCATTCGACACCCTTTGACATGCCATCAACCAGATAGTGCTGCACCATATCCAACCAAGGGGCATCATACTTATAACTTTTGTGGTATACCAGGTCATATTCATAGAGATTGTCGTCGTCGATTAGGATTGTGCATGGTATGTGGATCGAGTCACCATCAAGCTCGAGAATGTCCTCAGCAGAACCCAGGGTCTATGGCATTAAACTCAGGAACACCGCATACACCCTCAAGTATAGAAGACCAAAGGGACCCACCACTGCTTCTACAGTCTGCACAAATAGAGGGGACTAGACCCCAGTTGATCAACCAAAGACAAGGCCAAGCACTCATTATGACAAGTATGGGAGAGCAGACACAGGAAGCCGTAGATACAGGTACGACCATTTAGTTATAATTGTCTTTGTATACTCATAAACCCATTGTGACACAAGCTCTTAGATGTATAAATAGCTGTAGAATTTTATATATGGTAGCTTAGCAGTTATGAGGATGTATGTATATTCTACCCAGATGGCATACACGCGATGCTAATGGATGACGTGAGTAGCAGTAGTAGTATTCTCCCCTATTTTATCTCGCCCTCTTAGGGTGACTCATCTTCTCCTTTTATATTCATTCCTTATCTCGTGCGTAACTCTTCCTATCATAGTCGTATCTTTCGTGCCATTATGAATTGTTTGATATCAACCTCACCCCTATTTTGTTAGTTAAACATAAATGTGTTAGTAATGCTTGATAACTAAGGATAAGTTCTTAATATGTATATGCACTATAACAATATCTGTATTCTTTATTAGTTTAACCCTTAAGTAGCACCATATAGCATAGTAAAAATTGTTAGATCACTTGAGCTAGATCATAGCCCTAATAGTTAGTCAAGACCTTAAGTGTCTCCCTAAAAACTTAGACTATGCCTAGGAAAGAGTTGAAGGCACTTGTTACGAACTGATGACTATGACAAATCGTCGGTGAGGTAGCGACAGTTGCCGCCAGACGATTTTGGTAGAGTAGTCGAATTACTTGCAGCCATACTGGCCAGGTGGCGTGGCAGTATTAGACTATGATACTTGACGGTTATGGAAAAAGTTATAGTTATGAGATTCTAGACAGGTATCCCAAGATTCTCGACCCAATAAATGTATTTACCTTACAAACCTAGACAATAGCTTCAAAGAATGTGACTACTAGTAGAATCTTGTAAGTTGGGTAGTGTAGACGAGTTAGAGAATGATAAAATAGTGGATGGACAATAGATGAGGAAGTGTTAGAATGGCAGACCATGAGTTTCAGGAGTCCTACTAGATACCAATGTAGTGTAATAGTTATAGTTATCATTATCAATATGGGTTAGTATCAATTTCGAGGACGAAATTTTTGTAAGTTGGGTAGAATGTAAAACCCCTATTTCTAAAAACCGTATTTATTATTTTTTTTATTAATTAATAATTTAAATATAGTAATTAGTGGCTAAATAGGAGAAATAAATTTTTAATAATTTTTTATTTTAGGTGTTGGGGCACTTAAAGGATTTATGGGGCCATCAGAAATTTTTTGAAATTTATTCCATGTAGGAGACCCCCTTAAGCAGTTGCTAGCCTAATGGTGTGCATTATTCTAATCCATGAACTTTCTTATGAGTATACATATAATATATATGTATACACAAATATATATATGTATATATATATTTAGAAAGGAAAAGAAAAGAAAGAAAAAGAATTATTAAATAAGAATTTACTAATAATAATAATAATAATAATAATAACAATAATAATAACAACACTATACTTGCTCCCTCCTTCAGCAACTTGCTTCCAGGGACCTGCCTTCAGCCCTTTAGCAAATTATTACTCACTAAGGACCCGCCCCCTTCAGCCTTTAGCAAAGTGCTAACCCCAGACCCGCCTCAACTTGCTAGCAGCCTCTTCCCTTTTCTTTTTTCGCAGACGCCTCCATCCCTTTCTCTCTCCCTATTATATATATATATATATATATATATATATATATATATATATATATATATATATATATATATATATATATATTTATCTTTCAAAAACCCTAACCTAAAATATCCAGACCCCCTCTTCTCATCTAGAGCCGCCACCGCAGCCAGAGAACCCGGCCAGGCCGTCCAAACCATCCCGACGACCCCGACCTCGCGCACTGCAGATTCCCACACGAGGTGCCTTCGCTCCGGAGTTGTTTTCCGTCGACTCGCTCAACCAAACGCCGTTTCGTCTTCACCGGTATGCTCAACCCTTAACCCTCTCCCATATTTGTATAATAGCCGACCTCGAAAAATATGTACCCCTAGGCGAAAACAACGTCCAAGTTGGCGCGAGTAGACCGAATTCTGGGATCGCAGAAAACTGCGGTGACCACCCATGTTGCCAAGTTCGTATCTTCCACCACAGAGATCCGAATTCGGTGATTCTTTTTTATATGTGTAGAACACTTGACCTAGTTTATTTTCTGTTAAATAACCCTATATTATTAGCTGCTGTGGACAGAATTAAATTCGTCACAAAACTATACGAACCCACTTTTTCCAGATTTCTAAAAGTTGGAAAATGGAGCGCGTCCCACCAAACGGGACCGCCCCGCCGTATACCAAGTGTACCGAATGGTGCACGCAGCGTAACCGGACACGTAAAAATTTGTGGAAACTGATTCGGACGCGTGTGCGCACCGGAATCAGGCCGTATCCGCGGACACACCCCGTATCGCAACTTTTGTGGAACTCGCGCATATTTTGTGCACGCTTGTCAGATTATAACAAAACTTATGCCACTGGACTCGTGGTAACACGCTGGTCCTGTGACCCAATTTTCACGCAATTCTGAGACGGTTGACCAAATCGCCAATTGGCGGGCCCTACAGTTGACTTTTTAGACAAAATTGTGTTCGGCTCATCGGAATCCACATTTGGACATACCGTTGGATTCGTATTGACATCTAGAGTTGTTTGACCTATAATTTGTTCCATTTAGAGACTGTTACCCTTGGCATGCTTTTCGGTGCAAAGTGGGCCACAGGTGGACCCTACTTTTACCCGAAATTACCATTTTGCCCCTGTGTCCAAATTGGACAAAAGGGAAGTACTTTTTAGCTATTTTGCTCATTCTGGGAACGTTGGTGATATTTATTTCAGCATCCGGAGACGTTCATTCTGAGGCCGTAGCTTCTGACTCTTGGTGTTGACATTGGGACACTACATTTTGCAGCTTTCTTGCCAGGCAAGATACCTTGCCAAATTATTTACACTACTTTGCATGCTATTTATATTTCTTTTTATTTATTTCATTTCTGTATAGTTCTTGCATGTGTAGTTTTTCTCCAGTCATTACTATGTATTAGATATGTTGACACACACATGGCACCTAGTATCATGGGAGGACAATCATTAGGCGTATGGGCTTTTAACCACTCTGGTAAACCGTAGTATATAGTTCGCACTACGGGCGTGTGTCGCGCTGGTCGCTACCCCAGAGGTATGTCAATTTCTGTAGAGTCGCGCTGGTCGCTACCCCAGAGGTATGTCGATTTCTGATGTTCTAGACGGGTGTGTGAGTTGTGAGGCTTAGATCGAGTAGACTACCCTTGCCCATACGTCAAAAAGTTGTCCTCATTTGCATTCATATAGATTGTCTTGTACAGCGTACTTATCTATTTTTAAACCATATGCATGTTTACTGTATTCAAATTGGCTCGTATTTTCTGTATCTTGTTACGTCCCTCTGAGGACCTGGTCCTCTGCCAGGTGTATCTGCTCTTGAGTATTTGCAGGAGTACGGGCCTGGACCTGACGCATTATTTTCTGTCGAGGAGGTCTTACCTTCTGAGCATCGTTGATTATCTGGCGATGGATTCTTTTAGCTGATGCACTTCTGTCTTCACATTATTTTACATTGGAGACTTTATACTCCTCTCTCATTTTAGTTTTGGATATAGTCATGGGTAGTGGATTTGTCTCCACCCGACTATTATTTTAGATATTTTAGACTCCTTATTCTAGTTTAGTATTTCTTTTCTATGACTTGTTGTGTGGATGAGATTAGCATATCTGTGACTTGTGACATTATATATACCACATGTGAGTTTATATTCATATTACAGCGTACGTATGGGTTATGGTTTCCATATATTGGAGTTGTCATATCCATGCGGCTGGCATGCTTATTTGTTCCTAGTCCTACGTATTTGGGACTGGGGCGTGACACTTATTTGATTAGCTTAGTGGAGCCAAGGTATTCTCGAAGATAGACTTGAGGTCGAAATATCACCAAGTGAAGGTACGAAAGCAGGACATCCCGAAGACCATATTCAGGACAAGATATGGATACTACGAGTTTCTGGTCATGCCATTTGGGTTGACTAATGCTCCAGCTATCTTTATGGACTTAATGAATCGAGTATTCCACTAGTATTTGGACAAGTTCGTGGTCGTCTTCATAGATGACATACTTGTCTATTCGAAGAGCCACGAGAAGCACCTGCGGATTATTCTAGAGACATTGAGGAGATAGCAGTTATATGCGAAGCTCAGTAAATATGAGTTCTTCTTGGACAGAGTTTTATTTCTTGGGCATGTCGTTACGGGAGATGGTATTTCTGTTAACCCAGAAAAAATCTCGACAGTCAAGACATGGCTCGTTCCTCAATCAGCATCGGAGGTGAGAAGTTTCCTTGAACTTGCGGGATATTATCGACGGTTCATGGAGAACTTCTCAAGGATAGCAGCACCTATTACTCGATTGACATACAAGGATTAAGAGTTCGTATGGACCGACGAGTGTCAGGCCACTTTTGAGGAGTTGAAGAAGCGACTGACCACAGCACCAGTATTGACTATTCCATCAGGATCAGGAGGTTATGTGATTTACAGTGACGCATCAGGGAAATGCTTGGGATGCGTATTGATAAAATATGGCAAGATGATTGCATATGCATCTAGACAGTTATGAGTACATAAGAGGAATCATCCGACTCATGACTTGGAGCTTGCAGCCGTTGTTTTTGCTCTGAAGCTATGGAGATATTACTTATATGGGAACGAGTGGTGATCTATACAGACCACAAAAGCCTCAAGAATGTCTTCACGCAGAAGGAGTTAAATATGAGACAATGTCGATGGCTTGAGTTGATGAAGGATTTTGAGATAGATCTACATTATTGTAAACTCCCTGATTTTTCAAGATTTTTAAAATAGATTTTTCGGAAATTTTCTGTGATTTTTCGAAAATTTTTACTAATTAAAGTCAAGGTATTTCGGCATTAAATAAAATTAAATGTTTTTAAAATATATTAAAATATTTCAAAAATAATATTTTTGGGTGTAAAATAAAATATTGGACTTAGGGTAATTTTCCTGGAATTTATTGGACCCAAAAAATATTTTTAAAAGCCCCAAAACCCTATTTTTATTTAAACCCAAATAAACCGGGTTGAACCGGGCTCAAACCGGGTTGAACCGGCCTGAACCCGGTCCAACCGAACTGGACCGAACTGTCCTGACCCTAACGGGTCGGATCCGGCCAACTCGCGACCCGAACCCGCGACCCGAACCCGCTTTCAGACTCTAGCGGGTCGGGCCGGATCTGCCCAACCCGCGATCCGTCACCAACCCGACCCGCCTCTCTCACCCCCACGAAACCCCTCGGCCCGCGTCTTTCGGCGCTCTGCCCGGCCACGTCGCCGACGGCCTCGCCCCGCTCCGCTCGGCCCACGTCCTCCCCTACTCCGCCTCCTTCGCCACGACCCGGCGCCCCCAGCCCTAGCCCTGCCTATAAAAAAGCCCCCCCTTTTTCTTCTCCGGCCAAACTTCCTTCCTCCGCCACCTCCCTCAACCGCAGCCCGGTCTCCCCGCCACTGTCAGCTCCCTACTCTGCCCTCTCTCCCTTCCTCCTCCGTCGTCCCCGTCCAGAACCCCCGCAGAGCCGGCCGCCCGACTCCTCTTCTCCAGCAACCCGCAGCTGCCCCCGGCCCGCCTCCGGCCGCTCGAGCCCCTGCGCCGCCGCCTCCGGCCCTCGCCGCCTCTGCCGTCCCTTGCCTCCCTCCGACCGCCAGAAGCCGCCGCAGCTCCGGCGAAGCCCCTAACCCTAACCCTAGAACTCGGATACGTCGTGTCGACACGGACACAGAAATTTCGGTTTTCGGAGCCCTGTTCAAGTAACCCGTTCTCTCTGCTCGTTGACCCATTTTCGGTTTCGTCTGTTGCAACGCGAACCCTGTGTGACCCTCTCGATGCCCGTGCAACCCGCTCGGTGCATCGCGTCCTGTGGAGATCGCGAACCGCGATCCAAAAATAAGAAAAATAATATCCTGTTTTATCCCGGAACTGAGTACGCTCCGCCAAACGGGACGACTTGGTCACGTGCGGTCTTCACCGATACGTGCGCGATATTGATACAGACGTACGAGATTTCGCAGAAGTTGATTTGGATGTACGTGCACACCGGAATCAACGCGTATCCGCCGACACCGTCCCGTATCTGTTTGTTCTAAAACTCGTTGTAACTTTGTGTACACACGTCGGATCAAAATAAAATTTGTGCCATCGGACTCGTAGCGATACACTGGTCTTGTGACCCAAGTTTGGTTCGATTCTGAGAACGTTGACAAAATCGCGTATCGTGGGCCCTACAGGCTCCACTTGACGGACGATTTTGTGATCGGCTCATCGGAATCCAATTCTGGAAGTTCTATTGGGTTCGTATTATCGTTCTGGACCTGTTGACACTAAGTTTGACAAATTTGGAGAAATTTATCCCGGACACGTTTTTCGGTGCGAAGCGGGCCACATGTGGACCCCGCTTTGACCCAAAATTGTCATTTTTGTCCTTATCTCCAAATTGGACTCAAGGACAGGCATTTCTAGCTATTTGATATCTTCTGAGCATGATGGTAATGTTTGTTTCCGCATCCGAAGACGTTCCTGGAGATTTCACAAATACCAAAGCCGCAGTTGGAAACCAAACACCAGGCAAGTGTACCTTGCCAACATTACAGTTCTTGTTACTTATTTCCTTGACATATATATATATATATATATATATATATATATATATATATTGTTGTACATGCTTGACCTAGGACCGTGTGACTTACTTAGCGTCCGATTAATAGTTGGGTGCCAACACCGTACGCGGAGTTGTGTAACGTCACCTAGAGATGGACATTCGTGACCCTTTACATTCTCGTACTTGTCTTATCAAGTACATCATAACCCAGGACACTTAACACTATTTATGAGACAGAATCTTTCTGAGATATTCATGGTGATTCTGCATAGGTTACATGATTTGAAACATAGATATTATATTCATAGCTATCATAAGACTTGCTGCATTAGTAATGATCTTGCGTGACATGGACATGAGACATCGTGATTCATGAGACGTGTGATTTTATTGGGTGGGGAGACACACACAGGCTACAGGTTAATTTTATATATATAGTGCCATAGGCCCGCTACATAGTAAACAACATAGTAAACTACATAGTATAACTGCTACCGGCTCCCCGACACAGAGCTTGTAGTGGTCTCAGCCTGAGTTCTAGTGATGCTCTCAACTTGCATATCACATAGCTGGTTATATAGTTTACCCTATTTATTTCATTTACTATTACACTGTATTTTGGCTTGTATCTTCTGTACCTTGTTACGTCCCTCTGAGGACCTGGTCCCTTGCCAGTTTTGCAGCATAGACCGCTGTGGAGCCAGTTTGGAGTTGCTGATGTGTATTGCTTTGTCATGCAGGGATTTGGTGCCAGGTACTTACATCTTTTCTTCCGGAATATTGGTTATTATTTATATTGTTTACTCATCTGCTGATATAGCCTAGTTTTATAGACTCACATTCATTTACGAGTCTATTCGAGCTTATGGGTTACTAGCGGCCGACTTTAGCACATGTAGCTCATTCTTGTATATTCTATTCATTGTGGATTGAGGCATAGGTATTTATTTTCATTTGATTATATAGATAGTGACCCCTTTTAGTACAGCTCATACGTATTCGAATTGGACCAGAGTCTGGTCGAATGCGTAGCTGGCATGTTACGTATTCCTAGTCCTACGTACTTTGGGACTGGGGCGTGACAATTATCACCCAGGCAAGGCTAACGTAGTAGCAGACGCGTTAAGCCAAAAACCAGAAGCTTATTTCTTGACAACACAGAGAGAATTATTGGAGAACTTGTAAGAGCTTGGCATATAAGTGATATTACCCGGAGCAGATGGGACATTAGCCAACTTGTAAGTACAGTCATCACTAGTAGAGATGATCAAGGCAGCTTTGCCTACGGATACCAGATTCAGGAGATTGAAAGAAAGGATAGAAGCCGGAGAGTAGACGGGATTGCGCATTCATGATGACAGGACATTACGATGTGGTGATTGTCTATATGTTTCCAATAGAGAGATTCGATAGGAGCTGATGGCAGAAGCTCATAATTTGATGTATTCTATTCATCTTGGAGCCACGAAGATGTACCGTGACTTACTACAACACTTTTGGTGGTATGGGATGAAAAGAGAGATAGCTCGCTTTGTAGCCAAATGCCTAGTATGTCAGCAGGTGAAGGCGGATCATTAGAGAACAGCAGGGCTATTGCAACCACTTCCAATTCCTGAGTGAAAGTGGGAGCACATTACTATGGACTTTGTCACAGGTTTTCCCAAAAGTCCAAGTGGAAGAGATGTCAATTACATTATTTTATTTGGTGTTATATGCAGAATTAAATTGGATTAAAAATCATGAAAAACTATTTTCGAAACCTTTAAAATTTATGATACGGAGTGCGTTCCGCCAAACGGGACTGCCCCGTCGTGTGCCAATTGCACCTAAAGACGCGTATGGTATGTCCAGACGTGTGGATTTTTACGAAAACTGATTTGAACGCGTGTGCGCGTCGAAATCAACCCGTATCCGAAAAAGGACCTCGTATCGTAACTTTTGTAAAATATCACACCATTTAGTGTACGCTCATCGGAATACGATAAAACTTGTGCCATTGGACTCATGGTATCGCGCTGGTCCTGTGACCCAATTTTTACGCAATTCTGAGATAGTTGACCAAGCCACCTATTTGCGGGCCCTACGGTTGACTTTTTGGGCGAATGTGTTTGGCTCACCAGAATCCAAAATTGGATATACCGTTAAGTTCGTATTGACATTTAGAATTTGTTTGACCTATAATTTGTCCCATTTAGAGACCGTTACCCCTGGTACGCTTTTCGGTGCAAAGTAGGCCACATGTGGACCCTATTTTGACCCAAAATTATCGTTTTGTCCCTGTATCCAAATTGGACGAAATGGTAGTATTTTCTAGCTATCTTATTTATTTCAGAAATGTTGGTGATGTTTATTTCAACATCCGGAGATGTTTATTCGGAGGCCTTAGTTTCTGATCCTGTGTACCTGACATCTAGACGCTTACACTTTACAGATTGCTTGCCCGACAAGTATACCTTGCCATTGTACTGTAATTTATATTCTATATGATGCATGCATTTTATTTCTGTCTATTTAGTTCATATATTTTAAACTGCTATATAAACTGCGCGTCCAATGATAACTTGGGTGCCACGACGGTGGCGTCGTATTCTATTTTTATTATATATATGCATGTTAACCTAGTTTATGAGAATACCCCATTATTATAAGGTATACTTATGTTTCATTGGCCATAAAACTATTATTACACGAGTGTGAGTCACATGTACGACACGGACTTGCGTACTCGGCTGGCCACTGGTACGTATAGGTCGTGCGACGGATAATGATAACTGTCGATAGAAACTTTGCATGCTAGAAGACCTGGTAGTTATTAGAGGTACTATCGTGTAATGGCTATGACATGCTCAGAGCATGGGGTAGAAAGAACAACAAGTAAGGCATTTGGGCTCCTTTGCACTTTTTTTGTGTAACCCGTACACTCCGCCGAAGATGCACGGTCATGATGACCACTATATATTATATATTATCAGGCGGCCTCTGACGTTCAAAAGATAACATCCTTTGTAGGCCCCTGAATCTCCAAGAGAATTATGCTAATCTCATTTTAGCCTGATAGCCCACTTGTTGGAAATTTGTTCTCAAACTGCATTCACATAGATGGTTAGGCGACCCGCTGGATGTTTATTTTTAGTACTTTATTGGCATGCTTCTATGTATCTTGTTATGTCCCTCTGAGGACCTGGTACCTTTTCAGATATAGATGGGCAGGAGTATCCACAGGAGTATGGACCCGGACCAGATACTTTATCAGACTGAGGAGGTCTTACTTTCAGAGTATCTTTGATTCATCGCAGCTGATGAATATTCTAGTTGTTATTTTCTTTGTGGACATTTATCTTATATTAGAGTTGATCTCTTCTCTTTTTTAGTAGTTTTAGTATAGTCAATTTGCAGTGAATTTGTTTCCATCCGACTATCATACTTTGAGACTTCATATTTGATTTTCAGTTATCTATTCTTATTTCTTTATTTGTGCTGTGGATGAGATATAGATTGTGTGTGACTTGTTGACAGTATATTACCACTGGTGGATTTGATATTCATGTACAGCGTACGTGTGTGTATGGTTTTCTATATTGGAGTTCGTATACATACGGCTGGCGTGTTACGTATTCCTAGTCTTTCGTATTTTGGGACTGGGGCGTGACACTCAGGCCCAGAGATAAGGGCACAAAGTGGTGCTTTGTTGGCATACTTTGCACTTATCACGTCAGCATCGGCTCATGGCACTTGTGCATATTTGATTCTCTTATGCGCTAGTGCTATGTGGGCGTATGTGCAGGCATTATACGGCTTTGTAATGCTACACGCATGGATGCGTAGGTGCATGGGCCACTGCACTGCTGGCTTATGCACGTGGGAGCAGTTCGGTTGGGCTGTTGCACGCATATGCGCAGATAGCGCGGTTGACGCATGATCCCACTGATTGTGGGATTTGACGGTTATGGAAATATAAGATCAGTTATTCAGATCTACTTTTTGTAGGATTTGAATTTAAATAATTTATATCTTTTCGTAACTTATTAGAAGCTAGAATTTCTACCCTTAGCTATAAATACTATTTTTTGCCTGTTTGAGAACTTACTTCGAAAATAGAGAGACGAAAAGATATTCTGATGCTGCCGCCATTGGAGTCCATAGAGTTCGTACGAGTCCGAGAAAAAGGTGACAATAAGCATTCCAGAAGTTCTACGTAAACTTGTTGGTTCTTGGGAGTAGATCATGTGGGATGAATCTTGGTTTGAGCAATGGTGATCTTCATCACCCCTGCAAGCAGAGATTTTTTTCTTTCCTATTCTCTTCTAAAAGTTATAATTTGTTCTATCCGTTTTGCAACTGCGATTGCAAGAAAGAACGTGAGATTTATTCCTTTTTAATTTGTGATATTGTAAGTTATAATCGAGATTTTATTGTATATAGATCTTTGTTGGAATCGAGATATATCAGAGAGTAACTTTTGTGTGAATTCTTGATCTCGACTATAACTTCTGGTTCTACCATCTTGATTTAGCCTCGAGACTAACAATCTCAAAGAAAGATCCAAGCCTAAATAGACAGAGCAATGTGAGCCTAACAAGGTTGCTATGATTACACAAGTTATGACGGCTGGTGTCGACACTGACTGATGGGTGGACAGTGGCACATCCTTCCATATTTTCTCGAAAAAGAAGTTATTTACCACCTACATGTCTATATCTGCGAAGGTCATGGTGGCAAACCAGGCTCAAGTTGAATTATTTGGGATCAGAACGGTGGTACTGAATCTGACTTTAGGGAAGTCACAGATGCATCAGGATGTAAAGCATGTACCAGTGATATCCAATAACCTGGTCTCGAGACGTTTGCTCTGCAACGCAGGCTTGAGGATGGACATCAATGTTGAACAGATGGTGATGTAGTACAAAGTAACATACTTTAGAAAAGTCTTTTGTACTTATGGTATGTTCAAACTTCAGCTTGTAACTCCTGTAAATAATATTAATACGGTCTCTTCTTCTTGTTACTCTCTTGAGTTATGGCATAATAGACTAGGACATGTTCATTATAAAAGAATAAACAAGATGTCTAGTCTATGGCTTATCTCCAAATATGGGGGTAAGGAGGTAGAGAAGTATGAGGTATGTGCGCAGACAAAGATCACAAGAAAACTGTTCAAATAGGTTAATCGAAGCATAGATCTTCTGGAGTTGGTGCACTCAGATATCTGTGACTTTAAACAGTTCTCCACAAAGGCCAAGATGAAGTATTTCATTACATTCATCGATGACTACTCAAAGTATGTGTTCGTCAATCTGCTCATATTAAAATATGAAGCATTCAAGTATTTCAAAAAGTTCAGGACTGAGGTGGAACATCAAACAAGGTAACAACTTAAGAGACTCAGAAGTGATTGAGGCGGAGAGTATAGGTCTATTAAATTTACATCATTTTACAAGAAACATAGAATAGTTAATGAGACGACTGCTCCATATTCTCCTCAATCAAATGGTGTTGAAAAAAAGAACATGACATTGATAGAGATAATAAACTCAATGATGTTGACTGCAAGGCTTCCAAACTGCTTCTGGGGAAAAGCTGCGCTAACGGCTACGTTCATTCTGAATACTGTCGTACACAACTTTCGATGTCATTTCTCATGAACTTTGTTTCAAAGTCAGGCCCAACTTGAATATCATTCAAGTTTGGGGTGTCTGGCATATATGAAGCTTTCAGACTTGAAGATTCAGAAGTTGGGTACAAGGAATATAAAGACCATCTTCCTGGGTTATGCTGAGAAGAGTGATGCTCGAAGGTTTCTTGATATTGAATAAAATCATATCATTGAATCTCGTGACGCAAAATTCTTTGAAGATAAGTTTACAAGGCACAAAAATATTATTATAGTGGACTTTCCAGAGAATAGTATTAGTGCACAAGAGGCTAACGTTTTCAATAAAGATGTAGTCCAAATAAAAGTTGTTATTCCAGAAACAATGATCAAACCAGAACTCAAAGAACCAATGTCTAAGCGAGTTAGGAGACATAAGGACTTCGCTGATAATTTTGTCACCTCTCATGTGGAAGCAGATCCACTTACCTATGATGAGGCGATGAAGACCAGAAATGCTGTCTTCTGGAGGAAGGCTATCAATGATGAGTATGACTCAATAACCTCCAACAATACTTAGGTATTGGTCGATCTACCTTAAGGAGCTAAACTAATCGGATGCAAGTGGATCTTTAAGAAGAAGATGAAGGCCGATGGAACTATTGACAAGTTCAAGGCAAGGATGGTAGCCAAGGGATTTTCTCAGAAGCAAGGGATCGACTACTTTGACACATATGCTCTAGTAGCACGGATGACGACCATCAGGATGTTGATTGCTCTGAGTATAATTCACAAGCTAGTTATTCATCAGATGGATGTTAAAATATCATTCCTAAATGGAGAGTTAACCAAAGAGATTTATATGCAACAGACAAAAGGATTTGTCTTTAAATGGCTTGAAGATAAAGTCTACATGTCACGCCCCAGTCCCAAAATCTGTAGGACTAGGACACGTAAGCATGCCAGCCGCATGTATATAGCAACTCCAATATATAAAAATCATACACACACGTACGCTGTATAATGAATATCAAATCCACAAGTGGTAATATACTATCAACAAGTCACACGCAATCTATATCTCATCTACATCGCAAATAAATAAATAGAAAATAAATAACTGAATATCAAATAGGAAGTATCAAAGTATGATAGTCGGATGAAAATAAATCCACTGCAAATTAACTATACTAGAACTACTAAAAGAGAGAAGAGACCAACTCCAATATAAGATAGATGTCCATAAACAAAATAGCAACTATAATCTCTAACAACTGTAATGAATCAAAGATACTCCGAAGGTAAGACCTCCTCAGTCTGATAAAAAACGTCAGGTCCAGGTCCGTACTCCTATAGATACTCCTGCCCGTCTATATCTAGAAAGGTACCAGGTCCTTAGAGGGACATAACAAGATACATATAAATATGCCAATAAAGTACTGAAAATAAACATCCAATGGGTCGCCTAACCATCTAAGTGAATATAGTTTGAGAACAACTTTCCAACAAGTGGGCTATCTGGCCATAAATAGGATTGGCGTGACTCTCTCGAAAAATTAGGAGCCTACAAAGCATGTCATCTTTTGAACGGCAGAGGCCGCCAGTAATATATAGGGGTCATCACCGCCACGTATCTCCGACGGAGCGTATGGATTACAGAAAAGAAAGTACAAAGGAGCCCAAATGTCTTACTTGTTGTTCTCTCTACCCCATGCTTTAAGCATGTCACATCCATGATACGATAATACCTTTAAATAACTGCCAGGTCTACTAGCATGCAAAGTTTCTATTGGCAATTATCCCTATCCGTCGTACGACCTATACGTACCAGTGGCTAGCCGAGTATGCAAGACCGTATCCTATATGTGACTCACACTCGTGTAAGAACAGTGTCATGGCCAATAAAATATAAAATGCCTCATGATAATGGGGTGGTCTCATAAACTAGGTCAACATGCATATACATAATAAAAACAGAATACGACGACACCGTCGTTGTACCCAAGTTATTCTTGGACGCGCAGTTTATATAGCAGTTAAAATATATAAACTAAATAAACAGAAATAAGATGCATGCAATATATAGAATATACATTATAGTACAATGGCAAGGTATACTTGCCTGGCAAGCAATCTGTATAGTGTAAATGTCCAGATATCAGGGATACGAAATCAGGAACTAAGGCCTCTGAATAAACGTCTCTGGATGCTGAAATAGATATCATCAACGTTTCCAAAATTAGCAAAATAGCTAAAAAATACTACCCTTTCGTCCAATTTGGACACAGGGGCAAAACGGTAATTTTGGGTCAAAGCGGGGTCCACATATGGTGATATGCTCCCACTTCCACTCTGGAATCGGAAATGGTTACAATAATCCTGTTGTTCTCTAATGCTCTGCCTTACCTGTTGACATACTAGATATTTAGCTACAAAGCGAGCTCTCTCTCTTTTTATCCCATGCCACCAAAAGTGTTGTCTTAAGTCACGATACATCTTGGTGCCTCCAGGATAAATAGAATATATCGAACTATGAGCTTCTGCCATCAGCTCCTGTCAAATCTCTCTATTGGAAACACATAGACGATTACCACATCGTAATATCCCGTCATCATGAATGCACAATCCCGTCTGCTCTTCGGCCTCTGTCCTTTCTTTCAATCTCCTGAATCTGGCGTCCGTAGGCAAAGTTGCCTTGATCCTCTCTACTAGTGATGACTGTACTTGCAAGTTGGCTAGTATCCCATCTGCTCTGGGTAATATCACTTCTATGCCAAGCTCTTGCAAGTCCTCCAATAATTCTCTTTGTGTTGTCAAGAAGTAAGCTGCTGGTTTCTGGCTTAACGCATCTGCTATAACGTTAGCCTTGCCTGGGTGATAATATAGCTCTATCTCAAAATCCTTCATCAAATCAAGCATCGACGTTGTCTCATATTTAGCTCCTTCTGTGTGAAGACGTACTTGAGGCTTTTGTGGTCTGTATAGATCTTCACTCGTTCCCTATATAAGTAATGTCTCCATAGCTTCAGAGCAAATACAACAGCTGCAAGTTCCAAGTCATGAGTTGGATAATTTTTCTCATGCACTCATAAATGTCTTGATGCATATGCAATCACCTTGTCATGCTGCATCAACATGCATCCCAAGCATTTCCCAGATACGTCACTGTAAATCACGTAGCCTCCTAATCCTGATGGAATAGTCAATACTGGTGCTGTGGTCAGTCGCTTCTTCAACTCCTCAAAAGCGGCTTAACATTCGTCGGTCCATACGAACTCTTGGTCCTTGCAAGTCAACCGAGTCATATGTCCTTAAGAAGTTTTTCACAAACCGTCGATAATATCCCGTAAGTCCAAGGAAACTCCTCACCTCTGATGCTGATTTAGGAATGGGCCATGTCTCGACTTCCGAGATCCTCTCTAGATCAACAGAAATACCATCTCCCATAACGATATGCCCAAGAATGAGACTATGTCCAAGAAGAACTCATATTTACTGAGCTTTGCATATAACTGCTCGCTCCTCAATGTCTCTAAAATAATTCGCAGGTGCTTCTCGTGCTCTTCGTGGCTCTTCGAATAGACAAGTATGTCATCTATGAAGACGACCATGAACTGGTCCAAATACTGATGTAATACTTGATTCATTAAGTCCATAAAGATATTTGGAGCATTGGTCAATCCAAATGGCATGACCAGAAACTCGTAGTGTCTATATCTTGTCCTGAATGCGGCCTTCGGGATGTCCTGCTTTCGTACCTTCACCTGGTGATATTTCGATCTCAAGTCTATCTTCGAGAATACCTTAGCTCCACTAAGTTGATCAAATAAGTCATCAATGCATGGTAATGGATATTTATTCTTCACGGTCACTGTATTTAAGGCTCTGTAGTCAATGCACATACGCACTGACCCATCCTTTTTTGGTACAAATAACACTAGTGCTCCCCAGGGTGATGCATTCGGTCGAATGAAAAAATTCTCTTCTAGTTCTTTCAACTGTGCCTTCAGCTCATCCATCTCCTTCTTTGCCAATCTGTAAATATGCGACGCTATGGGTGCTACTCCTGGTATTAATTCAATTGAGAATTCTACGTCCCTGTTTGGTGATAGTCCTGGCAGTTCCTCTGGAAAGACGTCTTAAAATTTCTGAAATGATAGGGTGATAAATAATATCGTCCATTGCAAGCTGCACACCATCAAAGGCTTCAGTGAATTCTCGTGCAAACTCAAGTTTCGGCTGGCCTGGTACCTTAAAAAGAATGCTTCCTCCAAAATAGTCGAAGAAAGCATGGTACTTGCTTAGCCAGTCCATTCCAAGCACAATATCAAAAGTTTGCATAGGAAGGACTAAGAGTCGGGCATTCATTTCTCTGCTACGAATCACTACAGGACACGATCTAAAAATCTGACTAACAGGTACAACTCCTTCTCCGGTAAGAATTCTAACACAACTAGGTAAAGGTGTAGTGGCAATATTTTGTTTGGCAATAAAACTAGAAGATATGAACGAGTGGGTGGCTCCCGTATCAAATAATACCACAACAGGAAAAGTAAAAGCAAGAGTAATACCTGCTATGACATCAATCTCCTGATCCATGTCATCCAATTCTAGTGCAAAAGCTTGTGAACTGTTCCTCCTGAGTAGGTAGCGGTGGTCCTCGCTGAAATTCTCCTGCTGCTGGAGGTCGAGGTGCTCCTGGTCTAGTCATCTGCTGAGCTGGCTTCGGTACTGGAAGTGCTAGCCTCTGTGTTGACGGTAGAAGCGCCAATGTCTGCTGCACTAGACAGTCTCTCACCATATGTTGTCCGGAACCATACCTCATACATTGCCTAAGCGGTTCCAACAGTCTCTCATAATATGTCTGCGTCTCCCACAATAATTATATTGGGGCTTCTCCGAAATCTGGTACGGTCCTGCTTTGTGCTACTACTGCTGCTGCTGTGCCAACCCTCCTTGTTGTGTCTTCACTGGTCCTTACTGTGTCTTCAGTTGGCCTCCATTTCCTTTGCTAATGGACTCTTAAAATCTTACTTCTGTCAATAATTTGGCATAAGAGATCCGGGACTGTGAGCTAGTGTAATGTTGAAGCTCCTGAGTCAATCCCCGGTAAAACCTCTTAGCCTTGGCCAAGTTATTCGGTATCAGGGTAGTGTCATATTTACTAAGGTGACTAAACTCTGCATCATACTCGTCAACTGTCTTGTTCCTCTACTCCAGATGAAGGAACTGATCATACAACGCATCCCTTACGGTGTTCGGAAAGTACTTCCTCTCAAAGCACTCCAAGAATTATTTCCAAGTCTGATACGTATCCAACTAGCGCTCTATTGATTCCCACAAGTGATGGATGTCACCATCTAGTAGCGTTCTTACGCCTGCCATCCATAGATCTGTAGGCAACTGTGATGCTTCTAACAACTTTAGGGTATGCATAATCCAGTTTGTAGTCTCCTCTGGGCTCTCAATACCTTTATACGGCTTGGGACCCATCTGTATAAAGTCATTTACTGAACCAACTCTAGCTCAAGATACTGGAACTAGTGCTTGAGCTGGTACAGTAGCCTGTGCAGCCATTCTCTCAAGTGCTGCTATAAATTCTTGCCCCTGTTCTGTTGCTTGTTGTCTCTGCTCTGCAGCTAGTGTGGCTGCCTGTCGTCTCTATTCCTACATCATCATTTGGAAGAATTGGAACAGCTGTGTCTGGCCATCCTGTGGCGTCGATGAAGTTGGAAGGGTCCCATTAGGTGATACAAAAGGATTAGATGGGACTGGATTATGAGTCTATCCATCCGACCCCGGAAGTCTAGGCGTCATTGAGGTATCCCCTCGAGTTTGGCCATTGACCCCTGAAGGTGTGTCACCATCGGCGGCAGTACATCCACTACGCATATCCATCTCTCTGCAGGTGTGGACGAAACGATTAGAAGAAGTACAAGAATCAAACAGGATGCAAGCATTTAAATAAGATAGGTAAAAAGGAAGATGAGTTTTAGTCAAGCGTGGATGAGATCCTATACTCTATTCCTATACGCAGGCTTGTTCGGTACAGTAACATAACCGAGACAATATATTTTCGACCTACATGGGCCACCACAAAAATATGCCATGCCCCAGTTCCAAAATCCGTAGGACTAGGACATGTAAGCATGTCAGCCGCATGTATATGACAACTCCAATATATGGAAACCATACACACACGTACGATGTATAATGAATATCAAATTCACAAGTAGTAATATACTGTCAACAAGTCACACGCAATCTATATCTCATCCACAGCACAAATAAATAAATAGGAAATAAATAACTGAATATCAAATAGGAAGTCTCAAAGTATGATAGTCGGATGAAAATAAATCCACTGTAAATCAACTGTACTAAAACTACTAAAAGAGAGAAGAGATCAACTCCAATATAAGATAGATGTCCATGAAAGAAATAGCAACTATAATCTCTAACAACTGCAATGAATCAAAGATACTTCGAAGGTAAGACCTCCTCAGTCTGATAAGAAGCGTCAGGTCCAGGTCCATACTTCTGTGGATACTCCTGCCCGTCTATATCTGGAAAGGTACCAGGTCCTCAGAGGGACATAAAAAGATATATATAAATATGCCAATAAAGTACTGAAAATAAACATCCAATGGGTCGCCTAACCATCTAAGTGAATGCAGTTTGAGAACAACTTTCTAACAAGTGGGCTATCTGGCTATAAATGGGATTGGCGTGAGTCTCTCGGAGAACCAGGGGCCTACAAAGTATATCGTCTTTTGAACGGCAGAGGCCGCCAGTAATATATAGGGGTCATCACCGCCACGTATCTCCGGCGGAACGTACGAGTTACAGAAAGGAAAGTGCAAAGGAGCCCAAATGCCTTACTTGTTGTTCTTTCCACCCCATGCTCTAAGCATATCACATCCATGACACGATAATACCTCTAAATTACTCCAGGTCTACTAGCATGTAAAGTTTCTATAGGCAGTTATCCCTATCCGTCGCATGACCTATACGTACCAGTGGCCAGCCGAGTACGCAAGACCGTGTCCTACATGTGACTCACACTCATGTAAGAACAGTGTCATAGCCAATGAAACATAAAATGCCTCATGATAATGGGGTGGTCTCATAAACTAGGTCAACATGCATATACATAATAAAAATAGAATACGACGGCACCGTCGTTGCACCCAAGTTATTCTTAGACACGCAATTTATATAGCAGTTAAAATATATGAACTAAATAAACAGAAATAAGATGCATGCAATATATGGAATATAAATTATAGTACAATGGCAAGGTATACTTGCCTGACAAGCAATCTGTATAGTATAAATGTCCAGATGTCAGGGACACAAAATCAGGAACTGAGGCCTCTGAATAAACGTCTCCGGATACTGAAATAGATATCAGTAACATTTTCGAAATCAGCAAAATAGCTAGAAAATACTACCCTTTCGTCCAATTTGAACACAGGGACAAAACAATAATTTTGGGTCAAAGCAGGGTCTACAAATGGCCCACTTTGTACCGAAAAGCATATCAGGGGTAAAGTTCTCTAAATTAGACAAATTATAGGTCAAACAAACTCTAAATATCAGTACAAACTCAACGGTATATCAAATTTTGGATTTCGGTGATTCGAACACAATTTTTCCCAAAAAGTCAACCGTAGGACCGACAAATCGGTGACTTGGTCAACTGTCTCAGAATTAGGTAAATTTGGATCACAGGACCAGCGTGATACCACGAGTCCATTGGCGCAAGTTTTGTCGCATTCTGACGAGCGTACACTAAATGGTGTGGGATTTTGCAAAAAGTCGTGATACGGGACTTTTCATGGATATGGGCTGATTCCGACACGCATACGTGTCCGAATCAGTTTTCACGAAAGCTTACATGTCTAGGTATACTGTGTGCGCCTTTCGGTACACTTGGTACACTACGGGGCGGTCCCGTTTGGCGAAACGCGCTCCGTATCACAAATTTTGAAGTTTGTAAAAAATAGGTTTTCGTAATTTTTAACCCAGAATAATTCAGCATACAACATCAAATAAAATATTATAATTGATAAAAAATAAACTCGGTTATGTGGTCTTTCCATAGCAAGAAGAAAAATTAAGTTCGGATCTCTGTGGTGGAAGATACGAGTCCTTAAACATGGATGGTTACAGCAATTTTTCTGAGATTAAAACTTGTCATTTTTCTCCAACTTGGTCTCTGTTTTTGCCTAGGGTTATACGTTGTTCGAAGTAAACTAATACACAGTATTGGAAGAGGGATAGGTCATGAATATACCGATGAAGACGGGATCGAATTTGGTCGAGCGATGGAGCAGAAATCAGGGCGTGAACAAGGCTAAGTTGTTGTAGTTTCCTGGCGCGGTGCTTGCGCGTGGCGTGGCGTGCGGCCGGCTGTGCTGGCTCCGGCAGCACGACGGTGGCTCTAGGTTGAGATGGTAAGAGTAGGGTTAGGGTTTTAACTGTATGGTATATATATATATATATATATATATATATATATATATATATAGAGAGAGAGAGAGAGAGAGAGAGAGAGAGGGGGTCGGGGATAGCTGTGCGGGTTTGCAGCTGCTGCTGCGGGTTTGCTTCGCGGGCCGGGTTTGGGTTTTAAGCGGGTAGGGCAGGATATTGGGTTAGGGTTTTAATTCATTTTATTTTATTTTTTCTTTTTTATTCCTTTTTCTTTTTCTATTATATTTCTTTTTCTTTTTCTATTCTTTTATATTAATAACTTTATATATATAAATATATATATAAATATATATATATATATATATATATATATATATATATATATATAATTCTAGAAATTTATATTAGTGCATACAATAAATCCATCAATCATCCACAAGGTCTCCTACATGTAAATAATTAAGGTAAATCGCGGTTGCTCCATAAATCCTCTATTGCATAATCACCTAGAAATAAAAATCTCATAAATTCTATTTCTTCTAATTAGCTAATAAATACTTTAAATCAATCAATTAATTAAATAATACGGTTTTTAAAATTAGGGGTTTTACACTACAAGTTGGTAAAAATTTTATACGGTCTAAAGCAAGTTCCCAAGATGTGGCATAAGAAGTTTGATAAAGTTATAAGATCAAACGGCTACAGAGTCAGTGAGATGGACAAGTGTGTTTACACAAAGATTGCTAATGAGAGAGAATTCATCGTTTGTCTATACATGGACGACATGCTGATTCTGGGTACGGATTTAGCACGTGTCACTGAGAGAAAGAAGTTCCTCTCATACAAGTTCAGTATAAAGGACTTAGGAAAAGCTGATATTATCCTCGAAATAAAGATCATCTGAACGGACACTGGAGTGGCGTTGTCACGGTCTCATTATATTGAGAAGATGCTCACACACTATGGATTTCAGGATCTTTCAGGGATCGATACTCTGTACTGGTGTGACAAGAAGCTGAAAATAAATCCAAGAAAAAATGTCAGGCAGTTGGAGTACTCAAGCGTCATCACAAATTTGATGTATGCAACAACTGTCGTAAGGCCTGTAAGCCCCCCTCATTCTAGAATATGAGTAATTTGGTACTTTTTAATTTATTTAATTTTATTTATTTTATTTTATATTTTAAAGTATTAATTTATAAAATCCTTTTTTATATATGACACTTTGTCATGGCTTGGATATTTGGAGCAATGCACAAATATTTTTCTTCCAAAAAAATTCATATTACTAATCTTGATTGTACCTAATATATTTAGGATAGGTCTATTGTATTTGTTTGATCTCCCCCATACTCCAAAAATATTGACAAACATCTATAACCACGGTTGTCGTAAAACTGCTTCATTTTGACTAGAATTTGACCCAAACCAAACCCAAATACATGTAGGCATGTAGTACACCCAAATACCCCCTTGTATATATATATATATATATATATATATATATATATATATAATATTTAAATTAATTTGTTTTAAATTATAGAATTTTTATTTATATAAAGTGACATAGGTGTCTTCATAGTTGGCCTAACTACCTAACTACCCAAGATCCTAAAAAATCGAATCTCAATCCTAATAATAAACTCTCACACCTTTTTTTTATTCCACAACACATCTCACATATAAAATATATCCACAAAATCTGAACAAATTAATTAAAGATTTAAATTCCACATTTTCAAATTAGGAAACCCTTAGTTTGTTGCATATTTCTATCTTTGGATCAAACCAAATCCTAAGTGAATATTTTTGTGACAATCCCCTAATTAAAATTTCATTCCCTTACCATATTAAGACTCTACAAATTCTACCCACATATTTTAAAATATTAAATCAAATCCTAACCATCCACCTATTTAAACTACATATATTTATCAACTCTCCAACACTTAAACCTAATTATTAGGTTCGGCCTCCCTTTTTCTCTCTCTCATAAAAAAACTCCTTTCTCATATTCTCTCCATGTTCTACTTCTTCTTTTTTCCTCTCTCCTTCCCCACAGGCCACAACTCCACAAAAACCACAACCGAACCCCTTTTTGGCCAAATATTGGCTGCTAGTTGTAGCAGCAGTTCAGACCCCTCTATAGTAGAAAAAAAATCCCAAAGCCTAGATTTAAATCATACTTGAAGTTCTTAAGATTCTCATCAAGTTTTGTGAGATTTGGAGTTCGTTTGGTACTCCGTTTGGCTATAGTCGCGAAAAAGGTCCCCGCCGTAATCGCAATCGCGTAAGTTTTCCAACTTTGTTTATTTCTTTTTTTTCATGAATAAAATCTTGTGTAAATTTATATTAATGATATATAGTATTTAGAATTAGTTACATGTATTAAATCTATATTTTTTACATACAAAAATTATCCCAAACCAATGAATAACCATGACACGGACACGTCGCATCAAGACTAGTTATAGTTCCTTGATAGTTGTTATATTTTACTGAAGTAAATAATTTTAGAAATTAATGTATATTAATTCCAAAATATTTAATATATTAATTTATTATTTAATTATATTTTGATGCCAACATAGAGGTTGTATGTCAAGGCTACGTGCCAAAGTTGGTTAGAATGACTAGTTATCGTTCGAAGCAAATAATGGCATGCAATACCGATGTTTAGTTTTTTTATTATTAAAAAATAATTTTAAAATTTTAATTATGATTAATTCAGTAATAAATGATGTTAAAATACATGATTAAGAGGTTTCATGTATGTTAGATAAATAAGATAGCAATGGTGCAAGTTTTGCGACATCGATACGTTCCTACGTACATATAGGACTACGTGTAGCCAAACACATGTAAGTTCCTATAAGTACGTATGGTATGTTGATGTAAGGAACTCTCATAATATATTTTGAGAGTGGCATGGCATGTGTATCTTGGCACGTTGTTCAATGCTATGCAACTATTGGATTGTTGGACAAGAGCGTCCACTAAAAGTTGAGTTTGTACAACGATCTTTCGTGTTGTCCTAGAGTAGTTAGCGTGTATGGTTATTGATTAGAATATATTTAACAGGAAATCTTGGATCTGCTACTTTTCCAGCAGAGGACGTCGGACATACAGCATCGCAGTCACAGACAGCAGACAAGTGTTCCTTGCCATGATGTATCACAGTTTCTTGCCTTAATTATCTTATTTAGTTATTATAGTTATTTGATATGGTTGATATGTGTGTGTTTATCCAAGGACCATGAGATGTTGCTTAACATTTGAACAAGATTCGGATGTCGATGTCGTACGCGGAGTCGAGTAACATCACTTAGAGAGTTAATACCACAATCCTATTTCACGTGCTTGTATCCTTGCACGTCAGACCGTAGGACACTTAACACTATTTTATATGATAAAATCTTTCTTGAGGTATTCATGGTAATTCTATATAGGATTACAGGACTCATGATATGAGACTTGCATATTATATACATATATCATTATGACTCATTGTACTAGCTAGAGGTCTTGATCTTGCGTGTTATGGATATGAGTTATCGTGGACATGAGACATGAGGTTACATTGGATGGGGAGAGACACAATACTACAGGCTAATTATATATATATATATATATATATATATATATATATATATATATATATATATACTATGTTAGTGGAGGTGCCTTAGACTTTGTCCCAGATCTTTGACATATTTACTGTCACTACGAGATTAGTGAGATATCACTTGCTGCTATGGACTCCCCAACACAGAGCCTGTAGTGATTTCAGCCTGAATATGAGTGATGTTCTTATGTGCATATCACTTAGATGGTTACAGTACTTTACCCTTAAGTATGTGGCATTATATTGTTTTACTTTGGCATAATATTTCTTTTACCTTGTTATGTCCCTCTGAGGACCTGGTCCCTTGCCGTTTTGCAGTATAGACCATTGTTGAGCCTTCCTGGAGTTGCTAATTTGGGTTACTTTGCCATATGGATATTGGTACTAGGTACTTATATCATTTCGATCAGAGTAACGCTATTCATTTATATTATTGATTCATCTGCTGATGTAGCATAGTTTTTATAGATTCATATTTTTTTCGAGTCTATTCGAGCTTGTGTGTTACTGGGCGGCCGACTTTAGCACATGTAGTTCATTCTTGTTGTATTCTATTCATTGTGGAGTGAGGCATAGATATTTATATTTACTGGATTATCTAGATAGTGACCATTATAATACAACTTATACGTATTCGAGTCAGACCCGAGTCTGGTCGAATGTGTAGCTGGCATATTACGTATTCCTAGTCCTACATATTTTGGGACTGGGGCGTAACATATTTTTATGAGATCCCATGCAGGTCCTGATTAAATTATTTGAGTTGCATTATTGTACCGAGCGAGCCTACGTTAGAATAAGTTTATTAGGATCTTAATCCACAATTGCTATTGGAACTTCCTATGAATTCTAATTTCGTCCTTGAACCTCAAAATTATATTCATGCTTACTTCCATTGAACTCTTATTCATTGATTCTTATCTTTTTCTATCTCAGAGAGATGAACACTCATGCACGATAATTTTTTCAAAAGATTCTCATCAAGACGAAGAAGACATATTTGTAGAATATTTGTAAGAAGAGGGGTACTTGAGTAGGAAAGATTATGGTAGGTGATTTTTAGAAGTTAGAAATGTCGTGCCCCGATCCCTTAGGGGCCGATCGTCCTCGCTTGGTCCCTACGGAACCGTTCGTCCTCGCTTGGGCGCGATGCCGTGCAAGCCTAAGTTGCGCTTGTACCAGGCAACGTACCTGCACAAGACACAAGTTAGACAAAAATATACATATATAGGCACAGAGTAAAACGCAGAGAACCAAAGTTGAACACATTTGATAGCACACAAAATACTTTCATTTTATTGAATACTGAAGATTTGGATTATAAAGGTTTACTTGGCTGAGTTACAAAATATGCCTTAGAAGGCTTACAACTCTTTTTATATTCCCAAAAACTAGCCACAACGCCCATTACATTATGTCCTTGTAGTAGGACCAAAATAACCAAACATCTAGCAGAGGAGGAGTAGCCCACTGGAGAGGTAAGCAGCGGAGGAAGTAGCACGAACACAGTCCTATGGAAGGGTGCGCACACGCTGATTCAGGTTCAGGATGCTTGCCAAACTCTCGCTTCCAGTACCTGGATATTTGCCCACAAACGTGGGTCAGTACTACCACATGTACTGGTGAGCGACCGTGGCCAAACTCACCTTAGAAATCCACACTAAGTAAAGCATATGAAGCTAGCATTATTAGGTGATCTTTCTGGTTGTCTAGTTTCTTTTTAACAATTCATGCAAGGAAACATAGACAATATATAGCATATGCATATGATATTTCTTACCCACGACCAAGCGGTTATCCCTGCAGCAGACACACAAGTTAGGCACAATTTGCATATGAATAACTTATGAATCAATCTTTTGGTGTCAAAATGATAGGTATGCAAGAAGATAAACCTAGCATGCGCCCTATCTATATGACGGTCCATGAGTTTCCCCATTAATAGACAACAACACCCTCCTAGATCCCGTAGGAACGGAACATCAGGGTGCTCTCACAATCCCTTCCGGACCGACCGATTCCCAGTGCCCCAGAAACTGACCGAGAGACTATTACCTTGTGCACAAGTTGTCCGAGACCCATGCATGGCAAGCAAACATTTATAAATCAACTCTTAGGATGCACATGTTAACAAGCATATAACAATCTAATAGCCACGCCCCTCTAGATCCCGTAGGACCGGAACATCAGGGCGGACCACTAGACTATTCTCTTTTATTCTTTTACACATGACACAAACACTAACCATGAAGGTTTTATGCACGATATAGTGATGCAACAAGTGAGTAAGGGGCAACATTCCATTAAAGTAAAGCAGAAACTCTATTTATAGCATGCAGTTCATTTCATTAGCTTATCTTTTTATTGAGGCAATATTTAGTGAACTAGAGATTCTTTTTATTAGGCATGCAGACTAAAAGGATTCATCGAAGGACCTAAGCCACTCACCGAATAAATCGAACGAGAGGATGGGAAGCCTAAGCGACGTTCACTCTTTGGTTATGTGTCCTGAAAATGCAACAATACTTGGTTAGCATACTTCGATCTATTTCCCTTACGTTTCGAAAAGAATGCGCAAGCGAGAAGGCGAAATCATGAAAACCAAGTCATCTAAAGCAACTCAAAACACAAAGCAACACAAAACCAAAAAGCAAAGCAACCAACGAAAACTCTTGGACTCATTTCAATAGAAGCCGTTCGATTAATTCGCAGGGTTCATTGCACTTCGTCCGTGTTGATTTGGCGGTAAGGTTTCCCCGAGACTCGATTCTCAACCGAGTCAAAGCAGCGTAGTGTTCCATAAGTAACCGTTCGGAGCGGGGCGTTACATACTACCCCACTGAGAAGAAGTTTCGTCCACGAAACTTAAGAGATCAAGGAGGCGATATACTATGCATCAAGAGATCAAGGGAAACAGACTCACTAACATCGTGTCCGCTCTCATCATGCTCAATATTCAACTGATACACTCTAGGCCTTCTTATCTGATCAGTTGGTTCCAGAGCAGGACCCGAATGGGTCTGAGTTTCTACACCTGCATCATCCCCTAAGTTCTCAGTAACTTTCCTCTTTGGGCAATCATAAAATTCGTGGCCAGGTTGCCCACACTTAAAACATAGCCGGTGGAGGAAATGGCAAGTCTCTTTAAGGTGACCCGGACAGCCACAGTAGCTGCACACTTTTTCGCGGTTCTCACCAGCGTTAGCCTGTTTCTCGGGATCAGCTTTCTTCTCACCATTGTGGTATCGCTTAGCAGGAGGGTTTCGAGGAGCGGGTGCCTTCTCCGCAGCACCTTGCGACATAAACTGTTCATTTTGTACCGCTGCCTCAAATGCTTGGATGTACGTTTTGCACTTCCGGTTCATAACATCTTTTCTTAGATTATCGTTTAAGCCTTTTATGAACCGATGTGTGCGGGCTCCCTCGTCGGGAATCATTGAACTAGCGAACTTAACAAGCTTGAAAAATTCTGACTCATAATCTTCAACGGACATGTTTCCTTGCTTAAGTTCGGTAAACTCGTCTTCTTTTCTCTGCCTGACAGCTGGTGGGAGGTAATGTGCAAGGAATGCTTCCTTGAATATTTCCCAAGTGATCCTACCGTCCTGATGCTTGGTGGCGAGGTCTGCTTTCTTGACTTTCCACCAATCGTGTGCACGTAACCGCAGCTGCATATCCGCACACGCCACCCTCTTGTTCGCAGGTATTGAGGCAAAGCTAAACAAGCTCTCCATCTTTGCGATCCAGTCCATCACCTTATCCGGCGTGGTCCTGCCTTCAAACTCCGGAGGGTTCAACTTTAGGAACTCAGTGCCTTTAAAGGTAGACTTTTCGGCCGTGCGAGGAGGCTCATTTGTTTCTGCTAATCCTGCGCCTTGAGGCATGGTCGGGGAAGTCACAGGTGTTGCGGCGGTTCCCGATGCACCACTGTGCGCTGCTAGTGTTGTCACAATTTGAGTCAGGGAGTCAAGCTGCTTTTGTTGCGCCAAGGCTCTAGCATCAGCTCGTTGCTGCTGAGCCTCGAATCATTCTTGTTACGCAGCATGACGATCGTTTTGATTATGTAACATTGCAATCAGTCTATCCATTTGATCATCGCTCACGCTAGCTGCGCGCGATATCTCAGGGTTACTAGCACCTGTTTTTGTCATCTTTGCTGCAAAAGAGAGTAGCTTGCATTAGTCTCATAACGTATTATGGACTTATTGCATGGGACGTTGGGTTTTTCATACTCTTATGGACCTTTCATACTCTCGATTTAATTCTTATAGATTCGAAATCAATTTTCGAAATTCGGGACTTTTGAAATCGCTTGAAAACTTATATCATTTTTGAAAATGATGTTTGAAGAGGCCAAGGACGTAAATCCATGCTTTGATACCACCTGTCGCGCCCCGATCCCGTAGAGGCCGATCGTCCTCGCTTGGTCCCTACGGAACCGTTCGTCCTCGCTTGGGCGTGATGCCGTGCAAGCCTAAGTTGCGCTTGCACCAGGCAAACGTACCTGCACAAGACACAAGTTAGACGAAAATATACATATATAGGCACAGAGTAAAACGCAGAGAACCAAAGTTGAACATATTTGATAGCACACAAAATACTTTTATTTTATTGAATACTGAAGAATTGGATTACAAAGGTTTACTTGGCTGAGTTACAAAATATGCCTTAGAAGGCTTACAACTCTTTTTATATTCCCAAAAACTAGCCACAACGTCCATTACATTATGCCCTTGTAGTAGGACCAAAATAACCAAACATCTAGCAGAGGAGGAGTAGCCCACTGGAGAGGTAAGCAGCGGAGGAAGCAGCACGAACACAGTCCTATGGAAGGGTGCGCACACGCTGATTCAGGTTCAGGATGCTTGCCAAACTCTCGCTTCCAGTACCTGGATATTTGCCCACAAACGTGGGTCAGTACTACCACATGTACTGGTGAGCGACCGTGGCCAAACTCACCTTAGAAATCCACACTATGTAAAGCATATGAAGCTAGCATTATTAGGTGATCTTTCTGGTTGTCTAGTTTCTTTTTAACAATTCATGCAAGGAAACATAGACAATATATAGCATATGCATATGATATTTCTTACCCACAACCGAGCGGTTATCCCTGCAGCAGACACACAAGTTAGGCACAATTTGCATATGAATAACTTATGAATCAATCTTTTTGTGTCAAAATGATAGGTATGCAAGAAGGTAAACCTAGCATGCGCCCTATCTATATGACGGTCCATGAGTTTCTCCATTAATGGACAATAACACCCCCCTAGATCCCGTAGGAACGGAACATCAGGGTGCTCTCACAATCCCTTCCGGACCGACCGATTCCCAGTGCCCCAGAAACTGACCGAGAGACTATTACCTTGTGCACAAGTTGTCCGAGACCCATGCATGGCAAGCAAACATTTATAAATCAACTCTTAGGATGCACATGTTAACAAGCATATAACAATCTAATAGCCACGCCCCCTAGATCCCGTAGGACCGAAACATCAGGGCGGACCACTAGACTATTCTCTTTCATTCTTTTACACATGACACAAACACTAACCATGAAGGTTTTATGCACGATATAGTGATGCAACAAGTGAGTAAGGGGCAATATTCTATTAAAGTAAAGCAGAAACTCTATTTATAGCATGCAGTTCATTTCATTAGCTTAACTTTTTAGTGAGGCAACATTTAGTGAACTAAAGATTCTTTTCATTAGGCATGCAGACTTAAAGGATTCATCGAAGGACCTAAGCCACTCACCGAATAAATTGAACGAGAGGATGGGGAAGCCTAAGCGACGTTCACTCTTTGGTTATGTGTCCTGAAAATGCAACAATACTTGGTTAGCATACTTCGATCTATTTCCCTTACGATTCGAAAAGAACGCGCAAGCGAGAAGGCAAAATCATAAAAACCAAGTCATCGAAAGCAACTCAAAACACAAAGCAACACAAAACCAAAAAGCAAAGCAGCCAACGAAAACTCTTGGACTCATTTCAATAGAAGCCGTTCGATTAATTCGAAGGGTTCATTGCACTTCGTCCGTGTTGATTTGGCGGTAAGGTTTCCCCGAGACTCGATTTTCAACCGAGTCAAAGCAGCGTAGTGTTCCATAAGTAACCGTTCGGAGCGGGGCGTTACATACTACCCCACTGAGAAGAAGTTTCGTCCACGAAACTTAAGAGATCAAGGAGGCGATATACTATGCATCAAGAGATCAAGGGAAACAGACTCACCAACATCGTGTCCGCTCTCATCATGCTCAATATTCAACTGATACACTCTAGGCCTTCTTATCTGATCAGTTGGTTCCAGAGCAGGACCCGAATGGGTTTGAGTTTCTACACCTGCATCATCCCCTGAGTTCTTAGTGACTTTCCTCTTTGGACAATCACGAAATTCGTGGCCAGGTTGCCCACACTTAAAACATAGCCGGTGGAGGAAACGGCAAGTCTCTTTAAGGTGACCCGGACGGCCACAGTAGCTGCACACTTTTCTGCGGTTCTCACCAGCGTTAGCCTATTTCTCGGGATCAGCTTTCTTCTCACCATTGTGGTATCGCTTAGCAGGAGGGTTTCGAGGAGCGGGTGCCTTCTCCGCAGCACCTTGCGGCATAAACTGTTCATTTTGTACCGCTGCCTCAAATGCTTGGATGTACGTTTTGCACTTCCGGTTCATAACATCTTTTCTTAGATTATCGTTTAAGCCTTTTATGAACCGATGTGTGCGGGCTCCCTCGTCGAGAATTATTGAACTAGCGAACTTAGCAAGCTTGGAAAATTCTGACTCATAATCTTCAACGGACATGTTCCTTTGCTTAAGTTCGGTAAAGTCGTCTTCTTTTCTTCGCCTGACAGCTGGTGGGAGGTAATGTGCAAGGAATGCTTCCTTGAACATTCCCCAAGTGATCCTACCGTCCTGATGCTTGGTGGCGAGGTCTGCTTTCTTGACTTCCCACCAATCGTGTGCACGTAACCGCAGCTGCATATCCGCACACGCCACCCTCTTGTTCGCAGGTATTGAGGCAAAGCTAAACAAGCTCTCCATCTTTGCGATCCAGTCCATCACCTTATCCGGCGTGGTCCTGCCTTCAAACTCCGGAGGGTTCAACTTCAGGAACTCAGTGCCTTTAAAGGTAGACTTTCCGGCCGCGCGAGGAGGCTTATTTGTTTCTGCTAATCCTGCGCCTTGAGGCATGGTCGGGGCAGTCACAGGTGTTGCGGCGGTTCCCGATGCACCACTGTGCGCTGCTAGTATTGTCACAATTTGAGTCAGGGAGTCAAGCTGCTTTTGTTGTGCCAAGGCTCTAGCATCAGCTCGTTGCTGCTGAGCCTCAAATCATTCTTGTTACGCAGCATGACGATCGTTTTGATTCTGTAACATTGCAATCAGTCTATCCATTTGATCATCGCTCACGCTAGCTGCGCGCGATGTCTCAGGGTTACTAGCACCTATTTTTGTCATCTTTGCTGCAAAAGAGAGTAGCTTGCATTAGTCTCATAACGTATTATGGACTTATTGCATGGGACATTGGGTTTTTTATACTCTTAGGGACCTTTCATACTCTCGATTTAATTCTTATAGATTCGAAATCAATTTTCGAAATTCGGGACTTTTGAAATCGCTTGAAAACTTATATCATTTTCGAAAACGATGTTTGAAGAGGCCAAGGACGTAAAGCCATGCTTTGATACCACCTGTCGCGCCCCGATCCCGTAGGGGCCGATCGTCCTCGCTTGGTCCCTACGGAACCGTTCGTCCTCGCTTGGGCGTGATGCCGTGCAAGCCTAAGTTGCGCTTGCACCAAGCAACGTACCTGCACAAGACACAAGTTAGACGAAAATATACATATATAGGCACAGAGTAAAATGTAGAGAACCAAAGTTGAACATATTTGATAGCACACAAAATACTTTTATTTTATTGAATACTGAAGATTTGGATTACAAAAGTTTACTTGGCTGAGTTACAAAATATGCCTTAGAAGGCTTACAACTCTTTTTACATTCCCAAAAACTAGCCACAACGCCCATTATATTATGCCCTTGTAGTAGGACCAAAATAACCAAACATCTAGCAGAGGAGGAGTAGCCCACTGGAGAGATAAGCAGCGGAGGAAGCAGCACGAACACAGTCATATGGAAGGGTGCGCACACGCTGATTCAGGTTCAGGATGCTTGCCAAACTCTCGTTTCCAGTACCTGGATATTTGCCCACAAACATGGGTCAGTACTACCACATGTACTGGTGAGCGACCATGGCCAAACTCACCTTAGAAATCCACACTATGTAAAGCATATGAAGCTAGCATTATTAGGTGATCTTTCTGGTTGTCTAGTTTCTTTTTAACAATTCATGCAAGGAAACATAGAAAATATATAGCATATGCATATGATATTTCTTACCCACGACCGAGCAGTTATCCCTGCAGCAGACACATAAGTTAGGCACAATTTGCATATGAATAACTTATGAATCAATCTTTTGGTGTCAAAATGATAGGTATGCAAGAAGGTAAACCTAGCATGCGCCCTATTTATATGATGGTCCATGAGTTTCCCCATTAATGGACAACAACACCCCCTAGATCCCGTAGGAACGGAACATCAAGGTGCTCTCACAATCCCTTCCGGACCGACCGATTCCCAGTGCCCCAGAAACCGATCGAGAGACTATTACCTTGTGCACAAGTTATTCGAGACCCATGCATGGCAAGCAAATATTTATAAATCAACTCTTAGGATGCACATGTTAACAAGCATATAACAATCTAATAGCCACGCCCCCCTAGATCCCGTAGGACCGGAACATCAGGGCGGACCACTAGACTATTCTCTTTCATTCTTTTACACATGACACAAACACTAACCATGAAGGTTTTATGCACGATATAGTGATGCAACAAGTGAGTAAGGGGCAACATTCCATTGAAGTAAAGCAGAAACTCTATTTATAGCATGCAGTTCATTTCATTAGCTTATCTTTTTAGTGAGGCAACATTTAGTGAACTAGAGATTCTTTTCATTAGGCATGCAGACTTAAAGGATTCATCGAAGGGCCTAAGCCACTCACCGAATGAATCGAATGAGAGGATAGGGAAGCCTAAGCGACGTTCACTCTTTGGTTATGCGTCCTGAAAATGCAACAATACTTGGTTAGCATACTTCGATCTCTTTCCCTTACGATTCAAAAAGAACGCGCAAGCGAGAAGGCAAAATCATGAAAACCAAGTCATCGAAAGCAACTCAAAACACAAAGCAACACAAAACCAAAAAAGCAAAGCAACCAACGAAAACTCTTGGACTCATTTCAATAGAAGCCGTTCGATTAATTTGAAGGGTTCATTGCACTTCGTCCGTGTTGATTTGGCGGTAAGGTTTCCCCGAGACTCGATTCTCAACCGAGTCGAAGCAGCGTAGTGTTCCATAAGAAACCGTTCGGAGCGGGGCATTACAAGAAATAGAATAGATTAAGGGCATCATCAGTAATAATCTAAACCAAGGTGAACTATATCAATTGTCTAGATTATAAGTGATGGGGTACTATTAGATAAATCTTTTGAATGAATGTGAATCATTTTATGTGAGAATATAATATTATATTTTGATAAGATAGTTTATGATCTAAGGTAGGTAGGCTTCTCGACTAGCAAATTAGTTTGGAGGTTAATCAATTGATGAAGATGCGAATTGTCAATTTTGGTGCTTCGAGGCTTAAACTTCTATGTGATTTAAAAAAAGGGTATTTTTGATTTAAATTTGATGGAAAAAATGATGAGATAAGGAGCTAGAGATTTATTGAATATAAAATTTTAAGACGATTATGATGTAATAGATTTAAAATTTTAAATTGAAATATTTTGGACGAATTTAAATATTATGGAGTTTAGATTTCAAGATAAACATTAGTTTAAATAAAGAGTTGAGAATTTAATATGACAGCATTGACGATTTTGTTAAAGCATAAGTTTTTGAAGATTATGATATGATTAGATTTGTGTTTAAATTTAAAGGAGATTATGTTGATGGATTTAAATTTAGATTTGAAGTATCTTGAAGTATTTAAATTTTATGGAGTTTAAATTTGAAGATTTTGATAAGATTTGACTTGGAATCTAAATTTAAAAATTTTAGGATATGATGTGGCGGAGCCTTGGTGAATCTCAATTTAAAGATTTCATAATTATTTTATTGTTTGAGTATTGTATGAAAAATAAAAATATAAAGGAAAATGATTGAGAGAATAGTTTCAAATTCAAATTTTGAGGATGAGAATTTTAATTAAAATTTATTCAAGAGAATATGCAATTATTGGATTTAAACTTGAATTATTGAGATTGAGTCATTAAGTGAAGTTTTAAGGAATTAGATAACAATTGAAAATTTAAATGGTAGAATTTAAAATTTTAAAACTTGGAGAAGAGTTTGATCAAATAGATTTATATTTCCTTGAAAAAATTTAGAGGATAATTAATATTTGGTGATTTTGAGAAAGTTTTGTGATAATTGTTGAATTGAAGGTAAGTAGAAATTGTGGTGCAAAACTTTTGGTTGATTATATAAAGAAAAAAATATAGAGGAGTAAAATTTGATGGAACAATTTTTAGAATTCAAAATTTTAGATGAGATTATTTTAAAGCTTGTGGTTGGATTTAAATTTTAAGAATAGCTGAAATTAAATTAAATTTTGATATTTTAAGGAGATAAAGATGTATTAAAAATTATAAATTTTAAGGATATGATTTGATCTTAAGAGATTGACTAGGATTAAATATGCAATATACCATTTTTTGTTGGGCAGATTTATGATTTATAGGTTTAATGATAGAGGATAAATTTATTAAGTATGAGTATTATGGATTCGAAAGAGAAAAAAATAATTCAATAATTGGAGGGATTGAGGAGAAGACTATCTTAAGAATTGAATTTAAAATTTTAAATTGTGACAACTTTGAGGATGGAATTTAAAAGATATTATGTGGTAACAGTGAAATATTAATTTTTGGAAAGATCATGATATTCTAGATTTAAATTTTTTTGGATTTAAAGGGTCTAACTCTAGAAGAGTAAATATTTGAAATTTAAATTTGGAAGATAGAATTTTGAGGGTTGGATTTAAAATTTTGAGTATTGGGTTATTAATTTATAATTTTGAGGAATTTAAGAAGATTTATATTATAGTCCTTGGGCTACAAGATGTCGATGTAAAATATATTTTAAAATAAAATTATTTTGAAAATTGGAATTAAACTCAAGTTTTAAAAATATTGAGGACTTGGAATCTCGTGGATTAATTATTGAAGAGATAAAAAAATTTGATCGAGTAGAAGAATGCTAATTTTAAAAGTAAGAATTTAATCTAATTTAAATTTGAGAAGTTTAATTCTTGAAGGGGTTAAATTTTCAGGACTTAAAATTTTATTTTAAGTATAGAAAATGAAGTTAATATTGAGAACTTTGCAAAATCACAATAAAAGATTTGACCCCATTAGAAAAAAAGTGTATTATTGAAAATCTTAAATTGCGAGGACGCGATTCTTTTAAGGTGGGTAGATTTTAAGCCCCCCTCATTTTTGGAATAGGAGTAATTTGTTACTTTTTAATTTATTTTATTTAATTTAATATTTTAAAGTATTAATTTATAAAATCTTTTTTTATATATGACACTTTGCCATGGCTTGGATATTTGGAGCAATGCACAAATATTTTTTCCTTTCAAAAAAATTATATTATTGATTGTACCTAATATATTTGGGACATGGATGTTGTATTTGTTTGATCTCCCCCATGCTCCAAAAATATTGACAAACATCTAGAACAACGGTTACCGTAAAACTGCTTCCTTTTGACTATAACTTGACCCAAACCAAAAACACATGTAGGCATGTAGTACACCCAAATACCCCCATGTATATGTGTGTATATATATATATATATATATATATATATATATATATATATATATATATATATATATATATATATATATATATATTAATTTGTTTCTATTTATAGAATTTTTATTTATAGAAAGTGCCATATGTGTCATCATAGTTGGCCTAACTACCTAACTACCTAAGATCCTAACTAACTGAATCACAATCCTAACAAAAAACTCCCACACCTTTTTTCTATTCCACAACACACCCCACGTATAAAATATATCCACAAAATCTGAACAAATCAATTAAAGATTTAAATCCCATATTTTCAAATTAGGAAACCCCTAGTTTGTTGCATATTCCTATCTTTGGATCAAACTAAATTCTAAGTGAATATTTTTGTGACAATTTTCTAATTTAAATTTCAACCCCTTACCATATTAAGACTCCACAAAATTCTACCCATATATTTTTAAATATTAAATCAATTCCTAACCATCCACCTATTTAAACTACATATATTTATCAACTTTCCAACACTTAAACCTAATTATTAGGTTCGGCCCCCATTTTTCTCTCCCTCACAAAAAAAACTTATTCCTCATGTTCTCTCCCTCTTCTACTTCTTTTCCTCTTCCTCTCTCCTTTCCCACACCCTTTTTGGCCAAATATTGGCTGCTGGTTGCAGCAGCAGTTCAGACCACTCCATAGAAGTAAAAACCATAAAAATCTTAGATTTACATCATACTTGAATTCTCTAAGAGTCTCGTCAAGTTTTGTGAGGTTTGCAGTTCGTTTGGTACTGCGTTTGGCCGTAGTCGCGAAAAAGGTCCCGGCCGTAATCGCAATCGCATAAGTTTTCCAACTTTGTTTATTTTCCTTTTTTCATGAATAAAACCTTATGTAAATTTATATTAATTATATATGATGTTTATAATTAGTTACATACATTATATCTATATTTTCTACGTATAAAAACTACCCCAAACCAATGAACAAATTTGACACGGACACATCGCATCAAGACTAGTTATAGTTCTTTGATAGTTGTTATATTTTACTGAAGTAAATAAATTTCAAAAATTAATGTATATTAATTCCAAAATATTTAATGTATTAATTTCTTATTTAATCATATTTGGATGCCAACATGAAAGTTGTATGTCAAGGCTACGTGCCAAAGTTGGTTAGAATAACTAGTTGTCGTCCGAAGCAAATAATGGCATGCAATGCCGATGTTTGGTTATTTTTTATTATTTAGAAATAATTTTAGAATATTAATTATGATTAATTCAGTAATAAATTATATTAAAATACATGATTAAGAGGTTTCACGTATGTTAGATGAATATGATAGCAATGGTGCAAGTTTTGCGACATCGATACGTTCCTACGTATATATAGAACTACGTGTAGCCAAACACATGTAAGTTCCTATAAGTACGTGTGGTATGTCGATGTAAGACACCCTCACAACATATTTTGAGAGTGACATGGCACGTGTATCGTGGTACGTTGTTCAATGCTATGCAACTATTGGATTATTGGACAAGAACGTCCACTGAAAGTTGAGATTGTGCAACGATATTTTGTGTTGTCCTAGAGTAGTTAGAGTGTATGGTTATTGATTAGAATATATTGTATTATTTATTTATTGACCATGTTGTAAATTTATTTATTGTATTATTTATTTATTGTTAGATGTTAGTATTTAATTTTGGACTTATGTTAGTGGACCTAACTAGTTTAGATTAGATCCATGGAGTACATTTAATTCTAGTTAGAATTGAGCCCAATAATAAGCCCAATCATTAGAGAAGATGATTAATTAGTTAAATCAATTAGACTAGAACCTTCCATCCTTAATTAATTTCTTTATGACATACCCCAAGGGGTATTGTGGACATTTCCAAGTGACTTGGAGGAGGGGTTAATGGCCGGCCAAAGAAGGAATGAAGGAAAATTCTCTCTCTTCATTTTTTATTTCAAATCTAGATCTAAAAATTTTCTCTTCCAAATTTTTTTATTCCTACATCAAATTCTACCCAAATTTTCTTCCAATTCCTTCCTTAATAATCATTGGAAGCTATTAGGATAAGGAGGAAGTAGGGATCTACAAGGAGGAAGCAAGGATCTATAAGGAGGAGCAATGATCTACAAGTTGAAGGCTCATGACACTCAATTTAAAATTTTTATTGGGAATCCATCTCCTAATAGGTATAATTTAATTGTCTCTCTCTAATTAGACTCTAAATCTATAATCTAATCACTAGAAATCATCTCATATACTAAGGCTACCCAAAGGAATTAGAATTAGGTTCATAGGAGGCCTATGGAGAAAGTTATGTAGTATTTTGTGTCAATTTTTAGAGAATTCTGAGATTGACATATTTTGTGTTTGTCAATAGGTCAATTAGACCAAATTGACATGTGTTTGGTTGTATGTGGCTAGTGTCGTATCCACAATTAGATACATGTAGGCCGTATCCTGACAATTTGGAGATACGGGTTGATTTGGGGGTTTTCTTCCGACACAGGGGTTTGAGCATGTCACATTTTGAAACGGATAAGTAGTTGAGTTGCTAGCACTTCGTGTTATTCATAATTATGATTTTAGACTTACTCGTATCCTTTGGGGTACGTTTGGTGGTGTGGTAGAGCCGTATCGCAAGCTATCATAGATTAAGTGTGATACAGGTGCGGTATACTCCACATGTTTGATCCCTTGCTTTTCAATTCAACTTACCTTGGTTATAGTTATTATAATATTATAATTATAATTGTTATATGATATATATATATATATATGGTAATATGTATGTTCTATATTTATTATGATGTGTTGGTGGTCATAAGAGAATAGGGGAATGCATATGCATCATTAGTGTGGGTATGTAGTAGCATATATATATATATATATATATATATATATATATATATGTGTGTGTGTGTGTGTGTGTGTGTGTGTGTGTGTGTGTGTGTGTGTGTGTATTTTGGATGTGTACATATGAGCTAGAGGGGGAAATTATAAACGAGAAGCAGCAATATATATATATATATATATATATATATATATATATATATATATATATATATATATATATATATATATATATATATATGTGTGTGTGTGTGTGTGTGTGTGTGTGTGTGTTTGTTTTGGATGTGTACATGTGAGCTAGAGGGGGGATTATAAGCGAGAAGCAGGCCGGAAAGCAGCAGAAAGAAGCCGGATAAGCAGTGATAAGCTGTAGAAGCAGCAGTAGCCATAAGCAACAGCAGCGATAAGCAGCAGTAAAAGTAGCAAGCTGTAGCAAGCAGAAGCATTAAACTGTAGCAAGCAGAAGCAGTAAGCTGCAGCTGCAGCAGAAGCCATAAGCAGCAGCAAAAGCAGCGATAAGCTGCAGCAAGCAGTATCAAGCATAAGCTGCTGTAGTAAGCAGCAGCAGCAGTGATAAGCAGCAGCAACAACGATAAGCAGAAGCAGAAGCAGAAGTAGTTTGAGTGCTTATAATTAAGTTATTGATAAGTTAGGATTAGCTAGTTAGTTTATATTGATAAGTTAGTAAGTATGTATATATTGTTAGTAAGTTAGTATATATATATATATATATATATATATATATATATATATATATATATATATATATATATATATATATATATATATATATATATATATATAAGCACTAGTTAGCATATATATATATATATATATATATATATATATATATATGCTAACTAGTGCTTATATATATATATATATATATATATATATATATATATATATAAGCACTAGTTAGCATTGGTTAGTATTATTTCTATATTACCTTGAGTTACACCAAGGTAATGAGAGTTGAGGTATCTTGGGTACGGGTATTAAATATCAAGGGGTATGTTAGTATGTTAGCTTAGTATAGTATTGTGATAAATATAAATGCATGCTAGTGTATAGTGAGGTATGTTGAGTAGTTAGTTATATGTTGGATATTGAATTACCTTGTGATACCAAGGTAATGTCAAGGTATTGAGTTTGCATATCAAGATGGGTGTGTAGGTGGTGTGATACCGCATTTGGTTCAAAGCCAAGGTATCCACTTAGCATTAGTTTAGCTAGGAGTACTATATATTTTATCTTGTATATATATATATATATATATATATATATATATATATATATATATATATATATATATATATATATATATATATATATATATATATATATATATATATATAGTATTTTTATATCTAATAACCCGTGTATCTTATGATACGGTATTTTGTTGGTATTCTAGTATCCTAGTATAGCTAGTATAGTCTAGTTACATAGTGACCAAATATCCTAGAGATGGACTCATACAACCTAGAAAAAGCTAGTTTGACTAGTTTGACCTAGAGTTGACCTAGTTTGACTATTTTGACTTAGAAATGGCTTTATGACCTAAAATTTGACTAGTTTAACTTATTTTTATTCTAAAACCTTGTATTGATATAATATTATATACTTAGGTCTCCGAGGTACCATACCGGACATATTTGATACTGTTCACCAGATTTCAGGCAAGTACATTCTTTGATAGTTTCTCATTTATGATATCCTCTATGTCTCTTGTATCTAGTATAGATATCCTTGATTTCTAGACACGATGGTTACACGGATTGGTATATCCGGATCTCATCATGAGCTGTTATTCTTTGGTATTATGGTGTATCTTGTGCAAGCCTTGTTCCTTGTTCTTCTTGTACATGTACATACATTGATTGTTTGGGAGACTTGCTACCTATCCAGAGAATTTTGTGTCATAACATACTATGGTTGGATCCACTATACCAGTCGGAGGTGGAGAGTATTTTGTATAGATATGTGATCATACCCTCCTTGTGAATGTCGTGTTCCTTGAATAGTGTTAATCATACACCGCACGTATGATTAACCAGGCCATAATCCTTGTGCAAGTTTCCAACCCGATCACATGTTAAAGCTGGTACTCACTCACTTAGTAGTAGTATTTTTTGTTCATTCCTATGATACTCATTCTTGTATTTATTTCCAGTATTTTCTATATTGCATATCTCTTGTACCTTTATATTGTATCTTGTATATTCGCTCTATTTACTGTTATATAGTTTATATCATTTATTAGAACTGCTGTTAGAGATATACTTTGCTCTTTTTCTGACTGGCTATATTTTTTTCTAGATGACACTGAGGAGTGGTACCCCACTCACTACGTGCCTCAGGACATAGTTGGCTTAGAGCCAGAGACTTTGTCTTAGGAGGGTCTCATCCCGATTGAGACAGATGACCCAAAACTCGTAGCTCAGTAGATAGATCTATGTACTGGATTTGTCTCCAGCATTGTTATTAGTATTTCTTTGATATGACTCATTGGATATTATCTTGTCTTGTGAGTTATATTGTCTCTTCAGTTCTTTTATCATATTCGTAAAATTATTCTATCTTATAGATCTGTGATTGAGTATTCATATTTTATTGGTGGAATTATTATATCTTGATTGCTAGATAGATAGTTTATCCAAACAGCGTTCTACCACCGATGTTGCGACGTAGACTAAGCGTTGTTCACTATTTGTGCCCCCACACCGGGTGCGGATCATGACACATTAAGTAGGGAGAGATACACTATACTATAGGATTATATATATATATATATATATATATATATATATATATATATATATATATATATATATATATATATATATATATATATATATACTATGTTACTGGAGGTGTCTTAGACTATGTCCCAGATCTTTGGTACATTTACTGGCCCTACGAGATATTACTTGCTGCTATGGGCTCCCGACATAGAGCCTGTAGTAGTTTCAGCCTGAGTACGAGTGATATTCTCATGTGCATATCACTTAGATGGTTACAGTAGTTTACACTTAAGTATATGGCATTATACTATTTTACTTTGGCATGATATTTCTTGTACCTTGTTATGTCCCTCTAAGGACCTAGTCCCTTGCCAGTTTTGCAGCATAGACCGTTATGGAGCCTTTCTGGAGTTGCTGATTTGGGTTGCTTTGTTATATGGGCATTTGTACCAGATACTTATATTATTTCTACCAAAGTTATGCTATTAATTTATATTATTAATTCATTTACTGATGTAGCCTAGTTTTTATAGACTCATATTTCTTTCTCGAGTCTATTTGAGCTTGTGTGTTACTGGACGGCCGACTTTAGCACATATAGCTAATTCTTGTTGTATTCTGTTTATTATGGATTAAGAAGTAGATATTTATATTTACTGGATTATCTAGATAGTGACTATTATAATACAGCTTATACGTATTCGAGTCAGACCAGAGTCTGGTCGAATGTGTAGCTGGCATGTTACGTATTCCTAGCCCTACGTATTTTAGGATTGGGACGTGACAAGACCTAACATAGCTTTCGTCATAGGGATGCTGAGTTAATTCACGAGCAATCCAGGTGTTGAGCACTGGAAAGCTATGAAGAGAGTGGTGAGATATCTCAAGAGGACTCAGAAGTATGCACTACACTACAACGGGTATCTGACAGTAGTGAAAGGCTTCAGTGATGCAAGCTGGTGTTCAAAAGTAGAGAGAGAAAGGTCTAAAGAAGGATACATCTTCTCCATGGGTGGAGCTAAAGGTCCAAAGGATGATACGTCTTCTCTATGGGTGGAGCTGCTATATCGTGGAAGTAAGAAGATAATGCTCTTTCATTCCTCGCTGGAATCTAATTTTTATGCACTGGCGGCTGCAGCCGATTAAGCAAAATGACTTCGGGAGCTCATGTATGATCTTCTATTGGTTGGTGCACAGATTCTAACGGTATTGATTTACTGCGACAACCAGGCGACTGTAGCAGTGGTATCAAATAACATCTTCAATGGTAAGAAGAGGACTGTACGACTGAGGCACAGGGCATTGAATGATCTGATAAAGACTAGAGTCATTGTCATGATTGATGTTCAAAGTCCAGAGAATCTGGCAGATACATTCACCAAAGGTCCCAAGCGCCAGCTGGTCGAGGACACAACAATCAAAATGGGCTTAAAAAAATTCTGATATTGTGTCTTTATAATTCTACCATAATATTTTATGCTATTAGTTCAAAGAGAAATCTACTAGGTATATAGCTTTTGGTTCAAAGAAGGATCATTGAATGGGAGAATATCAGGAACAGTGGGTAATTATAAACTCTCTGACCCAAAATCTAGGTTTAGGGATTAATTTAGAATATTCTAGAATAATCATTAGAGTTATTTAAAAACCTATTTATTTTAGATTCAATTAGTGTACCTTACCATTGTTTAAATATCTAGAGCACTACACTATCTTTTGTCTTCCAACAAAATTCACACATTTGACCTAGACAAGGCAATATTCAATCTTGACCCTTGTGTTACTCATAAATATACTTTTTGTACTTTATTTTAATCGTACAATATTTACCACACAATATCTAATTCAAACCTAAACTTTGCATCTATGTCATTTCAATAGAAATTGGAGACACAACTTCGATCTGTTCCTTGGAATCCAATATACGACCATGACCTACTATAAGTCTACTACATCCATGATAATTGTGCCATACCCAACTAGACCCCTATACACTTCTAAATTATTAATAAACACCTATGACCCAATTTTTACTCATTTGGGGCAACAAGCTTGACCGAGCTCGAAACTAGTCCAACACCCAACCCAAACCCTCATACTCCCACACATGGCTATACACAATACCATACACCAATCTCCCTCATTCTCCATAGCAAACACCTATTTTCTTACAATTAAATCTTTATTTTTTCCTCATTGGAAAACCCAAAACTCCTAAGGACTTTAATGCAAAAGCATTGCTAGGTGGCTACCTTCTATTGAAGGAAACCAAATATTGTCATCCCATTTGGGAATGACTTGACCGATCCTTTCCTTATTGCCCTCCACCTTTGCATGGTACTATTTATCTATATTCTCTTTATTCTATTTTATTCCATAAACTTATCCCTCCACTAGCAGTCGGCCCTAAATCTTTCTCCCCTACTTACTTCTTCTTCTTCTTTCTCTCCCATGGCTGGCCATTCACCACCACCATGGCCGCCACCATTCAACACCACCACCCCTACCTCCACTATCATCACCAACACAATCTCCACCACCACCCCCACCTCCAGATAGTTAGGGTTAAATGTGATGTTGCTTAAGGATGATAAAATGACTACTTAAGAGATTGTCTAGATTGATAAACTAGTAAAACATATTTGTGATAACTAGTTGCACCTCTAAATTCTAATAGACCCTAGATAACCCAATGATTGATGTAGTTGTATAAGTTTTACTATTATGCATGCTTAGTGAACCGTGTCATCGCGATTGATTTGTTATTACTATATATTTAGGCTCTTTGGCTCATCCAAACAAGGATTCAGGAGCAGGCTCCGTATCAATGCAGCTTGAAGATCCAGACAAGTATACCTTGTCATATTGTACTATTTAAATTTAGTTACTATTATTCATACATTTTGTGCTCTGAATAGTATATAACTATGCGTGTTCGAGAATGACTCAAATGCAGTAGACGAAGGCGTCGACGTTAGGACTTATGTTTGACCTAGTATCTAGTGGACGCACCTAAAGTTGCGGAGCTATCATTATAACTCCAAGTCCTTATCACGTATTATTTTACGTCACGGAGTGAGTTCATGATAGGACACGAGCTTACGCAATTGACTGGCCATCGGTACGAGTAGCTTGCGTGATGGTACTTAGCATAGTTTTATTGATCTAAGTGACTTGTATTATAGTTACGATATGTCCACATCATACTTGAGACTTGTACATTGGCATTGGGCGGAGAGGACAACTAGTAGGCATATGGGACACACAAATTGGTAAACCGTAGTCTCCGAGGGAACTATAGCATTGATGACCCTGATGATTATTTACATGCAGATACTCATGACATTCCCTGAACGTTAGGGGATATATATATATATATATATATATATATATATATATATATATATATATATATATATATATATATATATATATGTTGTCGGTATATGGTCGCTAGTCGAGAGCTATGTCGGTCGTGATATATGTCAGCATATATATATGGACGCTGGCCTTAAGCTATGTCGCATCCTATTTAGCCTACACTACCCATACGTACCAAGGTTGTCCTCAAATTTCATTCACTTAGAATGATAGTTTACCCTGATTTACTTTACTCAGTATTTATATTATGGCATGTACTTTTTGTAACTTGTTACGTCCCTCTGAGAACCTAGTTTCCTTCTAGGTTATTTTAGTTATTGGATGATGCTTGAACTAGTAGTGTGTTGGACATCTTTGCAGGTATCTTTATATCTTTCATTTATTACATTTATGTTCTACTTCTCATTATGATTCTGCTTTTATAGCGTAGTATTTATAGGCCTATATTGTTCTCTTGGCCTACTCGAACAGATGATTATTGACTGCAGACTAATTATGCGTACCATTCCTTCTTGATATTTATTTATCGTAGATTGAGATTTAATTTAGTTGTTGGATGTTAGAACTAGATATTTAGCTTGATCACTTGACCGTGGACAGTGTAAGTGCACTTCATCGGGTCCATTAAATTGAAAAGTCCTACGGAGTCGTAACAGTTGGCCATTGTCACGGGTCTGGTCTCACATATTTTGGGACTGGGGCATGACATGGTTTTAGTGGTGGCCCATACAGGTCAGAGCATATCGTTTTGGTTATATTACTGTACCAAATGAGCTTGCGACTTAGGAATAATGTTGAATAAGATCTTAATCCATAACTGATTTTAAAACTCCTCTTGTATTTGATTATCGTCCTTGGACTTCAAAAATTGTATTCGTTTATTTTTTTTGTCAATATCGTCATTATTGTTTCTCATTTTGCCCTATTTAAGAGAGATGGATGCTTGTGCTTGGTGGTTCCCCCCAGAAGAAGATCCTAGTCAAAACGGAAGAAGGCATGACTGATGTAATATTTTATAAGAAGATTGTTACATATAATAAAGGAGGAGGATAGGTTATTTCTAGATGTTAGAGCTAGTGTAGATTGTTAGCATGAGAATTGAACCTAGTAGCAGAGGCCTAGAAATGATAAAAGCATACCCTTACTTAAGGTAGCAGTGATTTGAAAGTATTAGAAGCTAGAAAGATTGTTTGATTCTAAAGCTCTGGAACAATTTATAGAATACATAGCTAGATTCTAGGGATTAGATATAGCCCCATAATAGTGATACAAAGAACGGTATTATGAACTTGAGAAAATAAAATTTTAGACTCTAGCCTAGAAGAAGATTAGCTGATACCAATAAACCTGAGGTATGAAATAGAACTTGAAAGAGAACAAATTCAAGGAGAAATTATGAGGAGAAGAGTATTTATACATTAAAGAAGAGAAAATAAATAAAATTAATTTTTAAAGGAGGATTAGTGTTTGTAAATAGAACGAGAAAAATTTATTATAGGGTTAAGTCTAGACTATGATTGGAGAAATACTTGGTGAATCAATGAGATGATTAAGTTGTTATAAAATAAAGTTCTGTAAATTTTTTGAGGATATATATATATATATATATATATATATATATATATATATATATATATATATATGTGTGTGTGTGTGTGTGTGTGTGTGTGTGTGTGTGTGTGCTGTGTGTTATCGGTATATCACAGTATGGTCGCTAGCCGAAAGCTATGTCGGTCGTGATATATGTTAGTTATATTATATATATATATATATATATATATATATATATATATATATATATATATATATATATATATATATATGTTGTCGGTATGTCATGTCACACTATGGTCGCTAGCCGAGAGCTATGTCGATCGTGATATATATCAGCATATATATATGGCCGCTGGCCTTGAGATATGCCACATTATATTTAGCCTACACCTACCCATACGTACCAAGGTTGTCCTCAAATTTTATTCACTTAGAAGGATAGTTTATCCTGATTTACTTTACTCAGTATTTATATTATGGCATGTACTTTTGTATCTTGTTACGTCCCTCTGAAGACCCGGTTCCTTTCTAGGGTATTTGAGTTGTTGGATGATGCTTGATCTAGTGGTGTGTTGGATATCTTTGCAGGTATCTTTATATCTTTCATTTATTACAGTTATGTTCTACTTCCCATTATGATTATTCTTTTATAGCCTAGTATTTATAGGCCTATATTGTTCTCTTGGCCTACTCAAACGAATGTATTATTGGGCTATAGACTAATTATGCGTACCATTCCTTCTTGAGATTTATTTATCGTAGATTGAGATTTAGTTTAGTTGTTGGATGTTAGAACTAGATATTTAGCTTGATCACTTGACCGTGGACAGCGTAAGTGCACTTCGTCTAGTCCAATAAATTGAAAAGCCCTACGGAGTCATACAAGCTGGCCATTACCACGTGTCTGATCTCACATATTTTGGGACTGGGGCGTGGCAGTAGTCCTTTGGACATTGAGGGATTTCGAACCTAGAACTATTGTTGTCTACTATTTGTTCTTTGTGCAGAACAAGTCATATGGGAGGATGGCTTAGACGTCTTAATGAGTTATCATGCATTTTAAATATCTGGTGTGCTTTACAGGAAGCATGATTGCACAATATTACAAAGGAGCGTAAGGACTCCATGCTACAGTGGTGTGACACCACGATGAGGTTCCTCGATAGGGTAATGCCTCGGCTTTACGAGCCATGTCACAGCAGCGTAGCACCGCACATTGGCAGGTAGCCTAATGCTGTAGAATGAAGAGTGGTAGACAGTACTACAAAAAGGCCGGTGACCTCATGTTACAGTGGTGTGACACCACCAAGAGGTAAAAGATGTAAAGCCTTGGCTACGCGAGCCATGTGACAGCGGCGTAACACCGTAAAGAAGTACAAGGCTTCATGCAGGGTAGAATGACACTACAAAGAGGCTGGGAGCTCATGCTTACAGTGGTATGACACCACGATGAGGTGTAGCCTCGGCTTTGGGCCATGTCATAGCGGCGTATCACCGCAAGGAAGCGCAAGGCTTCATGCCAATGACCCTTTAAAAGAACTCACCTAGAGTGCGTAGAAAGAGATATAGGTCGTCTCTTGAGAGTAAACTTGTAGACGCCTAAAATACATACACCAAAATTAGGCATGCACAGGGCCTTTAATGTTCAACCGAAAGCACAGCTGATGTTATTGTGTGAGTGAGAAGAATTGCAGCTATGGTGAAGAATTCAAGGTTTAGCCCATTCTTGTATCATACTGTTATTCAATCCATGCGAGAATTTTTAAGTCGAAGCGACATCTATCCTAATGCATGATGGACAGTCACTGTGGAGAATGCTCAACCCATATATATTAAGATATGTAGGGGATTGTTGGTGTTGTTTCCTTTGGATTAGTGAGAATAGTCCCACATTTGCTACACCACCAAGTGAGTATCTCAATATAATACTTTGTATGAGGTGAGGTGTGCACATGGGGTGTCATGGGGCACATGGGTGTCCTATGGGAGTGTTTTTCTAGGAGAAAAAAGGATTAACTCCTTAAATAAAGTATTTATGTTTTTTGTCGCTCTCTTGAGAAAATTTTCTTAGGAGCTAAGTCCCAAACTCAGATTCAGACTCGGACTCGAATACGGGCTCAAGGGCGCAAAGTGGCACTTTGTTGGCGCACTTAGCACGTCAGCATCGGCGCATGGCGCTTGTGAGCATTTGATGCGCTCATACGCTAATTTTATACGTGAGTTGCATGCGTTGGCGCATGAGCGGGTGCTGAGCGGACGCTGCACAGGCGTATGGGCAGGCGTTGCACGGCTTTGTGCTGCTTCGCGCATGGACGCGTAGGCGCATGAGCCGCTACGTTGTTGTCTTATGCGCGTAGGAGCAGTTCAGTTGGGCTGCTGCGCACATATGTGCAGATAACGCGGTTGGCGCATGATCCCACTGATTGCGGGATTTGCCGGTTATAGAAAGATAAGATCAGTTATTTAAATTTAGTTTTTGTGGGATTTGAATTTAAATCATTTCTATCTTTTCGTAACTGATTGGCTACTAGGGTTCCACCCTTCTTTATATATACTCTCTTCGTGCCTCTTTGAGAACTTACTTCGAAAATAGAGAGACGAAGATAGATTCTGTTGCTGCTGCCATTGGAGTCCAAGGAGTTCGTGTGAGTCTAGAAAAGAGGTGACAATGAGCGTTCCAGAAGTTCTACGTGAACTTACTAGTTCCTGGGAGCATATCGTGTGGGACAAATCTTGCTTTGAGCAACGGTGATCTTCATCACTCTAGCAAGCAGAGATCATTTTCTCTTTCCTCTTCTCTTCTAAAAGTTGTAATATGTTCTGTCCGTTTTGCAACTGCGATTGTAAGAAAGAACGTGAGCTTTATTCCTTTTTGATTTCTGATATTTGTAAGTTGTAATCGAGATTTTATTGGATATAGTTCTTCGTTGGAATTGAGGTATATCAGAGAAAAAAAAATTGTGTGAACTCATGATCTCGACTACAACTTATGGTTCTACCATCTTTAATTTAGCCTCGAGACTAACAGGAACTCTCAAATTGAAAAGAATAACTCTATATTAATCTGAATGTTTATTTGATTATGTATTGGTTATGATGTGTATTTGTGTGTATTTGCCAACATCGGCTTGGATACAGCTCAGAACCGTCTAAGCCATTTGTAAATCCTCCACCATTTATTAAAAAAAATACGACATACAAAAAACTAACTCTCTCCTCTTCCGCACAAAAAACAAAATTTAAAACGGTTTTAAAACTAAATTTAAAAATTAATTTAAGAAAAAATATCATAAATATTTAAATTGTTTAACAAATCTTAATTCAAATATATTTTAATTATTTTTCAACAATATTATAAAAATATTTATTTTTCGTTACTCGTTATAATAAAAGCTTAACATACTCTGGTTCATTCCACTGCACTTATGAACGATCGTAGTTTACTAGCTGTACATCGGCTGGTTTTTAACTGCAACCACCACGACCTTGTTCCAGCAAAAGATGAAAAATTCAACAGCACTAGGCCTTGTATAGATCAGTTTGCTAGCATAGCCAATCCACATCCCTTCCAATAAGTACCGTCATTTATGAATTGCTTATGGTTTAGTCACGTCAACAACAAAAAGCATAGAATTTCCAAAAATGATATTTGTGATTCAAAAAGTTTGGATGATACCATTATGTGACATCTGATCTGGTGACAGATGACAGATGGTATAACAAATTTTAACACTAAAATTAAAATTAAAATTAGATAATTAATTTTTTGTATTAAAATTTATTATGTCAATTTGATGTCAGATATTACAAAATAGAAAATGACATCTAAATTTATTGGATGACAAATAACAGAATTTGTAAAATTCTTTCTTGCTTTGTCAGATATATTAGTGTAATATATTATGTTCAGCTATGAATTTGCGAAAGGAATTCAAGAAAGCAAACAAATAATTAGTTGACATATTATGTTTCCAATGTTGTTGAGCTGCACAAATAATGTTTACGGATAACAGTTCATTTTCTTCATCCAAAACATAAATAATGGGTTATGAATGATGCTTTACTGATAGGATAAAAGAAAATTGAAGCATGGAAATATCTTTCACGCATATTTTATCAAATGTTTCCATTTGAAATGTGGAAACCAACAAATATCTCTCACTATTTAAAAAAAAACTAAAATATACCATCATTTTGGACGGAATATTCAAAATCTCAGTTAAGTAAGCTCACGTGCTCACTTAACTCACACGCGACGTTATAAAATGATACAAAAGTCCACAAAATAAATTCACGACAAAATATGTCGAATATTAAAGTAGAATTCTTCATTTTTTCACTTATATTTATTTATATAATACTTGTCACAATGATTACATAGTACTGGCTAAAATGGTTCAACTTGGTAGATAGATGTAATTTCATGGTTCCATTGCAATTTAAATTTTGACACACAATGGCTATGTGACTATCCGTGTCCCACATTTGACAAACATTTTGTAAGTACCTAGTAAAAATGGAAAAAAAAAAAAAAAACTACTATTTTAAGACATTTGGCCGTGGAATATTTTTGTCATTTTACATCGTCACATATGAGTTTAAATGGTTACATTAGCTTCCATCAAAATATTAAAGATATCTTTTAGTTAATAGTAAGAATATCTGCAATGAAAATATCTACAAACTAAATATATTAAATCCAAATCGTTGTGGGGAACCACCGTCTACTTGGATTCAACCCAGACCACATTCAGACCAATCCTTGAACCTTAGGACTAATAAATTAGAACAGGAGAAAAAAAAAATACATCAACTAGTTTTTAGAGACTAATAAATCAGAAATGCTAAAAAGCCAAAAGTCTTGGGACTCACTCTCCAAGCAGTCTCACAAAGTCTAGGTCAGTAAACAAAAGTAAAATCTGGGTCAAACCTACCCGTTAATCACAACATTGTCAGACCTTTATACGTTTTTACTAGCTTGGACTATCCATGACCAAGTTGGTTCTCAATGAACTACAACGTAGCTAAAGCTAATATGAGCTTAAGATTAGTCATAACAAAATATCATTATATATGAAGAACAAACAATAAATACCCGAAACAAATTTGCCTTTAAAAGTCTGATGCTAAATCTGATGAACAAATTTTGACTGCTTAGCTCAGTCTACAGAGTACTACAACAGTTACAAATTGCAGATTATAAAAGAAGATACAATCTGGAATGCTCGTCTTCCAGTTTCAGAATAACATTTCTAAACAAAGTTCTCAACATCTTAAATGTTGAAAGCTCCATCACTTGCTGCCATCACCAAACAGGTAGCCGAGGGAAGAACCACCACCGGGAGCAGCATGAACCTTGGTTGAAGGACGGTCCTGCACAGTCAGATTCTAGTATTACCCCCTCGAGACGAAGAAAAGGGGGAAAAAAGAAGAGAGAACTGCAATCCCCTGAATCAGCTGTATTTTAATACTATTTAAGGAAAATTAGGTAAACCAAGTAAGCGTCCCAGCTAAATACTAATAACAGCCAACTCCCCTGAGTAACAGGAATGTTTCACTTGTGCATAAGCAACATATGCATGTAACAGCAGGTGAGACTGAAACATCACACACTTTCGATTTGTCTTATCAATTTTGGAAAATATGCTCCTGTAGCAAATGTCATAAACAATCTTTAACAACCCCAGATAGGAGCAAAGGCCATTGCTTATGGCCAGGGCTGTCAATGGGTCGGGTTCTGTTGGGTTCTGAATCGAAGCCCTATAACATTTTCGGGTTCGGATTCAGGTTCGAGCCAAATCTCTCCTTATTATCAGATTCGGTCTGGGTTTCAGATTCTATATAGTTGTATACTAACTTATACACAAGTATTGTTTAATATAACTATTTAACTTGAAGACAGACTACCATTTAGGATCGTGTTTATGATTGATGATACATCACCCAATGATCTATAAGTTGTACACATATTGTACATAAAACATATTTCACTAAAATTTTGCTAGAGCATTCAAGCATTAATACAAGATTTTTGTGATGAACATGATAATATGTAAATTGATATTAGACTTTCTTCAACTGGTTTCGTATTAATACGAGACAACTCCAAATCCCAACCATTAAGGCTTTAGGATCCCAAACCACATAAGTTTAAAATAATCGGTGGGTTAACGGTTATCACTGACAGGCCGTATTTAGGGTGGTGTTGAGCATGTTAGCAAACTGAATATGGAAATGCATGTAGTTTGAAATAGAAAAGTTTACATCTGTAGGGTACACAACAAACAGTTTCAAGGAATTCAATCATACCGTAATGAAATTGCCCGTGTTCTGGCCATCAGCTCGGAAGTAATTATTTGTGGTGTTGCCTTGGACTTGGATGCCTGCTGGAATATTAGCATTGTTACCAGCCAAAGACGAACCACCAGAAGGCTTCTGGACAGGCGCAACATTGTTGGCAGCAGGTGCAGTAGTTGCATCTGGTGTAGGACGTGTAGCAGGCTTGGGAGGTTCATCAGTCCCAAAAAGGTATCCAAGAGAACTCTGTCCCCCTCCACTGCTGACTCCACGACCCATTTCAATGAAGTGAAATAATGGTACCTTACCAAATTCCTAGAAGGGGCTAGCTAAAAGTGACTCAACCTGATAACGACAGAAAAAAGAAAGAAAAGCAGATATTAGAAACATATATTCCAGTCAAGTGAAAAGACGTTGTGGGAGCAGAATATGAACATAATAAATGATGACATATTATGTTATTAAATTGTTCCATGTAACAAGATCATCCTTACATATATGGTCAATGCACAAAGCTAACTTGCATGAAGCCAAATATTTTACGAGGGGAGAATGTTTGTGTAATGACCTGAACAGTAATAGATACTATAAGATTTTGTTCTCATGAAGTAGAAGGGCAATCTTCCGGTAGCAGTACATTGCAAGCATTGATCCATTCTTATGTTGGTTCCACCTTTCATACAACAGAGTAGGCAAGACACTACTATTAACCAAGTTTGTTTATGATGTACCTCATTGGTAAATGGAGAAAGCAAGGTTTGGCATTGACAGTTCGGCTGTGTTTGGTCTGGTGGAAAGTGAGGGAAAGGAAAGGAAAATGAAAGAGATTCATGTACAAATAGGATCCTCCCATTTACATAGGATCAAGTTTTGTTTTCCTTTCCTTTCCTTTCCCTCACTTTCTTAGCAACCAAAAACAGCCTTAAGGTTAGGGTATGGCTTCTCTGGCCCAATAACAGGATTTTCTTCAACTTAATTGTGTCTGTTTTACCATTATTCATGATGTCATAGAACAAAACATTTGAGTGGGAGCTACAAAGAACAAAAGAAAAGAAAAGAAAATAGGCCGCCCCAGCTCCACAATGACTCACTTTAATCCAAAGTTCAAGGGAGGGTCAACATGCCCACATACATCGTTTTCTGGATATATTTTCAAAGATTGAGGTATTTGAAGAAACTTTGTGCAACATGGAAAACAATAACAGCAAAAACCTTTTATGAGAATTTTTAATTTTGAGGTCGGCTAAGTATAAGTATACACAAAATTCAGTCTTAATTTCTTAAAGCAAGTGAACAGAGAAATGATGAAGGACCCCTATAAACGTGGTTGGAATATATGCTGAAACAAAAAGTATCAGCTGTTTTGGCGCAAACTGGTCCATAACCAGGTTGATATATCAGTCTCACCCGAGACCTTTTTCTTTTTACTTTTCTTCCGGAAGTCGAAATTAGTGTGAAATTAAGATTTGAACTTGTAAAGAAAATAATATTCCATCACGGAATCCATTTCGAAAATTACAAAATCACAGAGCAAGACATGTTTTATTGATTTGAAAAATCTCAAAATGAAACTCTAGACGAGAATCCAATGCCTAACATCTTTGAACCTTGCTTGATACTAAAATTACGGATTTCAACATTTTTTTTTCAAATGCCAGATTCAGAACTATGTGTTCATAGTTATCAGACGTATTAACAATGACATATGGGTCACACAGAACGGAGATCCAAATTTGAGTAAATGGGAAACAGTGCTACTAATGGGAAAATGGGAAAAGCTGGTATTACCCGAGTATATCTTTTACCATAGTTTGTTACCAGATAAAACAGTGTAAAGGAGAGTTGGGTATCTTGTGTCATTTCCAAGTATTTTACTGATTAACATCAGAACTACATTGATTGAGCATAAAATCATGTTTAAATTGCAACAGTTCATATGTTAGATCAAATATTTTTAGATATTTATGTCTTCATACTATTAGCACTTACAACAACATTCTGAAAGCTCCTAAACTGCTGAAACAAACAAAACCGAGATACGAAATTAATATTTGGAACCTTGCTACCAAGTATCACATGTGCTATTGAGTTCTCTCTCTTTAAAGAAGTAAATGCTTAATTGTACATAATGCAAAATGTATTATAATCATATAGGAACCTAAGATATTGATATAGGTTGGAGTTCCTGGTTACATTTATTCAGCAAATATAAAGAGTTGTCAGCAAATGCAGATTAAGCTTCAGGCAACTCCAAACCTAGAATACATTTGTGCTAAGAAAGGGTCTAGAAATTTCCCGCTTGGCATAATTGACTCAGGATTCTTTGCTTTGACATGTATAAGGCTTCAATTCTTTATGGGCTACAATTTTCTATGCTTGTTTTGTCAACTAATTGTTTCTCCCATTTCAAATATATCACTTCGATCATATAATTCTAGAAACACCAGTAATGAAACTGCAACCTTCCAATCCTCACACCAATGCTTATAAAGACGTTAATTCTCAATGGAGCTACAATTGTCTAAGCTTCCTTACTCAACTTAGTTTTTCTCGCATTTCAATCATTCGCTTTGATCATATAGTTCCACAAGAGCTGAATGGAAGAAAAGGATCAAATACACAAACACAAAAATTTGGGATAAATGCTTTGTTGTTGCTGCTGCTGCTGCTGTTGTTGTAATCATATATTTCTAGAAACCCAGCAATGAAACTGCAACCTCCCAATGCAATATCTTTAGGTTTTCAATCATGGGAAGTTCCTGGTTGCATGAGCAACTGCAGGATAAATGAGGTTGTTTCCTACCAGCCAACCCATTGCAAGGCCGTATGGCAAACACTTGGACCAAGCAACCATTTGTTAACAAGACTCCAGTCCCTTGATATATGGATCGTCTTATGCTGCTAAGAAAAGTTCCCTCAAAATCACCTAGCATGCTGATAAAAAGGTGGAGTTATGCCAAGATTACATCAGCTTTGTCTCCTGGAGGCACTGCAATGGAGGGTGTATGTTAATGTGTATATGACCCCTTCTAATGTCATTAAGAAATTATGCATGGAGAAGGAAGCTTAAGATAAATGAGAAGACTAGATGTTGGAAGCATATTTGTTATTGGAGGAGTAACATTGTGTTAGATTTAGCCACAACACAATATTGAGAAATATTTGTTTTATAAATATTTGGTTTTGCAGAGGATAAAAGAATTGTAATGGAAGTGAATCCAAAACATGCTACCAAAGAGGAGACTTTCTTGCTACATTTACTAATGAGCAATGAATTGAATCGACCGGAAGTTTAAGTTTGTTCCACACCAACCAGATAGCTGGCCAGTTCTGGATTAATATTGTGCGAGACACGACACTGATTTTGGTTGGTCCTAGTGTAGTTTTGGAGTGTTCATGTTGTGTCTGATACATGTCCACATTTTTGGAGTATTTGTGCCTTCCTAGGAATGGACTTACTTATTTGAGGCATCAGCTTTTGGAGAATATGGTTAAAGAAATCCTACTTTGCAGTCAGGACAGGAAAACTACGGCCAAGAGGATACTTAGAGACGGGGCAGATCTAGGAATAGTCAGGTGGGGGTGGGGGTGGTCACGATATGGCTAGTTGAGGAAAAATATATAGAACACCTCTAATGTAGGAGATGTGAGTTTCAAACTTGTGACCACCCCTGAACCACCCACCCCCACCCCCACCCCCACGCACACCCCCCCCCCCCCACCCACCCCACACACACACACACCCAACATATACCCTAACAACTTCACCAACTGGAAAACCCTTTGGTAATTACTTGAAAGGTAGAGGCCCAGATTTATTTGTATCTATTGAAAAAATATCTAATACTATGCCTCCTCAAATTTACTCTATATGCAACCCGAATTTGATGATGGCTTCGAGACTGGAATTTTGTTAATAAAGGTAAACAAAATGATACTTTTCTGCTTACATGGTGAAGAAGTATCAGAGAAAGGATCATACCAATATGGTATACATGGAAAAAGATGCATAGAGAAAACATATATTAAATTTCTAGGATGTTTATTTTAAGCATGAAATCGGATGAAAAGCAAACAATAGTTGTGGCAAGTCGAGTAGCCATGTCATTTCAACTAGTCATAAATGATCTTAATGACCATAATCAAATTGTATGCATCAAGTTAATCTTATATGCTCTGTGATGTTAATTATCAATAATAAGCTTAAATATCAATTGGCATGACAGGGAAAAGATTCAGAAAAGAGCACCAAACATATTAGAAATATGGAAGAATTCCATATCTTAGATATTACAATACAAACGAATAGGCATTAAGAAACCTAAAAGGACTTGTAGCATATTATATTATGATGCAAATCTTAGCAACTCAAGAAACTCTTTATGACATACAATAATGTCTAAATGTTGCTAAGAATTGCATAATGGAAAGAAAGTATACAAACAAACGAATCATGGAAACAATCAGAGTTGATATAGTAGAATTTGGTTAAAAAAAAAGCATGATTGCATGCATGTTAGTCAAAGGCGCGTCCGAGGCGCACCTCGCAGCAAGGCGCAACAACTGTGCCTTGCACCTCACTAGGCGAGGTGCATTTCTCAAGGCACACCTTTCAGCAAGGCGCAACCAAAAAAAGGCACACCTAGGCGCGCATTATGAATTTTTTTTATTTGTTTGTTTTTTACACAAACTTTGAGGCAGAAAATAGCCCTTACCTCATATAAGTGGGTGGGAGGGAGCCCTTTCCACGATCCCCAAAGTTGGCTATAGTTGAACTGAAAAAAACTAAAATTTACTAGAAGTGTGGTAGAGAACACATTATTATTAGTTCTGTCAACTACTATTGTTGCTTTGCTAGTTCACTTGGTTACGTTTTAACATGTTCTTGTTGGTTTTAATATGTTATTTGATTTTATTTCTTACATTACTAATTTATTTATTTATGTATGTATATTTCTATTATTTTTTATTTGTGTGCCTCGCTCAGGTAGGTACCTTAAGTGTGTCTTGCGCCTCGGACGATATGGACCCTTTGCACCTTGAGTGCGCCTTTGACTACCATGATTGCACGAGGAAAAGTAGATTGAAACAAGTGTCAACTTAAGATAATGAAGATGCAATCATATGAAATATCCATTTATAGAATGCATACAAAAGCCAGCTAACATGGTTGAAACAGTTTTGACTTGTTTTTTCTTTAAAATCTGATCTAGCAAAACTGAAAGAAAAATTACCTTCGAACCACAAGGCATTGTCACCCAGAAACTGAATCCTAGTTAGATTTGATTCCTACTATAGTTTGGACATTCTTTCTAATATCAATTAACAATACCAAGCAATAAGGTAACAAAAATTACCAATACACTGATATGGTATCAGACAATAGAGTTCAGACAGGAAAATAAGCATTTTAGACAAATTATTGTAATTTGATCTAGCATCAAAACTATTTCATCTCCTAATGAGAAAGGATTTAGAACGACAAAGTAAGAAGTGAGGATATCAAGTAAAACAAAATGCGACAAGAAACCAACATATCCATATAAACTAGGTGCAAATCCAGGAATTATAGTTTGAGGCGGCTTGGGCATGGGCATGGGCAGTAGAAAAAAACAACTAATTTAGGAGTTTTTAGAAAGGGCTTGAGCAATAGAAAAAATCAAATAAAAAACTAATTTAGGAGTCCTGAGATTCAAACTAAGGACCTCCTAGATATATTCTCACAAGTTCACAATAGTAGAAGCCCACTAAGAGAGATCCTTTTAAGATGGACTTCATAAAGGAAGTGTTTCTGAAAACTGAAAGTTCTCAGAAAGAACAGTTTATATATATATATATATATATATATATATATATATATATATATATAGCCAATCACCTCTAGTCCAAGTGGCTGAGGTGGGAGGCATTCTCCCCAAACATCCGGGTTCGAGACGGAGGGGGATCAATATTAGTCCTTCCATTTTATTAAATGGTGGGAGTGGAGCTGTGGGCCTACGGGCCAAGTAGTGCATGCCTTCGGACTAGGTGGCCCTACCGGCCGGGTTGTGGGCCATTAGGGTCATGTTGTCTTAGTGAACCCTTCGAGGCCAAGTTTGAGAGAGTTGTAGCCAAGTTCCAAACACATACACCAGACAATTTAATTACCAATTCTAATATATATATATATATATATATATATATATATAGTCGAGACCTAGTATATATATATATATATAGTCGAGACCTAGTATATCAAGTAGTAAAGTGTGGAGACATAAGACCCGAGTAGGTAATGATCGAATCCCGGTGGGAGTGTTCATGAATTACCAAATTTCAAATATATATACACAGAGAAAGAGACAGACACAAACACAATAAAAGAAAGCAATGTAGGAATTAAATTTTCTTATCATTCTCATAGTTTATCTAGTAAAGGAAAACCGTTTATACAAAAAGTCAAGGAATGTGCTCATAAATTGAAGGGAGATTTTTTGGGAGGAGCATGGCCGACTCAAGCCATGCCTTAGTTCCGTCCATGGAGATTCGGGTTGACCCGAGTAGGTCATGATCGAATCCCGGTGGGAGTGTTCATGAATTACGAAATTTCAAATATATATACACAGAGAAAGAGACAGACACAAACACAATAAAAGAAAGCAATGTAGGAATTAAATTTTCTTATCATTCTCATAGTTTATCTAGTAAAGGAAAACCGTTTATACAAAAAGTCAAGGAATGTGCTCATAAATTGAAGGGAGATTTTTTGGGAGGAGCATGGCCAACTCAGGCCATGCCTTAGTTCCGTCCATGGAGATTCGGGTTGGTCCTTCCGGAGGTAGAAAAGTCGAACATTCAAGTTCTCTTTCTCCCTCCCGAATCAAAGAGAAGAGGAACAAAGTTGGCATAGTATCTTCAACCATAATTCAGTAGTACTTATTGCAGTACTAACATGTTAGAGTTAAGGATGGCTGCACGAGGAAAATACCTTAAGATCAAGTGTATAGATCATGCAGATGCAACCAGTGTACTTAGTAGCCTGATTTTTAATAACACTAGAAAAGAACGTTAAGGAGATGGGTCACAGCCAAACTTCCATCAGCAAGAGATCTTAACAAAATTCGGGCATTTTGAGTACCAATTATATTCAACTTTATGATCACCTACATTATTGTTAAATTAACTTTCCTAGAAACTGGCATTAGTTGCCACTGCAAACAAAACAAGGCATGGATCTAAATTTTGCACAAAAAAAGAAGACAATAGTGATCTAGCATCCGAAAATCTAGATCCAATCGGAGAATAACCACATTAGCTAATTTTCTACAATTTCATCTCTAAACAAGAAGGATCTAGAACAACACGATATTGTCGAATCAAAGAAAATGTAAGAATAAATAATCAACAGATCTGTATAAATTGCACCTGAAATAGAGGAATAATCAACAGAATTTCTAAAAATGGCGCATAAGAACGAACGGAAGAGAGTAATTTTAGGGTTAGGGTTTGTGCAGCTCACCTTAGATTTGGGGTAGTTTTGCAAAAAGAAACTGTACTCTAGTGTTGAAATGCTATGAGAATTTCACTTTTACGTAAGGAGACTGGACATTGTCAATGACTAGTTTGTCCCTCATTTTTTATTTTTAAATCCATGATATATTGTATTTTTCAATGTTCTTTTTGTGACAATTTCATACTTAAATTTTGTAGGGTTATTTACACTGACACCCGAAACTATTATGCGAATCCGGGACCCCCATAGTCTAAAAATAAATACACTGACACCCCCTATGTTTTGTGTTAAATACACGGACCACTCCTAAGTTTTATAATTTATGTAAAGTGTTTTACATTGACCAACCCTACTTTTAAAATATATATATATATATATATGGTAGGAGGTGTCAGTGTATTTATTTTTAAACTAGGGGAGATCCGCTTAGTAAACACAAAATATAGGTGGTGTCAGTGTAAATAATCATATTATTATGGTACTTAAGTGATTATTTTAAGAATAAATGTTACATGAGAAACATAGAAAATAAAATACCTAGTGTGTAATTTATGTAGTAAAAATTTGACTATTCCTTTGAATAATATTTGTGTGCAACAACGAGGGGAGTCAAATGTTAGTCATTTGTGATATTAAAATCATTGTGATTATTTTTATTGTTTAAATATTTTAGATTTTTTTTTCCATGATCCTCCCATCTTCTCTCACTCAGATCTGTCCCAAGAAGTAGAAATGGAAGAGGAAGTCGTCAGAGATCGGCAGAAGAAATAAGAAGTTGTATTAGAATTTGATGGGGATAGGAAGAATGTGGTTAGGAATAGGGCTAGAATTGCAAAAGAGGAAATAGAGAGTGAGTTTGGAATATGCGAGTTGTTTTTCAAGCGGAGGAAGCGGGATTTGTGTAGTTCCCGTGTATTTGGGTGAATCGTGTTATGAAATTTGTTAATCTTGTGGTTTTATAATGAGGCCTACATTTGACTCGGTACAGGTCAAAGTGTTGTGTAGGAGATTTGTGTATGATTGTCCCTTGGTGTTTACTTGGAATGTTGTACATTGGTTTATTGACTTAAAAGCCTAGTCATATTTGGAAAATCATTTGGCATCTATGATCGAGAATAATATTGTTTGATAATAAACGAAAGAAATAAAACGAGGTTTATACGAAACCCGCTCTTTGGTTTACAAACAAGAAGTACAATTAATCATATACGAGGATGTCAAGTACAATTTTTTAATCTGGGTAAATATTGCTATAGGAGTCTGATCTGCAGTTGATCACTTTGTCCCTTGGACCACACGATGATGAAGAAGTGTCGTAGAGGACAGAAAAAAGCTTCGAAGGTTGCAAAGGAGAGTGGATGCTCGATGCCAAAGTCGTCGCTCGCTACTCTTTGTCTGAGCTCTGGATTCTTCTCTCTCAAAGACTTTTCGACTCTTAGTTCTTCGACCTTAGAATTTGCGACCTTTTCTTCCACCCTGGAATTTGCTACCCTGGACCTCTGTCAATAGAGGTCTCTATTTATAGGATTTTAGTGACAGTAACCATCCAGTCGGCGTAGAAGCCGGGTAGTGGAAAGTATGGCACCTTTTATGCGACGGTTACAATAACCGTTGCCCACGTATAAATGATCTCCTGAATGAGCGTGTGACGCGTGTCCCATTAAGAGATAATGCGTATAACTGCTGCGAAGATCACGGCATAAAAGCCACGTAGGTTGTTATCCCTCGCGTAGAAAAGGTTGGCGTAGAAGCCAATAACTGTCACCATGGCGTAGAAGCCAAAGGGTTATCAAACTGGCGTAGAGGCCAGGTAGGCGTAGAAGCCGAGCAGGCATAGAAGCCTGATGCTGCATAGACAGGTTAGCTAGCGCAGAAGATAGCTGATCCTCCTTCCTTGACTGAGGCTTTGAGCGAATTTTGGACCAAATAGCTTTAATACGCACCAATGCAAATATGGCCTGAGTTGGCGTATTCCAAGGAGATAGCGTACAGCGTGCTTCCATAGCTGAAAATAGCCTGATGGCGTAATGTGCAAAAGTGATGATGTGGACGTTTTAGCCGAAATCATGGCTTTCGGAGATTTAATCAAATCTCTTGCATTAAATGCAGAGATTTGCCCCCATCATGCGTATTAAATGCAGAGGCGTGTCTCAAAGATCTGCCACCATTCTGCGCATTAAATGCAGAGACGTGTCTCGGAGATCTGCCACCATTCTGAGCATTAAATGCAGAGACGTGCCTTGAGCCCTGTACGAAGAGCAGCTTTTGACGTGGCAGCCTGTTTGTCTTCTGTGGAGCGTAAAAAGCTCACATCTGCCTGTGTAAAACTAGGCAGCGTATTTTCTTGTATGCGTAAAACCAGTTTACGCCGAGAAAATGTCACTAAAAGACAATTTGGGTCGCTGTGCCGCGCCATCATTACAACCATCGTCTGGATAGTCGTGCAGTACTCTTTGTCAGGAGTCAGACGTCAGGTTTACTGCATGATTTGACCGGTTCATTCGAGGAATACGAAGCGTTCCTCGTATACTTCAATGCTGCATTAAAAGCGGACGAGTTTTACGCTATAAAGGCTATGTGGCACCCTTTTTACGCTAAAGCAGCCTGGACATACTGCCCTACGCGGGTTGTCCTTGAGCTTATATTTTACGATGTACTTAGCGAAAAAGCTCTGTTGTACGCCGATGGCTCTGAAGTTATATTTTACGCTGTCCAGCACTAAAATGCTGCGTACAACTCTTCAGTATATTTTTCATGCTTCTACAAGACCCCCTTCAAAGTTTTTAAATTCCTCGTAATTTGAAACACTTTGAATAAAGCATGAAACGGTCAAGTTTGACTCGTTCTTCAAGGCTGATTTCTTGGCGGATTATTGGGGATTTGTTGGGTTTCGGTATGTTCTCTTTTGCCTATATAAAGGCTGAGGAGTTAACCTGTTCTTCCCATATTTCCTTCACCACACAGAGATGATCGCCGGAGTTCGTCTGGTTGACTTGAGGAAGAAGAAGACCATGTTCTTCCAGCATGTAAGGAGCCGAAAAAGAAGGCATCTTCGAGCAAATGTCCTCTGCAACGATGGATCATGGAAGGATATCATAGCTTCCTTTGCTCGGGATAACCAACAACTTCATATGGCGGTTCTTCCAGGAGAGAGGAAGGGTCACATTCGACCACACAGCTTACAAGCTGTATTTTTTCCTGTCGTTGGTGGACGAGAGCAGACAAACTAGTTCTGTCCTCGAGTATTGAGTTGGGTCAAACATCTCAACTCAATCTGTCATGGCGTATGGAGGATGGGCTCTGAATAATTTAGGCAGTTCCAGTTTTGTATCCTCCCGCCATTAATCATTTTCTTGGTAATCGGCCGCGGAAACCGACTAACTGCTGAAGAAGATGGAAGAAGATCTCCACCAATACGAGAACCTGGCAGAACAGATTCTGGGGGTAATCTTCCGATGAAGATGAGGAAATCCTTTGTAGACGGGATTTTCCTTATATGTAATCATGAAGATGAAGAAAAACCTTCTATAGACTGGATTTCCCTCATATGTAATCATGATTTAATAAAATTGTCTTCTTCTGTGCATATGATTATTTTGCCATATATTTTGCTGTGATAAAGTCTGAATTTGTGTAGCTTCGACACGTCTGGATAACTTTACGCCGACTCTGATAGAAAGAGTGCTAGGTCTCATCCTGTCTTTTACGCATAACTAAAGATGTGCAGAAAGCCGCTTAGCATTTAAGTCGAGTATTCGAACTGTCCTGCTGTTAGGAATGGGGAGCTGTGTAGAATTCTGAACCGTCACTTCTGATAAAAAGAATTTTTGTTTAGACCATCATCTTCAAGAATGATTTCTCGAAAATCCCTTGAAATAGGGCAGGAAATGGCTGTCAAACTGAGTTGCCATCTTGAACTGTAGAGGAACTATTCAGACTGGATTCTGGATAAACTTCCAATCGACCCAAGAAGAAGAGTAATTTCCAAAGCTGAACTCCGTATGCTTTGGGTACTTGGGATATTTTGAGGCCAAGAAGGAGTATCCTCTGCGTGAACCCTTACAATTGACCGCCTTGGGATTTGTTCATATGTATACGCATACTCCGGCCTGCGTATTTTTTTAGATATACGGAGAGCCATAGATCTGTAAATGTGGATGAGCGTAAAATCATAAGTTCGTAGCCTCTCGAGCGTAAAAGCTGCTGAGCGTAAAAGCATCCAGGCGTAAAAATTGTAGATTTGTAGCCTCTGAAAAGGAAATCTTCCGAGCGTGAAGTTGTGGATCTGTTGCCTCTGAGCGTAAAAGCCACCGAGCGTGAAATCATAGATTTGTAGCTCCTGAGCGTGAAGTCGTAGGTTTATAGCCTCTCGAGCGTAAAAGCTACCGAGCATAAAAGTATCCGGGCGTAAAACCATAGACTTATAGCCTCTGAGCGTAAAACCGTAGATTTGTAGCTGCCGAGCGTAGAAAGCTCCTTGGCGTAAAACCACGAATCTGCTTTGCACGAAAACTTTTCGAATTCGCTGACTGTCCGCCTTCCCTGAGTAATAGGCTGACGTAGTCCCCAATCATAACCGAATATTAATTATCGGATTTGGTTAGGGATTCAAGGAGTCCATCCGAACTCTATATATACCCCAAGGCTTTCAGAGAAAAACTTTTCATCTGTCTTTTTACAAAAGAAATCCTTCGACTCTTCGAGTTCTCTCCTTCGTTTTCCTCTCTGAGCATTCTGAGTTTTTAACAATGGCCCTGAAACCAATCTCCTCCTCTAAGGGAAAGAAGGCTGACTCTTCTTCTCGCTCCTCTGCCCAAGCGAGAGCGACTTCCGCCGGGCAAGGCGATCTTCATTCTGGACGAAGTGTCCCACCGACGAGCTGTGCACCGGGCGTTATAGGTAAAGCTTTTGGGACGACAAGAACGAAGAAAATCCTTCGCACACGTTGTACGTGAACGCGCTAGGTCGTCTTCTGTGCTGATAGCCTCTTCGAGGAAGATGATGCACAGAGATGTTTCATATTTTACGCCCACATTTCTAATATGTCAGCGTAAAGACTCCATATTTTTGCAGTCTGGCGTAAAAGCTTTGACTGTCAAAACTTGGCGTATACTATAAAATTCGAGCATTACGCTTCTGGATGAAAATTTTGGCATAATAACTCAAACTTTGGCAGTCTGGCGTAATACACAGACTGTCAGGTTTTTTGTGTATACTGCCAGTCTTGAATTTTACGCCTTGGAATAAGATTCCAGCGTAAAAGATCAAGTTTTTTTTACAGTCTTGGCGTAAAGCACAGACTGTTGCCTCTTGGCATATGCTGCAAGATTGTGAGGTCTAGTATAGAAACTGACGTATTTTTCTTGCGCTTTGTAGTTAACTTGCATATGTCTCCATTGGCTGAGGTGATGGGTTCTGCTGCCGGGATGCTGCATTCCAACTACCTGGAGGGTTTGTCCCACGTGACATTTCCTATCTTCGGACCCCAATATCCTGAAGGAAGGAGAATCCTGATATCGTCTCAAGGCGAGTGAATATTGTTGAGCATGATCAACGGAGAGCCCCTGACGTACATAGACGGGGCCCAATATATAAAATTGGCTTTTCTCTTCGAGGACATAATTGACAAACAGTCCCAGACGAAGCCCAAGAAAGAACTCTGGGTTTTCCCTGCCGGGGGCTTGGTCATGTATCTGCCCAAGATGCTGAGAGACTACCCTATCTCGGCATTCGTCCATGCCACACATCCCAGGAGGATATCGTGGACGCTGACTCCCAATCTTCACGGCCAGCCGGGGAAGATATTTTACCAGAAAGGATCTGACCAAGGGTCATTTGTCAGCCGCCCTTCCTGCTCTGTGATGCCGTTCAGGGAATTGTATCCGGACAGTGTCCCGAGTGAAGACACTTCACTGCTCCAACCGGTCCAATTACTGACTTTTTGCAATAATTTCATGGGGCATGGAGGAGTATACCCCAAGGTTAATCCTCGGACCAATGGGTGGATCACCCCTACAAATCTTCGATGGGCTCGTTTAGCTGACTGGGCCTGAAGCATTTTCAGACTGAGCTGGAGAGCATTGGTCTGTACGAAGCTGTGAGTGCTACCAGTGTTGGGTTACCTCTCAACCCCAGCCTGTTTCTGGCTTTGATGGAGCAATATATCTCGCTCACCGGGACTTTCGCCACTCCACTGGGGGAGTTAGGATTGGCCCTTCACGAAATGGCAGAGATTTCGAGACTGCCAATGGGGGATACTCCTTATGAAGAGTATGTTCCCACAAACCGGGAGCTGGGGGATTCAGACCCTCGGGTAGTGGCAGTGTACCAGGAGCTGATGTGCCACTACCTTGCTTGTACCGCCTTTTATAATGAGCCCTCCGATTTGGCTCATACCAATAAATGGGCGTCCTACCTCTTCTTTTACAGGGCCAGGGCTGCTAAGCCAGAGAAAGTCTTGGATAGCAAGGATCAGCCTCTGAGCTTTCTGAGCGTGCTTAGCGCTCAGGTAGTCGATGATCTTATGGAAGACGCTGGGGCTCCAGATCAGATTCTCGACGAAGGGATAGGGAAATATCCTGCAGGCACTAAGGCCTACAGTTATTTGAGGCATTGCCGTAGGCCTCTGTCCAAGGAAGCTCAACTGGCTGGCTTCCTTTCTATATGGCTGCGCCGACTGGTAGTACCCGGCATTGCATCTGCGGATCGTATCCACCGTAACACCTTATGGCCTGCAGTGTGTTTGGTGTTCGGGGCAAGACTGGGCTTGCTCCCTGCCATGGTATGTCGCATACAAGCTGGCCTGAGGGCCATTACTGATGGGCTGCTTGCCGATGAAACTTGGCGTGATAGCTTTCCTAGGGTAGAATTACCGTACCTGTATTTGATGGGATGGTTAATTCTCCATAATTCCAGGGTGATGTCTCCCGGCTCTGGCAGTAGTTCGGGGAGTAATTTCTTGCTGAATTACAAGAATTTCTTCTAGAACGTGACCACAGTTTTAGACTGTCAACGGGCACTGAATTTCAGTCACAGCTGGAAGCTCTTCTGCACTGTCCCCTCCGTACATCTCAATCAACAGGGGCGAAGACTTCAGGATTTAGGCGACGGAAAGACCGTTCTTTCTCCTGAAGCTTTTAATTGGTTGGTCTGCATTAGACCTTCCTATTTACTATACAGAAGTGAAGACAAATGCTTCTTGGAATCCTATCTGCCTAGTCGGTTTGCCAGGCAGTTTGGGTATGACCAATTGTATGTGGGCAATGCCGTCACCAGCTTTAAGTCCAGGGGTGGACTCATTGATAGAGCGAGAGGATGGCGATACTTCATCATGGGTTACACTGAAGCAATTTTTATTGTGCCCGCCACTTCACTCTCCATGGAGCTGCGCATCCTTCACTCGTATGTCCAGTTTTATGTGGCAACCAACACCTTCCATCGCGATTTTGATATGCGTAGAAGTTTTAGGATGCCCTCCTCCAAGCCCGCGGGAAGAGACGATGTCCCATCAGTCTTCTCTGACGAGGGTGAAGATTCCGTCAATCCAGATGAGCCTCTGTTGGCAGTACCGAGGGGTGAAATGCCTCCTCCTGCAGGGCCTCTAGTTATCTCCGGTAAGCGAAGGGCTCCTGTTCTGAAGGAGACTTCCCCTCGCAAGAAGAAGAAGACGGTTAGTCGTCTTGTCAGGACTTCCCACCCTGAGGTTCCTAGAAGTGAACCTGTTGTTTCCCCTGTTGGGGATGATTCTTCGATTAGAGGTTCCTCGCCTTTTAGAGAGGGAACCTCCACAGTTCCGGCTGGCGGTGCTGGGGAATCTCTATTTGAGGCAGCTGTCGCTGCTACCGCTTCAGGTAGTGGTACGAGATCGCCTTCGAGGTCGAGCCAAATAATGATATCTTTATCCAGACCAGCAACGGGAGAAGCCTCTGCCGTGTCTGTAAGTATATCCAGCGAGATTCCGCCTGATGAACCTCGATTGGATCTGGGTGAAGATTCGGAAGAATACATGTCGATGTCAGTTGGCACACCCCTTTCTCCAGGTATGACAGCTCGCTTAGCATCATTAAGAAATGATTTAGCTGTACTGGCTGCAGATGCGACATATATACCATCGGCCATGGGTAAATATCATCTTTACGCCTCTTTTAGAAAAATTAACATCAATTTGATATTAACTTTCTTTTGTCTTCTTTTCAGGGGAAGACATCTACGGGGAGGGCAGTGTTGACGTGCCTTTTGGCTCTGTTTCAGCTCCTGGCGATGACATGGAGGTGCCCGACTCCGAAGAGGGAACATTTTCGGGTGCTGGTTCGCCCAAAACGATTCCGATATCTCGAGAGGAGGATGAGCCTGTCACTACGATAATGCCTCCTTTGAGTACGCCAGTCACTTCGTCCGTTGTTGGCGCATCTTCTTTTGTCGTACCATCTGTTGAGGCGACGACTGTGGCAACATCGTCTGCAGTCATTCCTGGAGGGAGATTCGTCGATATTGTAGCCACTCCCAGCGTCCATTCGAATCTAGCCATGCTAACTGAGCAGTATACTAGTATCTTCTACACCACCTTGAAAACGCTAATATCAATGGTGTTGGAGAAGAATCTAAGCTTCGAGGCTCTGAGGAGGTCCTCTCAGTTTGCGATAGTGCCGATCAGAGAATTCAACGACACTGGGATAGCTGATACACTGGAGCAGATAGTTAATGGTTTGGAACAACCCATTAATGATTATTTGCAGCTATCTCAAGGCAACATTGACGGTCTCGTTCGAGCTAGGTATGACTCCTTAACTGCAGAGCTTGCTGGGCAACTGGAATCTCTGAATAAATTCGTCCATGAACAGCAGCAGGAGATAGATCATGAGCGTACCGAATTGGAGTATGTCATTCCTCAGCTGACTCAGTATGAAGTCAAATATGAGGAGGAGACAGCGAGGGCCCGCAAATTGAAAGATGAGCTCGCTCAATCAGAGGCGAAGGCTCTCACTTTGTCGGCAACTCGAGATGTACTGAAGGATCGAATAAAGATTGCTCAGCAGAACCTGGCACATGTAGGTATCATCCACTCAGGTTTTGTACGTGCTCGGTCCGAGCTATCTGCTTTGAACAATGATGCGGCAAGGTTGGAACGGGCTCGCACCGACGTCTTGAACTTCAGGGATGAGAGAATGGTTGCTCTGGCACGGCAGATTCGCGACTTAACTGCTCCTCCCAAATGATGTACCTTTGGCTTTTTTATGTAATTTTGCTCTTTTTGGGAATAATAAAGAGACTTTATCTGACTTTGTGGACCCATCATTTTGGAATATAAATGACAGGCTAGGGTGAAAGTGATATCAGAGGTAATATGGACGTGATATACATTCGGTAAGCTTCAGCTGGACATATCTATTCAGAGGTTATATGGACGTGATAGAATACGATCCAACTAAAATTTGTACACAAAATACTATCAGAGGTAATATGGACGTGATAGGTCTTGAAGTTCCAAATTAGTTAAACATATCTATTCAGAGGTTATATGGACATGATAGAATACGATCCAACTAGTTTCGTTTTGGAAGTAGTATTGTCAGAATGAGATCTTCACCATACTCCATTTGAGCAAAGGAGGTTAAGCATAGTACCTCTTAAGGAATTTGCCGTTGATAGGAGCCATTAACAAATCTCTATTAGGCTTGGCTAATCTGTAAGCGCCATTTGAGAATATCGTCTCGATCACATAAGGGCCTTCCCATTTGGGCTAGAATTTACCCTTACTCTTGTGAGTAATAATTATTGGCCTTCTCACAGCTAAAACTAGCTCGCCAACTTTGAACACTCTTTTCTTTACTTTTTGATTAAAAGATCTGGAAATGCGTGCCTGGTAGAACGCGATGCGCTGTTGATCTTGGAGGCATTTCTCGTCTAATCTTTCTAGCTCTTGAAGCCTTAATAGGTCATTCTTTTCTTGAGTCAACTCATTAGCCACTGCTATCCTGAGTGACAGAATTTGGACTTCGATGGGGAGAACTGCTTCACTCCCGTAAACAAATAAGAATAGGGTACAACCTGTCGGTGCTCGTACCGTTGTGCGGTATGCCCAGAGACATTCTTCCAGCTTCTCATTCCAATCTCTCTTGTTGAAGAGACGAACTTCTTCAAGAGTTTGATAATGGTTTTGTTGAAAGCTTTCGCCAAACCATTAGCAGCAGGATTATATGTCGTAGAGGCCACGTTTTGTATCCAATTTTTATCGCAAAATTGATAAAATGCTTGGCTGATGAATTGAGGTCCATTGTCATAAATTATCCTCCGGGGTATCCCAAAGCGATAAATGACATGATGCTTGATGAAGCTGATCACATTAGATGTCTTTACCTCAGCAAGAGAGATCGCCTTTGCCCATTTGGAGAAATAATCCGTGATGGCCAATATGAACCGGTGACCTCTGGAAGAAGACGGGTGAATAGGACCAATGATATCCATACCCCATGCTTCGAAGGGCCAGGACACAACCGTAGGATGTAGATGTTCAGAAGGTTGATGTATAAAGTCTGCATGAACCTGACAGGCTTTGCATTGTCTTGCATACTTTATTGCATCTGTGATCATAGTAGGCCAGTAATAGCCCATCCTCCTGATACTATCTTGTAGCTTAGGACCGGGTTGATGCGCTCCGCATATGCCGTCGTGAGCTTCACGGGTAACCCGCTGGGCCTCATCACCAGAGAGACATCTCAATAGCAGTCCGTCGTGGGTCCGGCGATATAGACTCCGTGAAGACGTATCAAAATAGAAGCGTAATGATCGTCTTTTGATGAATACTGCTTCTTTAGGGTCCTCCGGCAAGATTCTGTATGCCACGAAATCTATAAAGGGACTTCTCCAGTCTCTCTTAGGAGGATCGGTGTTCACAACGTAGCTGCGTTCTATGTGAAAGTTGTTTTTCACACAGAATAAATCTCTGTTAAGAAGGATCATCGAATTCTGTCTTCTTATAGGAATAGCTAAATCTGCAGCTAGACTGGCTAGGGCATCAGCTTCCAGATTCTGAGATCGAGGCACATGTTCTAGAAAGAACCCTTTGAATGTCATGGCTATCTCGACCGTTGTTCGGTGATAGGGGATAAGGTCTGGATTCCGGACTTCATATATTCCTCTGACTTGATTGACGATCAGCAGAGAATCACCGAAAGCTTCCAGAGATTCGACGCCCAATTCTTTAGCGACTTGGAGCCCGATTAGTAGAGCGTTATACTCTGCACATTATTAGAACATGGCTCACTAAGAGAATATGCTCGATAGATGACGAGTTTATCAGGAGTAACCAGGATAATTCCTACTCCTGAAATCACGTTTCCCCTGGGACCAGTCCTGGAGCACCATCGAAGAATAGTTGCCATGCATCACTTTTTATTACGGAATTATATTCTACAACTTCGTCAGGAATGTCCTTGTATAGTTTGGAGGTCTCCGGGATCGGATGAGCAGCTAAAAAATTAACCAACGCTTGGCCTTTGATGGACTTTTGAGGGGCGTACACCATGTCATACGGTGTTAATAACATCTTCCAAGTCGCGAGTCGAGAATTAAGAATGCTTGGCTTGTTCATCAATACCTGAAGAGGATTGATCCTGGAGATGATATGAATAGTCTGGCCTGTAACATAGTGTCACATTTTCTGAATAGCGAACATCAGAGCCAGGCATTCTTTTTCTACTGGACTGTACCGGTGTTCAGCTCTGACCATAATCCTGCTTAGATAGTAGATAGCCTGTTCGTGACCCACATCGTTCTTCTGTGTGAGAAGAGCTCCCAGAGAATGATCCATCACTCGAACATATAGCAAGAATGGTCTTCCTATGACGGGAGGCACCAGAACTGGAGGATTAGTGAGGTAGCGTTTGATATCATTAAATGCTTGCTGAAAGGCTTCGTCCCATACGAAGGATACACCTTTCTTCATGATACGAGAAAAAGGTTGACATCTCCCAGAGAGGTTGGATATGAATCTCTGGATATAAGCCAGACGACCTTGAAATCCCCTGAGTCCTCTCAGATTACGGGGCGGTCGCATTTCTAAGATGGCCTTGACTTTATCAGGGTCCACTTGAATGCCTTTAGCGGCAATGACAAATCCCAGGAATTTGCCACTAGATACCCCCAGAAAGGACTTTGTAGGATTCATTTTGAGTTGATGTTGGCGCATCAACTCAAATACTGTCTTCAAGTCTTGGATGTGATTATCCTTGAGGCAGATTTTGACAGCTACATCATCCACGTAATATTCTACTATTTTGCGTAAATGCTCATGAAATATATTACTCATAGCCCGTTGATACGTAGCCCCGATATTCTTCAATCCGAAGGGCATGACCGTATAGCAATATACCACCAATTATGTCCGGAAGGCAGTATGCTTTTCGTCTTCAAGATGCATCTTTATTTAATTATATCCTGAAAATCCGTCCATGAAGGATATGCGTTCAAAACTGCATGTATTATCGATCATGACGTCTGTAATGGGAAGAGGAAACTCATCCTTGGGCCAGGCTGCGTTCAGATCTCGGTAATCGATGCAGACACGTACTTTTCCATTTTTTTTCATGACCGGGACAACATTGGCGACCCAGTCGGGATGTTGTTCTTTCCGGATGAAGCCGCAGGCTATCAACTTCTTGATTTCAGCTTCAATGGCGTCCATCATATCCGGGCAGAACCGGCGTTGGTGTTGCTTCACAGGCTTCGAATCGGGCAATATATTGAGTTTATGAGTAGCCACCTTTGGATCAAGACCTGGCATGTCCTCATAATTCTACGCAAAGACGTCGATATATTCTTTTATCAGCTGGATAACTTCTTCCCTTTCTTCTTCAGAAAGATTGTTACTGATAAATATCAGCTTTGGCGAATGTTTATCCCCAACATCAATCTGGATAACTTTATCTTCAGTGGAAGGTCTCTCTACTCGAACTGGAGTTTCCATTGTGTATCCATTTGTTGAGCCCAAGAGTCATTCTCAAACAGTTCAGATTCTTGTTTGTCTGCTTTGAAGGAATCTGCCAATACCGTATTTACTGATAATGTTCGTTCGAGAGTATCAGATGAGTCGGAGGGCGACGAGCCGTTTTGAGAAGAGGAAAAGATATTCTCGTTTGACTCAGAAGTTGCAAGGGAGGTGGTATACCCTAACTCGAAACGAGTTCGTTGACAGTAGGGATCACCGTGCAGCAGCATTCGTCTGCCTTTCCCATAGTTGAGGCCTGGTTCCAGCTTCAAGTTATAACCCATACTTTGCATGATCTTCAAAGCTTGCGGGCTGTATCTGTGAACCTGTATTTTACCAACATCGTCATCGGAAGAATCTTTTTGTACAGTCGGTTCATTGCGCATGCGACCGAAGATTATTGAACGCTGACTACTGCAGGCAGGCGGGACAATGAAGATAGAATCCTCATGTGGTCCATATGTCGTGATGACATTGGATGACGATGCTACTTCCCACATATACGGATGATAGGAATCTATAGATTCCAAGAATTTTTGTGCTATAGGTTCTATATCGTCATGGGGAGAGGATTCCTGATTTAGAATTTAAGCATCAATATACTGGAAAAGAGGATCTTTATTACCATCAGAAACCACGTTCCTGGTTGTATTTACATCAATCGGCTGCCTGTTGCGCCGAAGGTTGATGACCAAGGGTGGAGGCTTCTGGTTCAAAGTGATCACTAGAGGATCACCTCATTTTCCTGACCTAGTTTTGTTCTGGTGGATAGCCATAGGCTCTATGGCTTTCGGACGAGTAGTTTGCCCTTTCACCTTGATTGACAGAGGTTGCTTGGCAGAGGGTTCTTCTGGCTCCCGGTGGGATTCCTTCTCTGCTTCGCCTGACACCTCCTCCATGTAGTCTTGAGTATACAACATGGCATCAGAGTAGTAGGATTCTACTCCTTTAAACGGGTTCAGGTCAACAAACTCCGTTTGTACTGTTCCTTGGGCATCTACATATTTAAAGCATTGATGTAGAGTCGAAGGAACGATGTTGTGATCATGAATCCAAGGTCTACCTAGCAGAATATTGTAGGACACCTCTGAATCAATGACATAACATGTAGCCACTGATCTAAGGTCACCAATCTGGATCCTCAGACGAATTTTCTCCAACGGCTTACTTTTTTTGGCATTGAAACCCACGATTGTAGTGGTGGTGTAAGCCAATTCGCTGGTAGGAATCCTCAGCGGTCTGAGCAGACTATGAGGAATGATGCTGATTGATGATCCCGAATCTATGTGAATTCGGTCAACCTCCATGGAACCGACGTACCCGGTATAATAGAGGGGTCTGTCATGCCTGTTATGTTTTAACAGCATGTCATCTTGAGTGAAAGTGATATTCGGGACCACCTCTATCACACTGTGACATTGAGGACATGCCACCGGTTCTTCGTTTGGGGACTTGATCTGGGTCAATTATGCATCCGCCTACATTAATACTTCACTCAGGGCTTGACGAGTAGCTTGAGAGAGCCCGAGTAGTTCGAAGATGGACAACCTGGCTGGTGTATTGGCCAATTGGGCCAGGATGTCGAAGTTGTATGGCTTCTCTAAACCTTTGTTTTGAATGTTTTTTAAAGGTTTATCGAAGCACACTTCTTTTTGCTTCCCTTTGTCCACCAAAGTTGGTCTCGAAGGACCGGCCTCTGGTATGGCGGGTTCCGGTTCTGAAGGCTTGGCAGCTGAAGCGTCTGCCGATGCATCTTCCTGACTTGCTCCATAGTCCTTGAGGTAAGCTTTCCCTGAACGGGTTCCAGTAGCCAAAACCTCGTCTTCTGATGCCGAGTGTACCGTAACCATGTGACATGGTTTACGCTTCAAGTTCTTCTTAGACTTAGCCTTAGCAGCTTGAGTCTTTTCCTCGATTTCTGACACCAGATCTGGATGAATCCACATAATCTCGCCTCGCTGGGTAGTTAGGGGTACCAGGTCATGATTTTGACCCCTAGCTGGAGGAAGGTTAACGATGTTCATCGTTGTCCGGGAAATAGGTTTAACACCGTCCGAGACTTCTTGCGGAGGCAGATTGCCAAACTGCAGAGAGATCGTGTTGGCTGTGACCGTCTTCTCGCTGTTGCACAGAGTGATGGCCTTAGCATCGATCAGCTCCTGGATCTTCCTCTTCAGTACATAATATGCTTTTGTAGGGTGGTGTATGTATCTATGAAAGATGCAGTACTTGGGGTTATTAGTACTGCCGACTTCATTAGGCCGCTTCTCCTCAGGAAGGGTAATCTTGCCGCTTTTGACGAGATACTCGAATATGCTCGGAATATCGTCGTCGTCGAAAGAGTATACTTCAATGGGCCTGGAAGTCCCAGGTTTTGTCTGTGTGGTTGCTGCAGTCTTTTGCCTAGACGTATTGATCGCCAGAGCTTCTTTTCCTTTGGCACCACGAGGATGGTCGCTGTTGGAGGATGACTTCTTGCCTCTATCAGAGGCAGAGATCATGATGCCATTATCACGCGCCTTCCGACTGTTGTCCTCTGCGGCTACCGCTGAGATGATGAACGAGGGCCAATCATGGAACTGATATAGTCCTGTGAACACCGAGATTACGGAAAGAAGGTTCTTCCTGCAAATGTCCACCAATGCCGAGTCTGGAACTCCGAAAGGCATTTGCAAAGTGGCTTGACGAAAACGTTCGATGAAAGTACGAACGTCCTCTTTTTCCTTCTGCTTCACTTCGATGAGAGAGGACATAGACATGTCCATCCCTCCCTCGTAGAATCGTACGAAGAATAAAGTCTTGAAGTCTTCAAAGGAAGTAATGCAGTTGTCCGCCAGACTACGGTACCACTGATAAGCCACTCCCAAGAGACAGCCCTTGAACACCCGAGTGAGGAGGGCATCATTCCCCTGTAATAACACCGTCATCATACTGAAGTAGTTCATGTACTGACTCGGTGATGTTTTTCCCTCGAACAAAGCCATAGTCTGTGGTTTGTATTTAGGAGGGAAAGGGACCTCATCCCAGATAGCCGGGTAAGGCTGGTTGATTCCTAATTTCTTGAGCTGATCTTTGTTCTTCAAGACATCAAATTGGGCTTTCAACTCCCGTACTGCCTGCATCGAATTTTCAGCCGGTAGCGGAACCACGGGGTGGTGAGAAATCAGTTGTATCGCGACTCCAACGGGAGGTAATACGTTCTCCGAGTGAGAAGTCGGAGGAGCTGTTGACTCCTGATATAGAGCAGGCTGTTGGATCGCGTTGGATGGTGGTAAGTCCACTCCGACACGTATCTGAGTTGGAGGGACCGATGCTTGAGCCATAGTAGCTGTGTGTTGAGTCAGCATCATCTGGTGCATGTTCTCCATCATGGACTGCATTTCTTTCAGAGATGTCTCCAGTACAGCAATGCGTTGCTCAGTGCTCCCCGACGGGAAAGCTTTCTCGCATTCATCTCCAATGGCATAGACTCCCATCTCCCTGGGTGTCATTGAAGGATTAGTATAGGTCTCTGTAGAAGTTGACTCTATACTTTCAGCATCTGATTCGGGAGACTGGCGACCCCCAACATCGGAATCAGAAGAGTACGAAGCCGGTTGTCGTGACCTCGAACCGGTATTTCGGAACACCCCAGCTTCAGTGTTCCTAAGGAGCTTGTTGAATCTCCTTCGGCTCGGAGTTCTAGAGGGATGATGTCTTGAGTTCGACCTTCCTCTAGGTATATATGAAGCCATGTTCACTAATGCATGTATGGGGCTCTTCTTCCTGGAAAGACGGAGAGTAGCTCAACCGGTCGAAAACCGATCATTTTGCTTCAGAACAGCAATAATTAACTATAATCCTATGACTATTACAATAGTGCTCCCTAGGAGGCGTAATAGACATGCTAGAAGATCCCCTATCTTTGTATTTCTGGATCAGATACTCACGCAAGTCAGGAGGATTTACAAAAGAAGAAGAAGATGGCTTGTTCCTTCTGTTCACCTCAGTGGGCATGCGGATGTTGGGAACCATAGTTCTCCCTGTGCCACCCGTATACAACAGGTTGGCCATCTGGGTAGCGGATGATCCCCGAGGAGTGTGTCTTTCCGTAAACTGAGCCTTCTTTATGCTGAGGGGCTTCACCTAGCGTAATTTGGAGCTCTACTCAGGTTGGCATAAATCTGAGGACATTCTCAGTCGGCCATCAGCTTCTCGCGTAATTCGGAGGGCGGGCAGATTCTTTCCTTGCTGGCGTAAAGGCCGAGAAGTTGAGTAGTCCGCCACTTGCTTTCCCTTGCGTAGATTGCAGGGATCATCTGCTTTTCCGCGGAGGGCAGATGCATTTTTACGCGCGGAGCACTTTTGGAATTTCTGATTTGGCGCTAAGGCATTGTCAGAAATTCTGTCTGCCACGTCATTGACGGGAGACTGGATTTTACGTGCAGAGCACGGAGTAGACCTCTGGACTAGCGCTAAGGCATCGTCAAAAGTTTGTCTACCATGTCACGGACGGGAGACAGAGTTTTACATGCATAGTGCAAAGTAAACCTCTGGACTAGCGCTGAGGCATCGTCAGAAGTTTTGTCTACCACGTCACGGACGGAAGACAGAGTTTTACGCGCAGAGCGCGAAGTAGACCTCTGAACTAGCGCTGAGGCTGTTTGTGGTATTAAATGAAAGAATGAAAGTATATTTCAATGACAGGGTTTATACGAAACCTGTGCCCTTTGGTTTACAAACAAACTTGTACAATTTAATCCTATACGAGGATGTGGGAGTACAATTTATTTAATCTGGGTATAAGTTGCTATAGGTGTCTGATCTGCAGTCGATCACTTTAGCCCTTGGACCACACGATATTGAAGAAGTGCCGTGGAAGACAGGTAGCAGCTTCGAAGGTTGCAAAGGAGGGTGGATGCACGATGCCAAAGTCGTCGATCCCTACTCTTTGCCTAAGCTTCGGACTCTCTCTCTCTCTTGACCTCCGGTTCGATCTTTCTGGGAAGTTCGACCTTGTTCGATCCTTCTTTCAAAGTTTCGACCTTGTTTGATCTTCAAATTTGAAGTTTTTTGACCTTTTTCCCCATTGATAGGGGTCTCTATTTATAGAGTTTTGGTGACAGTGACCACTCCATCGGTATAAAAACCGAGGAGTGGAAAGTACAACACCCTTTTACACAACGGTTAAAATAACCAATGCCTGCGTATAGATGACCTTTTGAGTGAGCATGTGACGCGTGTCCAACTAAGGGGACAAAACGCGTATATCTGCTATGAAGATCACGGCGTAGAAGCCACGTAGGTAGGTATCCCTTGTGTAAAAGAGGTTGGCGTAGAAGCCAAATGACTGTTACCCTGGCGTAGAAGCCAAATAGGCATAGAAGCCGAGTAGGCGTAGAAGCCGAATAGGCATAGAAGCCGAGTAGGCGTAGAAGCCGAATGGTCGTAGAGACTGAGTGGGCATTTGAAGCCGAATGGACGTAGAAGTCGAATGAGCACAGATCTTGAATGGGCGTAGAAGCCACTGCGTACCGTGCCAGAGTACTGATGTGGACGTTTTAGCCGGAATTACGGCTTTTGAAGATATAATCAAATCTCTTGCAGAGATTTGCCACCATCTTGTGCATTAAATGCGGAGGCGTGTTTTGAAGGTCTGCAACCCTTCTGTGCATCCGTCGCAGAGACGTGCCTTGAGAGAAACTATCACCGCTCTGTGCAATTAGACGTAGAGACGTGCCTCGAGCCCCGTACGAAGTGCAGCTTTTGACGTGGCAGGCGGTTTGTCTACTGCGGAGCGTAAAACAGCTCATGTTTGCCTGTGTAAAACAAGGCAGCGTATCCCCTTGTACGCGAAAGAGCAGTTTATGCTGAGGGGACGTCAGTAAACGATGGTTCGGTAATATTTTAACCAAATACTTTGCATTAAATACAGAGATCCGCCATCATACTGTGGTGCACATCCCGAGGGATCTGTCCTCATTTCCAACCGTCATTTGGGTAGCCGTGCAGCACTTTTTGTCAGGAGTCAGAGGTCAGGTTCACTGCATGACTTGACAGGTTCATTTCGGGGAAGACGAAGCGTTCCTCGTACGCTTTAACGCTACTTTGAGATCGGCTGAGTTTTATGCCATGGAGGCGATGAAGAACCCTGTTTACGTTGGAGCGGCCTGGACATACTGCACTTACGCGGATGGTCCTTTGAGCTTGTACTTCACGTTGTGTTTAGTGGAAAAAGCTCTGCTTGTACGCTTGATGGCTCTGAAGGCCTATGTTTACGCTGCTCTGCATCAGTATGCTACGTAGCTCCTCCCAGCGTATTTTTCATGCTTCTACAGAGTCATCGTCAGAAGTTTTGACTACCACGTCACGGACGGAAGATAGAGTTTTACGCACAGAGCGCGAAGGTTGTGCAGCTACAACCTGGCTGGTCGAAGAGATCGTAGAATCGGCAGGAATGGTAGGGGATGTCCTGGGTATCCAGACCTTACGCAGCTTCTTGTTGTATTGGACAGAGAGAGAGAGAGAGTGAGAGCTACCCCCTGTTCGAAGTATATCTTCATAGGCAGACTGGTCGAACTGGACGACCAGGGTCTTCTTCACGGATCCTACGAATACCGCATCGTGTTGAGCAATTGCTTTCTCATCAGAAGAGAAAGACGTCCCCAGCAGAGTCGCCATCTTGTGTTTGATAATAAACGAAAGAAATAAAATGAGGTTTATACGAAACCCGCTCTTTGGTTTACAAACAAGAAGTACAATTAATCCTATACGAGGATGTCAAGTACAATTTTTTTAATCTGGGTAAATATTGCTATAGGAGTCTGATCTGCAGTCGATCACTTTGTCCCTTGGACCACACGATGATGAAGAAGTGCCGTAGAAGATAGAAAAAAGCTTCGAAGGTTGCAAAGGAGAGTGGATGCTCGATGCCAAAGTCGTTGCTCGCTACTCTTTGTCTGAGCTCTGGATTCTTCTCTCTCAAAGACTTTTCGACTCTTAGTTCTTTGACCTTGGAATTTGCGACCTTTTCTTCCACCTTGGAAATTGTGACCCTAGACCTCTGTCAATAGAGGTCTCTATTTATAGGGTTTTAGTGACAGTAACCATCCAGTCGGCGTAGAAGCCGGGTAGAGGAAAGTATGGCACCTTTTATGCGACGGTTACAATAACCGTTGCCCACGTATAAATGATCTCCTGAATGAGCGTGTGACGCGTGTCCCATTAAGAGATAATGCGTCTAACTGTTGCGAAGATCACGACATAAAAGCCACGTAGGTTGTTATCCCTCGCGTAGAAAAGGTTGGCGTAGAAGCCAATAACTGTTACCATGGCGTAGAAGCCAAAGGGTTATCAAACTGGCGTAGAGGCCAGGTAGGCGTAGAAGCCTGATGCTGCATAGACAGGTTAGCTAGCACAGAAGATAGCTGATCCTCCTTCCTTGACTGAGGCTTTGAGCGAATTTTGGACCAAATAGCTTTAATACGCACCAATGCAAATATGGCCTGAGTTGGCATATTCCAAGAAGATAGCGTACATCGTGCTCCCATAGCTGAAAATAGCTTGACGACGTAATGTGCAAAAGTGATGATGTGGACATTTTAGCCGAAATTATGGCTTTCGGAGATTTAATCAAATCTCTTGCATTAAATGCAGAGACTGCCCCCATCCTGCGTATTAAATGCAGAGACGTGTCTCGAAGATCTGCCACCATTCTGTGCATTAAATGTACAGACGTGTCTCGGAGATCTGCCACCATTCTGCACATTAAATACAGAGACGTGTCTCGGAGATCTGCCACCATTTTGAGCATTAAATGCAGAGATGTGCCTCGAGCCCTATACGAAGAGCAACTTTTGACGTGGCAGCCTATTTGTCTTTTGTGGAGCATAAAAAGCTCACATCTGCCTGTGTAAAACTAGGCAGCGTATTCCCTTGTATGAGTAAAAGCAGTTTACGCCGAGGAAATATCACTAAACGACAGTTTGGGTCGCTGTGCCGCGCCATCATTAGAACCGTCGTCTGGATAGTTGTGCGGTACTCTTTTGTCAGGAGTCAGACGTCAGGTTCACTGCATGATTTGACCGGTTCATTCGAGGAATACGAAGTGTTCATCGTACACTTCAATGCTGCATTAAAAGCGGACGAGTTTTACGCCATAAAGGCGATGTGGCACCCTTTTTACGCTGAAGCAACCTGGACATACTGCCCTACGCGGGTTGTCCTTGAGCTTATATTTTACGCTGAACTTAGCAAAAAAGCTCTGTTGTACGCCGATGGCTCTGAAGTTATATTTTACGCTGCCCAGCACTAAAATGCTGCGTACAACTCTTCAGTGTATTTTTCATTCTTCTACAAATATGTTAGAGCTATCTAATATTCTAGCAAATCAGTTGAGATCCCTTTCCATTTTTTCTTAGCCCAATTGGTCATGGTCAATTTTATTTTGATAATTAACTAAACTTTGATTTGATTTGCTACAATATGGTGCAACGAAAGATCATACAAAAAGGACGTCATTGTTACTACATCAAAGGAAGAATATTGATAATTTGTGTCTGGTTATTTTTATTTTACTTATGTAATTTTGCATTTTATTTGAGTCTAGAACTGTTGTAAATTGAGTCGAACTTGGAAACTAGATGACACTCAAGTCCACTCAAATAAGCCAACCCAAAACCAATTCAAACCCAACTCAAAACAGCATAAAACTATCAAACCATCATTCTGGAAATAGGGTGACAGAACTCGGCCAGACTAAAACCAGAATTCCTAGTTCGACTCATTCCTCCTGAAGACTAGGTGTTGGCCCATTAGTCATGGTCGAACCATATTTCGATAATCAACTAAAACTCGGACTTAATATAATCTACGAGAACCGATGATATGGATGTACTACTACTACAACTACAGTTTTAGAGAATGGAAATGCGACTTTTTTTCAGTATCGAGTCAATATAATTTTTTTATTTATTGATTATAGAAAAATATGTAAATCGAGTCGCACTTGGCATTTAGAGGCTACCCAAAATATTTTTTAAATCCAGATTATTTTTAGCCTATTTCGAGTTTTAAAAATAGCCCAAACCTATTTTTCCAAAACCAAGTTAGCCTAAACCAACCCAACCCATTCTGATTCTGACTGAATTTAGGACAAACGAACTCGGTGCGAGTTTGGCCCAAACTTGGTTCCCTGAGCCAGTAAGCCCTAACAACCAGTTCTTCCTGCAGACTCGGCTCTAACGTTCAAAAATTCGAACATTTGGCATCCGAATTCGCTCCGAACTCTGTTTCCAAAAATATTATAAATAGAGAAGGAATTCACCATTTTTATTCACTCAATTCTCTTCTCTATTCTCTCAGTGCAAGAGCCTTTACACTTTCCAATCCCAAGCTTTCTACAACTCCTAAGCCTTAAGTGCCAGTGCGTTCATGGTTAAAAGCTTTCAAGATTTGTAAACAGAGCTTGTCAAGAAGTTCAACACTTCGAGAAGTATTCGAGCCATTCGGATCAAAGCTCGTGTTTGTACGAAGTTGCAAGCCTTCAGATCAAAATTTGTGTTTCACTTGATAGTTGATTTCAACTCCGAGCTGTAAATTCCCTCAACAATTTTTTTAGGTAGACTGGATTTGGTGAGAATTTTGGTTTAGCTTCAAGTTGTCTAAGGATTAAAAATTAGGGTTATGTAGACTGGTTCTTTAGTTTATACTCTTGGTGCACCTTACCGTTGCTATAATCTTTGGAGCACAACAATAGCCTTTACCTTCTAACAAATATTTGCACTCTTGGTCTGATAAGCCAACCTAGGCACTGGATATTTCTGTCACTCACAAACATACTCCCTTATGATCTATTTTAATTGCACAACTTTTCAGTCACAAAAATTAATTCTTTAATCCTATGCCTTGTACCTATGTCGTTGCCATCAATTTGGGGACACAAACTCAACCCGTTTGGCCTAACCAATTAAAGGGTCCAAGACTAATACCAAGCCTACACCGTCCATAACATTTGCATCACTCATGATTGAGACCCCATGTACTTCCATTTTATTTAAGAATACCTATGACACAACTTTTATTTAAATTGGTGAAACCGACTGAACTTAACCCTAACTTAACCCTCACACCCAATCATGAGGCTCATACAAAACACCCAACACCCTCTCCATCCTACAAAACACCAAACACCAATTTTCTATATCAAATTCTCATACTTTTTCCTTCATTTGTAAATCCCAAACTTTAAGTGACCCAAATGCAAAAAGGGTTGCTAGGTGTCAAACTCCTATAGGTGCAAATCAAATGGAGAAACCCCCTTTGGGTTATGTGACCGGTCACCTCTCTCTCTCTCTCTCTTTCTCTCTCTCTCTCTCTCCATTGCATAGTACTATTCACTCATAATAAATCCTAGCTAGCCCTTGATTCAAATCTCCCCTAATGATAACTACACACAACCCTATTGCCGGCCCTAATTATTATACTTCTCACCTCATTTATTCTCTCCTCATATTACCTCTCAAACCCCCCACTATATTCAGCCGACCACCCCCACCTTCATCTTTTCCCATTGCACCTCCTTCACCCCAACAACAACAACACAACCACCATCTTCTCCACCTCAGACCACCATCGGACCACCCTTTCTTCAGCTGATACAACAGCTGTACCACCACCTTCATCATGCCACCACCACCATATCCTCTACCACTTCGACTTCACTATAGCGGCCACCTCGACCACGGTTGCTGGACCCGACCAGCATCACACTAACACCACCACAACCACTAACCTCACCACCACCATCACCACCACAGCCAACATCACCACCGCTTCCACCAACCTCCACACCACCACCGTCGCCATTACCATTCTCCATCACCACCACCAATACCACCACCGAATACCACCATTCCCACCACCACCACCACCGAGCACCACTACTATCACCAACACCAAGCACCACTACTATCACCACCACCGAGCACCACCCACACCACCACATCTGCCATCACCATTTCCATCACCACCACCGAGCACCACCCCCCACTACCACAGTCAACACCACCACTGACAGCAGCCACCGCAACGACGTTTTCACCACCAACAGCCACCCCCCACCTTGGTAACTTCTTCTTCTTATTATTATACTTCTTCTTTATCAACTTTTCATGTTGCTTATGATCACCTAGCTAGGTTTAGATATTCTCTATTATTTTATTGACAAATGCTTGCTAACACTTGTTAAATAATACTAGATAAGAGCTATTTTTAGAATAATAACGTGAATGTCTATGGTTATATGGTTGTGTAATGCATGAGAATGATGTGAATATGTTCTAAAAATAGATGGATGTCATGCTAGGTCATATACATGATCTGATTAATGTGCAGGTTATGGAAGTTTGGATTGGTGATTAGCCCATGTTTAATTAAATAAATATTTGAGGAATGTAAACATGATAAACATTATTGGTTTAGTGTTTGGGATCATGACATGATTAGAATATAAATCCAGACTTGAGTATTTTTGCACGTGCAGACTTAAAGGTGTTGTGCCAATAAAATTTTATTATATAGTAATGATGGTATGATTGAGGATGAGAATATGAACATTATTTATAGATGACCAAATCCACACTTGATGAATACTAGTATTGTGGACGTTTTGCTACTTGATGATTTCGTATTTATTATAACTTTTCCCTAGTCAACTTTGGTCAACCCTCTAGTTAGTACCTTAGACGTGAGTTTTATAACTAAGACAAAAATTTATGTTAGTTCATGATGACATCTCTTCATTAAGATAGTTTTGAGCTAGATTATTAATTAATTTATATATCATCTCTAGGTACATTGGGATCCTCGGACTTGCACGTTGTACCGGAGCTCCTCCTTCAGCATCTGGATCCAAGCAAGTGTACCTTGTCATACTGTAACTCAGTTTCAGTTTTACTTATTTATTTTATCTATACTTTGTGTGCGTTTTGGATCAAAATTGTTACTTAGCGTCCGGGTCATATCCGGGTGCAGACGTTCGTCGGTAACGTGTAGTATCGATTGTTAGATGTTTCTCGATACCCTTATGTACCTACTTGGTTACATCGGAACCCTAGGACACATTCAGACACTGTCATCATACCAGACTTTCTGTATTCTGATAGTGTTAGCATGACCGGAACCTGTGATGACTATAGGATCATGATTGGTACTAGTTACTTCAGTATGACGATACTATTTAAATAAAGGTTCAGGCTCAGCGAGCTGCGGATGCGTCTCGTTGACTGCATTGGGAGGGGAAGACAGTTACTAGATGCTTGGGCTACTTCGTATGCACTATATATATATATATATATATATATCCTTATTTACGTAGAGATCCTATATCCGGAGTCATAGTACTTACTTTGTGTCTCTGTTCTCTGATCTACGGATACGCACCATGTATCTCTGTGCCTCGAAGCTACAAATTTATATTTGGAAAGCCCACGTATCGAACATTGTCTTCAAGTTGTGTCTCACTTAGGTGGTTATTCTAGATTACATCGGCGTATCACATATTTTCTTTCTGTTTTACTATGGCATATTATTTTTGTACCTTGTTATGTCCCTCGGAGGACCTGGTTCTGTAAACTCCCTCATTTATTTCTATAGATAGTCTGGTATGGGTTAGAAAATTTTGATTTTTAGCAGCAGGTGTTTGAGGTTTAGATTAAGGTTGCATATGTCTGATTATTTTAATTAAACCCTTGGCGCGCCCTACCATTTTTAAATTATTCGGAGCCCAATATCAGCCCATAAATTCTAACGGACTGTTGTACTTTTGACTTGACCCGCCAATTTAGGTACTGGACTTTTCCGTCACTCAAAATCAAATCCGTTGTACCCTAAATTAATTGCACAACTTTCCGTATCCAAAATCTCATATTTAATCCCGTGTTGGACACCTGTATCGTTGCCATCAATTTTGAGATACCAACTTAACCCGTTTAGCCGAACCGATTAAAGGGTCCAAGACTGACACCAAGCCTACACCATTTTTGACCTTTGTGTCACTCCAAAATTGAGACCCCGGGTGCCCCCATTTTATTTAAAAGCGCGGGACATATTTTATTCTAATTAAATTGGGGATACCAATTTAACTAATCCATTTTAAATCCCAATTTAATTTCAATGCCCATTTATTTAAGTCCATGCCAAACACACAATACCCCATCACCCTACAAAACCCCAAACACCAATTCCCCCACCATTTTTTCATCATTTCATGTATTTGTACAAATTTCCAAATTTAAGGGACTTATTTGCAAATGTTGCATTAGGTGTCAATACCCCATTGGTTCAAACCAAATGGAGAAGCCCTAATATTTGACTAGTCAACTCAACCCTCACCTTGTAGGAATGACTTCCTCATGTCGAATCCTGGCTACCCATTCAAAATGGAGCTCATCATCACCACACATTCCCACTCACCATCCCATATAAGATGTCTCTTTCTCCCCTCTTCCCAATGCAGGCCCTAATTCCAAGGAGCCTTGAAAACCTCACCCCCTCTCTCTCTCCTCCCTTCCTACACTCACAGCCAACCGAGCTTCTTCCCATTCTCTTCTTCTTCTTCTCTTCTTCTTCTTCTTCTTCTTCTTCTTCCTTTCTGCCTCTTCACTTCTCCTTCTCCACCATAACCCGACCACCCGAGACCCCTACTCCGGCTTCTTCTCCGACTTCCCCCGCACCACCGAGCTGCTCCACCCGCTACACTGCAGCTTCGACTCCCCGCCTCCAGCGGCTTCTCCGCATAGTCGACGAGGTCATGGTGGCTCCTCCGTGTAGTCGACGAGAACGATAGCAGCGGCTCCTCCGTGTAGTCGACGAGAACGACAGCAGCGGCTCCTCTGCATGGTCGACGAGGTCATGGCGGCTCCTTGTGTAGTCGACGAGAACGACAGCAGCGGCTCCTCCGTGTAGTCGGCGAGGACGATAGCAGCGGCTCCTCCGCATAGTCGACGAGGTTGACAGCAGCGGCTCCTCCGCGTGGTCGACGAGATCGACAGCAGCGGCTCCTCCGCGTGGTCGATGCTCGACCATAGTAGCTCCTGACCGGAGCTCCTTCTGATCTGCCTCGCCTAAATGTGTTATCCCTGTTCCACCACCAGCCAACCACCACATACTGCTGTTCCTCCACCCGCATCTTCGGCACCCCGCTCACCCACTCCGACCATCTCTCCCTCCCGAGCCACCGCTAGCTCCATCCTCCATCGCCTTCATCATCATCCTCATCACCATCAACACCCACATCATCTCAACCTCCCCCTCCGGCGAGACTCGCCACCCGCCGTTGTAAACCCCCTGATTTTTCAGGATTTTTAAAATAGATTTTTATAATTTTCTTTAATTTTCTGGAATTTTTCTCTAACTAAAACTAAGGTATTTTGAATTTAAATTATTTTTTAAATATTATTAAATAATATTAAAATATTATGGAAATAATATTTTTTGGTGTAAAATGAAAAACTAGACATAGGATAATTTTTTGGGAATTTATTGGATCCCGAAAATATTTTTAAAGCCCTAAAAACTAATTAAAAAATAAACCAAAATGAACCCAGAAATTAACCCGGTTTATTTTCAAAATAAACCAAACTGGACCGGACCGGTTTTCCTGAACCGAACCCAATCCTTAACGGGTCAGGTCGGATCTGAACTGAACCCGACCCGGACCCGTTAACCCGCTAAAAACCCTAACCCCCAACTCTTCTTCTCCCGTTGTTTTCCCTCCCGGCGACCATTTCTGCCACCGTGGCCGACGGCGACCGTTCCCCTTCGTCTCCCTCGAACCGCCGAGACCCTTCCCCTTCGCCTCCCTCGAACCCCCGGCCGTCCTCCTCCCTTTCCCCCGCTATTTAAACCCCCTCTCCCTCCGACTGCCGTTCTTTCCCCCGACCACCTGCACCGGAACCCTAGCTCCTCCGTCCCCGCAGCCTCCAACCTCCGTGAGCAGCACCAAGAGCCGCCCTGGCCTCTCCCCTCGCCGCTATCCTCGCCCCGACACCTCCAGCACCCTCCCTTCCTCAGGCCAGAGCCCGAACTCCTCCGCCAGAGTTGACGCCTCCCGCAGCTCCGCCGACCCCGACGAGCTGAGCCGTCTTCGGCCGCCCGCAGCCCCAGCCTCGAACCTCGCCGCCTCAGCCCGAACAAGCCCCGAGCCGCCTTCCTCCAGCGAGTCTTCCCGGCAGCACCCGGACACAGCCCGGACACAGATACTGTGTTGAGTCGACACCAGGACACGAAAACCCGGTTTTGCGCAGCCCTGTTTAGGTAACCCATTCTCTCTCCTCGCTGCCCCGTTTTTAGTTCCGTTAGTTGTGACGCGTAGACTGTGTAACCCTCTCGATGCCCGTGCAACCCGCTCGGTGTGTCGCGTCTTGTGGCGATCGTAAACCGCGATCCAAAAACAGGAAAACCAACGCCCTATTTGACCCCAGAACTGAGTACGCCCCTCCAAACGGGACGATTTGGTCGCGTACGATCTTTACCAAAGTGTGCGCGCAGTTGATACGGACGTGCAAGATTTTGCAGAAGTTGATTTGGATGTGCGTGCACACCGGAATCAACGCGTATCCGCCGATAACGCCCCGTATCCGCCTGTTCTAAATCTTGCTGTAACTTAGTATATACACGTCGGATCGAAACGAAACTTATGCCATTGGACTCGTAGTAATACGCTGGTCCTGTGACCCAAGTTTGGTTCGATTCTGAGAATGTTGACAAAATCGCGTATCGTGGGCCCCACGGCTCCACTTGGAAGTTCCGTTGGGTTCGTAGCAATGTTCTGGACCTGTTGACACTAAGTTTGACATATTTAAAGACCTTTGGTTCTGACATATTTTTTGGTGCGAAGTGGGCCACACGTGGACCACACTTTGACCAGAAACTGTCATTTTTGCCCCTGTGTCCAAATTGGACTCAAGGACAGGCGTTTCTAGCTATTTGATATTTTCTGAATCTGATGGTGATATTTATTTCAGCAACCGGAGGAGTACCTGCAATTTCCACTAAAGTCAGAGCTACAGTTGGAGCCAGAACCCCAGGCAAGTGTACCAAATTCTGCAGTTTTTGCTACTTATTTCCTTGACTTATATATTTGTTGTACATGCTTAAACCTAGGACCGTGTGACTTACTTAGTATCCGATTAATAGTCGGGTGCCAACACCGTACGCGGAGTTGTGTAACGTCACCTAGATATGGCTATCGTAACCCTTTACATTCTCGTACTTGCCTTATCAAGTACGTTATACCCAGGACACCTGATACTATTCATGAGACAGAATCTTCCTGAGATATTCATGGTTATTCTGTTTAGGATACAGGTTTCATGATATATTCTTTATATAGATGCTTAGATCTTATTATGACTTGCTGCATTAGATATGATCTTGCGTGTCATGGACATGAGACGTGTGATTACATTGGGTGGGGAGAGACACACAGGCTACAGGCTGATTTATATATATATTTATTATTGTGAGGCCTTAGACTCTACATTAGAGCTAGACACTCTACTAGTGATATCACTGCTATCGGCTCCCCGACACCGAGCTTGTAGTAGTCTCAGCCTGAGTTTTAGTGATGCTCTCTTCTTGCATTTCACTTAGCTGGTTATATAGTTTATCCTATTATTTATTTATTACTGTACTGCATTATTTATGGCTTGAGTTATTTTGTACTTTGCTATGTCCCCTGAGGACCTGGATCCGGATTATGTCCCCAGGATTAGCAGAGGAGATTTACCCCGAGGTATACATGACAGGAGCATTAGCAGGAGCAGAAGCAGGAACAGGTGCATACTCTGGAACAGGACCAGGAATCGAGGACTAGGTGATTGCCATAAATTTCCTGAGTATATATTTCTTCTATACTAAGTCTGTGTTGATATTTACATTCTTGTTTAAATGAACAATTGTATCAGACTTGATTATCGGGTTGTTCCCCGATTTATTTACTTGTGACTGGATGATATTTATTTTCTTTTGTTGATATTGATGTATTTATTCTATGGATGAGATTAGTAGACCCTTATTATTGTATCTACAGCTTAAGTATGCCCTGATGGATCCATTAAATTGGGTTTGTCCATCGGTGCGTGCTGCTGGCCAATGCTACCTGTCTAGTCCCTCGATATTTTGGGACTGGGGCGTGACATAGTTTTTGTGGTGGCCCATGCAGGTCAACGACTAAATTGTTCGGTTTTAACTTAGGGACCGAATAGGCCTGCAATAAGAATAGGATAAGTTTTAGGATCTCATCCACTTGCTTGAAACGTTCTTGATATCTATTTCGGATTCGAATTAATTTCTTAACTTGTATCCTGCCTTGATTCCTGTGTGCCTCTTATTGTTTATTTTGGATGCAGAGTAATGGATCCTCGAGCAAACGACGAGACTCCTGCAAGATCATCACGAGATGCTGTGGTAACCAACGAAGATGAAGTGACACCAGTTAGTGAAGGTCCATCATCACAACAAGCAAGTCAGCATACCTCGAGAATTCAGCAAGATAACATTCCACCATCGACGCAATTTACTCCACCGATGCCCGTAATTCCACAAGGGCAGGCTATGGACGGGCATCAGATATTACAAATGATATACGCAATGATGCAAGCTCAACAACAAATTCAACAAGAGGCTCTATGTCATGAGGCAGAGAACTTGAGGAGCAGCCTAGTAACCGCACTAGAGCAGGCAGATTTACCAGTACGACGGCCAACGATGGGCTCTATTTCCGATTTTCGCCAGCTGAAGCCCCGTACATTCTCAGGCAAAGAGGAGCCCACAGAAGTTCATGAGTGGCTCACCAACACTCAACATCAATTAGAAGCAGCTGAGATTCCACGGGAACGTTGGATGACTGCCGTCAGAATACAATTGACGGGCAATGCACATCACTGGTGGCTATCTGAGGAGACACAGCTCGGACCAAACCGAGTCACTTGGAAAGAGTTTTCTAGACTCTTTCAGGAGATGTACATTCCAGCCATCGCTCGATCAGAACTTCGGGACAAGTTCAATAGCCTCACTCAAAACAATCTGACGGTGGAGGAGTACAACGCTGAGTTCATTGGTCTAAGTCGCTTCACCCCAACCTTGATCCCGACAGAAGAAGAGAAGGCCGAGAAGTTCTTCGATGGACTAAACTTTGAGCTACAGAGACTGACCGGATCCGTTGCACCTACTTCTTACTCGGATGTCCTTGCAGCAGCCCGACGCATGGAGCGCATCATCAGGAGAGAAACTAACCTGAAGCGGCCTTCCATATCCGTACCAACCAGAGTAGCACAAGGGGAGTCTGCAAAGCGTCAACAGATAAATCCACTACCGAGAGCAGCACCAAGAGCCTCATTCCTTCCTACTTGTTACTATTATGGCAAGATAGGCCATATTGAAAGAGAGTGCAGACGCAAGCTAGGAATATGCTTAATTTGCGGATCCAGACAAGACTTAGCCAGAAATTGCACAATACATCAAGGAGAAATACTGATGATTCATCTACAAGCTTTACTAGCACCAAGGCCAGTCTATCCAGCATTGGGAGCACCGCAAACGGGAGTTGAAAGAGTCATACCACCACCTCCAGGAGGGTATCAGCCGAGGCCACCTTTGATACCCCAGGCACTACTCTTCCAGCAGGCTCAGCAGCAGAGAAATCGACCGCAAGGACGTGGACAAGCCCTGGCATTGACTTTGGAGAACGTGCAGACTCGTGGAGTAGCTAATGCGCGTAAGTTTTTTTCATAGTTATCTGCTTCTAGATTTGCTATAGTTCGTGCCTGCTGGTTCGTGACCTTAGACTTAACCTGACAGTTTTAACTTGCTAATAATAGATAACCTATTGATAACCTAGAATGTTTTATAAATGTTAACATAATATATTTTTATAAATGATAAACTGGTTTTCTAAAAACTATAATTTTCTAGATTTCCTTCATTCGGGAAAGTTTATAACTTCCATTGCTTAGGGAAAAGATTTTTCCTATGTGTTTTAAAACCCTCAACCTTGATTCTTCTTGATAGTGATGTGCTTCGAATAATGTTACAACTGTGTCATCTCTGTTGACCGGTTATTCTTTGATTGTGAGGATGCAATCCTCTTAAGGGGGGTAGATTATAAACCCCCTGATTTTTACAATTTTCTATAATTTTCTGGAAGTTTTCTCTAATTAAAACTAAAGTATTTTGAATTTAAATGATTTTTTAAATATTATTAAATAATAATAAAATATTATGAAAATAATATTTTTTGGTGTAAAATGAAAAACTAGACATAGGATAATTTTCCGGGAATTTATTGGACCCCGAAAACATTTTTAAAGCCCTAAAAACTAATGAAAAAATAAACCAAAATGAACCCAGAAATTAACCTGGTTTATTTTCAAAATAAACCAAACTGGACCGGACCGGTTTGCCTGAACCGAACCCAATCCTTAACGGGTCGGGACGGATCCGAACTGAACCCGACCCGGACCCGTTAATCCGCTAAAAACCCTAACCCCCAACTCTTCTTCTCCCGTCGTTTTCCCTCCCGGCGACCGTTTCCGCCGCCGTGGCCGACGGCGACCCTTCCCCTTCGTCTCCCTCGAACCGCCGAGACCCTTCCCCTTCGCCTCCCTCGAACCCCCGGCCGTCCTCCTCCCTTTCTCCCGCTATTTAAACCCCCTCTCCCTCCGGCTGCCATTTTTTCCCCCGACCACCTGTACCGGAACCCTAGCTCCTCCTTCCCCGCAGCCTCCAACCTCCGTGAGCAGCGCCCAGAGCCGCCCTGGCCTCTCCCCTCACCGCTGTTCTCGCCCCGACACCTCCAGCACCCTCCCTTCCTCCGGCCAGAGCCCGAACTCCTCCGCCAGAGTCGACGCCTCCCGCAACTCCGCCGACCCCGACGAGCTGAGCCATCCCCGGCCGCCCGCAGCCCCAGCCTCGAACCTCGCCGCCTCAGCCCGACCCAGCCCCGAGCCGCCTTCCTCCGGGGAGTCTTCCCAGCAGCACCCGGACACAGCCCGGACACAGATACTGTGTCGAGTCGACACCAGGACACGAAAACCCGGTTTTGCGCAGCCTTGTTCAGGTAACCCATTCTCTCTCCTCGCTGCCCCATTTTTAGTTTCGTCAGTTATGACGTATACACTGTGTAACCCTCTCGATACCCGTGCAACCCGCTCGGTGTGTCGCGTCCTGTGGCGATCGCAAACCGCGATCCAAAAATAGGAAAATCAACGCCCTATTTGACCCCGAAACTGAGTACGCCCCTCCAAATGGGATGACTTGGCTGCGTGCGATCTTCACCAAAGCGTGCACTCCATTGATATGGATGTGCAGGATTTCGCAGAAGTTGATTTGTATGTGCGTGCACACCAGAATCAACGCGTATTCGCCGACAACGCCCCTTATCTGCCTGTTCTGAATCTCGCTGTAACTTAGTGTACACATGTCGGATCGAAATGAAACTTATGCCATTGGACTCGTAGCAATACGCTGGTCCTGTGACCCAAGTTTGGTTTAATTCTGAGAACGTTGACAAAATCGCATATCGTGGGCCCCACGGCTCCACTTGACGGGCGATTTTATGATCGGCTCATCGGAATCCAATTCTGGAAGTTCTGTTGGGTTTGTATCAACATTCTGGACCTGTTGACACTAAGTTTGACAGATTTGGAGACTTTTTGTTCTGACACATTTTTCGGTGCGAAGTGGGCCACATGTGGACCCCACTTTGACCAGAAACTGTCATTTTTGCCCATGTGTCCAAATTGGACTCAAGGACAGGCGTTTTTAGCTATTTGATATTTTCTGAATCTGATGGTGATATTTATTTCAGCAACCGGAGGAGTACCTGCAATTCCCACTGAAGTCAGAGCTACAGTTGGAGCCAGAACCCCAGGCAAGTGTACCTTGCCAAATTCTGTAGTTTTTGCTACTTATTTCCTTAACTTATATATTTGTTGTACATGCTTAAACCTAGGACCGTGTGACTTACTTAGCGTCCGATTAATAGTCGGGTGCCAACACCATACGCGGAGTTGTGTAACGTCACCTAGAGATGGCTATCGTAACCCTTTATATTCTCGTACTTGCCTTATCAAGTACGTTATACCCAGGACACCTGACACTATTCATGAGACAGAATCTTCCTGAGATATTCATGGTAATTCTGTATAGGATACAGGTTTCATGACATATTCTTTATATAGATGCTTAGATCTTATTGTGACTTGCTGCATTAGATATGATCTTGCGTGTCATGGACATGAGACGTGTGATTACATTGGGTGGGGAGAGACACACATGCTATAAGCTGATTTATATATATATTTATTATTGTGAGGCCTTAGACTCTATATTAGAGCTAGGCACTCTACTAGTGATATCACTGCTACCGGCTCCCCGACACCGAGCTTGTAGTGGTCTCAGCCTGAGTTTTAGTGATGCTCTTATTTTGTATTTCACTTAGCCGGTTATATAGTTTACCCTATTGTTCATTTATTGCTGCACTGCATTATTTATGGCTTGAGTTATTTTGTACCTTGCTATGTCTCCTGAGGACCTGGATCCGGATTATGTTCCCAGGATTAGCAGAGGAGATCCACCCCGAGGTATACAGGACATGAGCATTAGCAGGAGCAGAAGCAGGAACAGGTGCATACACTGGAACAGGACCAGGAACCGAGGACTAGGTGATCTTCTATACTCAGTCTGTGTTAATATTTATATTCTTGTTTAAATGAACAATTGTATCAGACTTGATTATCGGGTTGTTTCCCGATTTATTTACTTGTGACTAGATGATGTTTATTTTTTTTGTTGATATTGATGTATTTATTCTGTGGATGAGATTAGTAGACCCTTATTATTGTATCTACAGCTTAAGTATGCCCTGATGGATCCATTAAATTGGGTTTGTCCATCGGTGCGTGCTGCTGGCCAATGCCACGTGTCTAGTCCCTCGATATTTTGGGACTGGGGCGTGACAGCCGTCGACCACTGTCATGCCCCGGTTCTATAGATAAGGAACCGAGACACATGGCAATGGCCAGCAGTGTACTTCGGCGAGCATTCCAATCTAATGGGCCCGTCGGAATACACTTAAGCTGTAAGATACAATGAATAACCCATCACATAACACAAGTATACTCAATCTAAATCTCATCCACAGACAGCAATATAAGAGCACAATAGAAGTAAATACAACAACTAATGTGCAGGAAGGAAATATCCAGACAAGTATCAAATACAAATACTAGAGTAGTCATACGGGGACAAACCCGCTAGTACAAATATGCTGGAATGAAAGTAAGCAATAAGATAACTTGGGACGGTAGCAGGTAACTAGGTAATGATACCGACCCAAGGAAAGAGTCACTACCAGCGATCAGGCGAAGTCCTCAGGAATGACCTCGTCCTCGACAGTGAGTACAGCTGCTGGATAGATGTCCGGTCCGTACTCCTCCGGGTAATCCTCGTGGCCTACACCTGGAAGGGAACCAGGTCCTCAAAGGGACGTAACAAGGTACAAAAATACAACATGCCAGGTAAACAGATAGTACAAGTGCAATAACAGGGTAATCTAGCAAAACCAAACAAGTGCGACACAGTTTAAAGATAATGTTCGACGCGTGGGCTTACTATAATATAAAACCGTAGCTCCGAACACGAAAACACACGGCACGTACCACAACTCCGGGCAAAGAGTCACACGGGTGAAACAGCTACACTAGATACAGGTATCACTACAAAATACTACATATATATAAGCGCGTGCAGAGTAGCCCAAACGTCTAGTAATTGTCTTCCCCTTCCCAAGCGGTCAACGATTGTGCGTTGAACCTGAACCTCTAACTACAGTATTGACACACAGAATTAACTCAACAGACGCGACCCTAGGGTCGTCCCAGTCTCTGGTCATGATGTCAGTATCAGGAAACAGGAATCTGGCACGATCACGGTGTATACGTGTGTTCTGGGTTGTCGATGTACTCAGGTACGTGCATCGAGGTGCTATGAAGCATCTAGCAATTATTCTAAGATGTTACGTCGAATATCAACACCGGGTTGTGAACCGGACGCGGAGTATCAACCGTCAGCATAAATACGCGCACGAAGTACATAAAGAACAACAAATATTTGTAAACTGAAATACAGGGTGGCAAGGTACACTTGCCTGCGTGCGGCTGCTGATGACGGGGATCTGGTACCGCGTCCAAGTCCTCAGGTCCCGCAGTACCTAGAGAAGAGATACAAACCAGAATCAATAATCTATTCTACGACAGATAGGGATGCGACACACATCTACAACTAAACTAAATCCCAAACTCAAATAGTTATATATTAAATTTTATAGTCCTCCATCTCTGATCCTTGATACGAATAATACCTATCTCAAAATCAATCACCTACATAATATCATCAGGCCCAATCCTCAATTATGATATTTGGTTAATCACAACCTAATCCTATCCTCAATTTCCACAGATGTTTACAGGTGCGTTGACGTCTCAAACTCAAATAATAATTAATATTCACCGTTTCTCCTCAGTGTTTAAATACAAGCACAACAACCATAGTCAATAGTGCATATATTAATTCATAATCCCAATATCATACCCTAGCACCTCTACTTAGTATATATCCCTAATTTCATTTCACAACTTATGAAACTAAATCCCAACCACATCTCAATATCCGAAGCCAACTTTACAAAACACAAGATACATGAATACTACAATACATCTATATTAAAATATGTAGACTAAGGAAGAAGAATCCCAATAATGCATATTAATTCATAATCCCAATTCATAATCCCAATATCCTAATTTCATTTCACAACTTATGAGACTAAGGAAGAAGAAGAAGAAAAATAATGGAGAGTGGAGAAGCTATTGCATGGAGGATTTTAAATGAAGGAGTGAGGAGAGAGAGAGAGGAGTTTTCCCTTGGGATTAGGGCCGGTGGTGTGTGTTGAGAGTGGGGTGAGGTGTTGCTTTATAGGGGTTTGTGAAGGGGATGGAGGGTTGTGATGGTGTCTTTCGAAATTGAGGGTTGTGATTTGTCATGAAGGAAGGTTGGTTTCTTCATGAAGGGGGTGAATGGATGGGTGAGAATGGAACCCCATTTTGGGACCTCTCCATTGTTTATGGCCAATAGGGTGATGACACATAATTTTATTAATTGTAACTTAGCCCCGTAAATTAGGAAAATTGTAATGACACATAAAATAACACAAAAATTATGGAAAAAAATATGTTTAGTAATTTCCATGGTGAGAGGGTATTGTGCGTTAGGCACGGGTTTAATTAGAAAAGCATTGGGATTAATTTAGGATTAAAAATAGGATTTACAAAGTTGGTATCCCCGATTTAAATAGAAATAAAGTATCCTGCGAATTTAAATTAATTGGGGCACTTGGGGTCAAAATCCAGAAATGATGCAAAGGCCAAAAATGGTGGGGGTTTGGAATCAGTCTTGGACCCTTTAGTTGGTCCGGCTCAACGGGTTAAGTTGGTAACCCAAAATTTAGAGTAACGACACAGGTGTCCGACACGAAATTAAATATGGGTTACGATTTTTAAAATGTTGCGCAATTAATTTAGAGCACACAAAAACTGATTTTAAAAGACGGAAAAGTCCAGTGCCTTATTTGGCGAGTCAAGTCGAAAGTACAATAGCCCGATGGAATTTATGGGCTGATATCGGGCTCCGATTAATTTAGGAATAACAGGGCGCGCCAAGGGTTTTAATTAAAAGAATTTAAATACCAGATAAATTATCTCCACTCTAAACTTCGACATCTGCCACCAAAACCAAAATTTACAACTCTACCCTAACTATCTACAGAATAAATCGAGGGGGTTTACATTCTTCCCAACTTAGAAAAATTTTGTCCCCGAAATTAAAAGTAAAGCACGATAATATCTAACAGAATTTTAAAACAATCTAGTACTCAAATGTCGTACGAAAATTCGTACCTTGCTCCTCAAATAAGTACGGGAATCGCTGCCGAATAGAATCCTTGCGCTCCCAAGTAGACTCGCCTGGTGAATGGTGCTTCGATGCCACTCTGACCAGTCGAATCATCTGCCCTCTCAAAGTCTTCTCGCTGCGATCGAGGATCTTAACTGGCTGCTCTACGTAAGACAGACTAGGCCCGACTGTAATCTCCGAATGATCAAGCACGTGGCTAGGGTCTGCGACATATCTCCTCAGCTGCGATACGTAAAATACGTCATATACTTCCTCTAATGATGAAGGTAATGCAAGACGGTAAGCCACTTCGCCAACTCGTTCCAAAATGTCAAAAGGTCCGTGTACCACAGACTCAGCTTGCCTCTGCCTCCGAATATGATGGTACCACGAGTGGGCGATATTCTTAGAAATATATGGTCACCCTTCTTGAATTCCAATGGTCTGCGGTGCGCATCTGCTCAGTGTTTCTGTCTGTCCTGTGCTGCGCACAGGTGGCTCTGAATCTGCTTGACCTTCTCCACTGTCTGTGTCACCAACTCTGGACCAAGTATCTGACGCTCTCCTACGTTACTCCAACAAACTTGCGACCTGTATTTCCTACCGTACAGTGCCTCATAAGGTGCCATATGTATGCTGGCCTGGTAACTGTTATTGTAGGAGAATTCCATCAAGTGTAGGTGGTCCTCCCAAGATCCTCCAAAATCAATCATGTACGCTCTCAACATATCCTCTAATATCTGTATCGTGCGCTCTGACAGTCCGTCAGTCTATGGATGATACGCAGTACTGAACTTGAGACGAGTTCCTAGGCTCTCTTGCATACTCCGCCAAAAATATGACGTGAATCTGGAATCACGATCCGATACGATGCTGACAGGTACTCCATGTAATCGTACTATCTGCCTCATATACATGTCAGCTAGTATCTCTGTGGATTGCCCAACTCTGAAGGGCAAGAAATGTGCAGACTTGGTGAGTCTGTCTACGACAACCTAAACTGCATCCTTCCCGCTAGGGCTCCACGGAAATCCTGTGACGAAGTCCATGGTAATGTGTTCCCACTTCCACTCGGGAATGGGAAGTGGCTGCAATAATCCTGCAGTCCTCTGATGTTCAGCCTTGACTTGCTGACAAACTAAATACTTTGCCATAAATCTTGTAATTTCTCTCTTCATTCCATGCCACCAGAAATGCTGTCTCAAGTCTCGGTACATCTTCGTACCTCCGGGATGAATGGAATAAATCGAGCTATGTGCCTCGGTTATCAACTCTTGGCGTAGCTCGCCACTCGGAACATATAGGCGATCTCCGCACCTCAACGTTCCGTCTTCATGAATCCTGAGTCCCGTCTGCATGCCGGCTTCTGTTCTCTCTCGCAGACTTCAAAATCTCGCATATGTAGGCAATGCTGCCTTGATCCTCTCAATCAAAGTAGACTGAACCTCAAGACTGGCCATCTGTCCATCCATGCCTGGCAATCCGATCTCTATCCCAAGCACCTGGAGATCCTCTAGCAACTGTCGCTGCATCGTCAAAAAATATGCCATGGGCTTCCTGCTTAAGGCATCCGCTACGACATTCGCCTTGCCAGGGTGGTACTGTAACTCAATGTCATAATCTGTCATCAACTTAAGCCAACGTCTCTGCCTCATATTGAGCTCCTTCTGCGTGTAGACGTACTTCAGGCTTTTGTGATCTATATAAATCTTAACACGCTCACCATAAAGGTAATGTCTCCATAGCTTTAGTGCAAATATCACCGCAGCTAGCTCCAAGTCGTGCGTCGGATAGTTCTTCTCATGAACGCTCAGCTGTCTCGATGCGTAGGCTATCACTTTGCCGTGTTACATCAGCACACATCCCAATCCGCTCCCTGACGTATCACTGTACACTACAAATCCTCCTGATCCTGAAGGTAGTGTCAAAATCGGTGCTGATGTCAGACGCTTCTTCAGCTCATCGAAAGCCGCCTGACACTCGTCGGTCCAGATAAACTCTTTGCCTTTACGCGTCAGTCGCGTCATAGGCGCAGATACCCTCAAAAAGTTTTCAACGAACCTCCGATAATATCCGACAAGTCCAAGGAAACTCCTAACCTCCGTAACTGATGTAGGGGTAGGCCAGGTCTCTACTGCAGCTATCTTTTCTGGGTCAACTAATAGTCCATCTCCGGTGATTATGTGCCCCAAAAATGGTACTCTATCCAAGCAGAACTCATATTTGCTGAGTTTGGCGTACAGCCTCTCATGTCTCAACGTCTCCAACATGATCCTGAGGTGCCTCTCATGCTCCTCCTGGCTCTTGGAATATATTAAGATATCGTCTATAAATACCACCATGAACTTATCCAAGTACTGGTGGAAGACATTGTTCATCAAACACATAAATATTATTGGCATGTTGGTTAAACCAAACGGCATGACTAAAAACTCATAGTGGCCATACTTTGTCTGAAAGGCCGTCTTCTGGATGTCCTCTTTTCGTACCTTGATCTGATGATAATCGAATCTGAGATCGATCTTCGAGAATACACATGCACCACTAAGTTGATCAAACAAATCATCGATGCGCGGCAGTAGATACTTGTTCTTTATTGTTACAGCATTTAGCGCCCTGTAATCGATACACAAGCGTACCGTCCCGTCCTTCTTCGGTACAAATAGAATGGGTGCTCCCCATGGAGATACACTAGCCCGTATGAAACCCTTATCTAAGAGATCATCTACTTGGACTTTCAGCTCAACCAACTCCTTCGGTGCTAGTCTGTAAACGGGGGAAGTAACTGGCTCGGCTCCTGGTGTCAACTCTATAGTGAACTCAATCTCTCTGTCAGGTGGCAGTCATGGGAGATCCTCTGGAAATACATCCTCAAACTCTACTATAAAGTGAGGGTACATCGGTTCACCTTCTGCAATGTATGTCGCTAGGGTAGGTTGGACACCATGCTCTCGGGCTCCCCGAAGAAACTCAAACTCTGGGTGATCTGGGGGTCTAAAGATGACACAACCACGATGGCAATCTAGCGTTGCATGGTATTGGCTCAACCAATCCATGCCTAGGACAATATCATAGTCCGGCATGGAGAAAACCAAAAATCGGACACGCATCTCTCGCCCGCAGACAACTACTGAACATGATCTACAAATGTCGCTAACAGGTACTATTCCACCTCCCGTAAGAATCCTCTTGACCTTCGAAAGGGGTGCGGTGGCTATTCTATGGGTAGCCACGAAACTAGCAGCTATAAAAGAGTGTGTGGCACCAGAATCAAATATGACTAATGCTGGTAATGAAGCTACTAAGATTGTACCTGCGATCACTTCTCCGGCTGTCTCGGCCTCCTATATAGTCATAGAGTAGGCCTGTCCCTGTCTCGGTGCCGGTGCCCTCGGCTGATGTCGGTCCTGGTGGAACTGTCCTACCTGTGGGGCCAAGGGTGGCCTCCTCTGGTTTCCCCTTGGTGCTGATGGTCGTTGTGCTCCAGCTCCTGCGTAAGGTGGCCTCGGTCCAGGAGGCTGCTGATAAGGTCTCGGCGCTGGCAGGGCTGGCCGGTGAACCATCTGTGCTGGAGCCCTCTGATCTGGGCAATCTCGGACTGCATGCTGGTCCGATCCACATCTCAAGCAAGCGCCCAGTCTCCGTCGACAGTCCCTCAATATATGTCCCTTCTTGGCGCAAAAATGGCAAGTGGGAATGACTGCTCCCTGCTGTGGTGCTGCCCTTTGGTGTTGCTGCTGTACCAGAGGACGCTTCGTAGGTCCTCCCTGCGGGGCTCGAACTGCTGATGTCGACGCATTGGAGCGTTTCTGGCTGGCCTCCATCTTGTTGATGCGGTCCTGGCGTCGCGCTGCAAGTAGTACTCCGGAGTAAGAGGTGGGGGCGATGGACCCGATAAGCCTCTGGGTCTCATAACTCAGGCCCTCATAAAACTTCTCGGCCTTCGCTTCTTCAGTGGGGATCAGGTATGGTGCAAATCTGCTCAGGCGGAGGAACTCAGAATTGTATTCCTCTATAGTCATTCTCCCCTGTCTGAGGTTCTGGAATCTGTCCCGAAGCTCTACTCGGGCGGTAGAGGGTATGTACATATTCTGGAAGAGTCTAGAGAACTCTTCCCAGGTGGCACGATCCGGTCCCAAATGTTGCACCTCGGAAAGCCACCAGTGATGAGTGTTGTTGGTGAGCTGTATCCTGACAGCCGTCATCCATCGGTGTCGGGGGAGGTCAGTAGCCTCCAGCTGGTGCTGAATGCCGGTGAGCCAAGCGTGGACCTCCGTCGTCTCCTCGGTGCCCGCAAAAGGTTGCGGCATCAAACGACGGAAGTCTATGACAGACCCTCGCGTCATCTCGTATGCTGGTGGTGACGCCTGCCCTAAGGCCGTCATGATGCTCTCTTTCAGGGTCTCAGCCTGGTGATGCTGGGCCTGCTGCTGAGTCTGCTACTGGGCCTGCTGCTGGGCCTGCATCATCATATACATCATTTGGAACATCTGGGTTCCATCCATCGGTTGCCCTGTGGGCAATGGCATAAAGGACATCTGGGGCGGGAATGGTAGAGTAGGTGGTAGCTGCTGCTCCTCCTTACTCAGAATCCTCCGATCCTCAGGTCCTGCCTGATGTGGAGTCTAGTTTCCGTCTGAAGGCACCTCGGGATGTCCTGATGACTGTCCCATGGGAGCTGGAGTCAGTAGAAGGACCTACTCCAGATCCAGTTCTCCGGATGATCCCGCATCTCGGGGAACGTCGCCAGGCTGCACAACACGTCCACTGCAGAGATTCATAACTCTGAAAAAAAGTCATGACTGTGATCAGCGTTTGGGGAAATAAACAAGATGCAATTTTGTAAACGATATCAAGATAGAGGTGTCATATGAAGGTTTTAAACTTTGCAGATGAGATTTCTAACTCTATTCCTAATTTGCAGGCCCGCTTGGCACAGTAAGGTGACCAAGACAATTTAAATTAAACCTGCATGGGCCACCACAAAAACCTTGTCATACCCCGGTTCTATGGATAAGGAACCGAGACACGTGGCAATGGCCAGCAGTGTACTTCGGCGGGCATTCCAATCTAATGGGCCCGTCGGAATACACTTAAGCTGTAAGATACAATAAATAACCCATCACATAACACAAGTATACTCAATCTAAATCTCATCCACAGACAGCAATATAAGAGCACAATAGAAGTAAATACAACAACTAATATGCAGGAAGGAAATATCCAGACAAGTATCAAATATAAATACTAGAGTAGTCATACGGGGACAAACCCACTAGTACAAATATGCTGGAATAAAAGTAAGCAATAAGATAGCTTGGGACGGCAGCAGGTAACTAGGTAATGATACCGTCCCAAGAAAAGAGTCACTACCAGCGATCAGGAAAAATCCTCAGGAATGACCTCGTCCTCGGCAGTGAGTACAGCTGCTAGATAGATGCCCGGTCCGTACTCCTCCGGGTAATCCTCGTGGCCTACACCTGGAAGGGAACCAGGTCCTCAGAGGGACATAACAAGGTACATAAATACAACATGCCAAGTAAACATATAATATAAGTGCAACAACAGGGTAATCTAGCAAAACCAAAAAAGTGCGACACAGTTTAAAGACAATGTTCGACGCGTGGGCTTTCTATTATAAAATCGTAGCTCCGGACACGGAAACAAACGGCACGTACCGTAGCTCCTGGCAAAGAGTCACACGGGTGAAACAGCTACACTAGATACAGGTATCACTACAAAATACTATATATATATAAGCGCGTGCAGAGTAGCCCAAACGTCTAGTAACTGTCTTCCCCTTCCCAAGCGGTCAACGATTGTGCGTTGAACCTGAACCTCTAACTACAGTGTTGACATACAGAATTAACTCAACAGATGGGACCCTAAGGTCGTCCCAGTCTCTGGTCATGATGTCAATATCAGGAAACAGGAATCTGGCATGATCACGGTGTATACGTGTATCCTGGGTTATCGATGTACTCAGGTACGTGCATCGAGGTGCTATGAAGCATCTAGCAATTATTCTAAGATGTTACGTAGAATATCAATACCCGGTTGTGAACCGGACGCGGAGTATCAACCGTCAACATAAATACGCGCACGAAGTACATAAAGAATAACAAATATCTGTAAACTAAAATACAGGGTGGCAAGGTACACTTGCCTGCGTTCGGCTGCTGATGACGGGGATCTGGTACCCGCGTCCAAGTCCTCAGGTCCCGCAGTACTTAGAGAAGAGATACAAACCAGAATCAATAATCTATTCTACGATAGACAGGGATGCGACATGCATCTACAACTAAACTAAATCCCAAACTCAAATAGTTATATATTAAATTTTACAGTCCTCCATCTCTGATCCTTGATCCAAATAATACCTATCTCAAAATCAATCACCTACATAATATCATCAGGCCCAATCCTCAATTATGATATTTGGTTAATCACAACCTAATCCTATCCTCAATTTCCACAGATGTTTACATGTGCGTTGATATCTCAAACTCAAGCAATAATTAATATTCATCGTTTCTCCTCAGTGTTTAAATGAAAGCACAACAACCATAGTCAATAGTGCATATATTAATTCATAATCCCAACATCACACCCTAGCACCTCTACTTAGTGTATATCCCTAATTTCATTTCACAACTTATGAAACTAAATCCTAACCACATCTCAATATCCGAAGCCAACTTTACAAAACACAAGATACATGAATACTATAATACATCTATTCTAAAATATGTCAACCTCCTTAAACCCATTCCTTAAGTTATTTAAATTCCACAGGCACATTAATCCTTATTCTACTTAGCCAATAAAAACCTTAATCCCATAGTTAACATATTATTATTTATGCTACTCCAACTATATATATCAACATGCAATAAACACAACCCTAGTTAATATATACACAACCATAATCATCCTAATTAATTAGATAATAAATCTGGAAATTAAATGAAGGTCGGGGGAGAGTCGACCTGAACAACATCAGTGCCGGGTACTGTCGGAGAAGGTGGCCGGGGGTGGTGGTGTCAATGGTGGTAGTGAGAACTGGAGTTGATGGTGGTGGTGAGAACTGGAGTTGATGAAGGTGGTTCACGGTGAGAACTGGAGTTGATGAAGGTGGTGAGAACTGGAGTTGATGAAGTCGGCGGGGACGCACAGTCCGGCGGGTGCACAGCGGGGAACTGCGCCGGCGGGAAGGTCGGGACAGCACAGTGCGGTGGCGGGGACTTGCTGGTCAGGCCGCGCGGGGAGAACGGCCGGTCGGGCGGGGAACTGCAGCTGGAGTAGCTGCGCACGGTGGCCGGGGGACGCACAACGGTCAGAATATAGGCCGGAGCTGCTGTGGAGTCGCCGCGGTAGGAGGCCGATGGCCGGAGTCGGGCCGGAGCTGCTGACGGGTCTTCCACAGGGAGGAACAAACTCAAATGAGTAAGAAGAGACTAAGGAATAAGAAGAAGAAAAATAATGGAGAGTGGAGAAGCTATTGCATGGAGGGTTTTAAATGAAGGAGTGAGGAGAGAGAGAGGAGTTTTCCCTTGGGATTAGGGCCGGTGGTGTGTGTTGAGGGTGGGGTGAGGTGTTGCTTTATAGGGGTTTGTGAAGGGGATGGAGGGTTGTGATGGTGTCTTTCAAAATGGAGAGTTGTGATTTGTCATGAAGGAAGGTTGGTTTCTTCATGAAGGGGGTGAATGGATGGGTCAGAATGGGACCCCATTTTGGGACCTCTCCATTGTTTATGGCCAATAGGGTGATGACACATAATTTCATTAATTGTAACTTAGCTCCGTAAATTTGGAAAATTACACGGACACATAAAATGACACAAAAATTGTGAAAAAAAATATGTTTAGTAATTTCCATGGTGAGAGGGTGTTGTGCGTTAGGCACGGGTTTAATTAGAAAAGCATTGGGATTAATTTAGGATTAAAAATGGGATTTACAAAGTTGGTATTCCCGATTTAATAGAAATAAAGTGTCCCGCGAATTTAAATTAATTGGGGGCACTTGGGGTCAAAATCCGGAAATGATGCAAAGGCCAAAAATGGTGGGGGCTTGGAATCAGTCTTGGACCCTTTAGTTGGTCCGGCTCAACGGATTAAGTTGGTAACCCAAAATTTAGGGTAACGACACAGGTGTCCGATACGGAATTAAATATGGGTTACAATTTTTGAAATATTGCACAATTAATTTAGAGCACACAAAAACTGATTTTAAAAGACAAAAAAGTTCAGTGCCTAATTTGGCGAGTTAAGTCAAAAGTACAATAGCCCGATAGAATTTATGGGCTGATATCGGGCTCCGATTAATTTAGGAATGACAGGGCGTGCCAAGGGTTTTAATTAAAAGAATTTAAATACCAGATAAATTATCTCCACTCTAAACCTCGACATCTGCTACCAAAACCAAAATTTACAAATCCACCCTAACTATCTACAGAATAAATCGAGGGGGTTTACAACCACAGCGACCGGCCAGCACCACCACCACTTCGCAAGGGTAAGCTTCTCCCCCTCTCCTTATAGTTTAGTATTTTTATTGTTGTTTGCTAATAACATAGTTAGGGTTAGGGTTTAAGAAGTTGGATTGGAGGTTTAGTTTATCGTTTTTAAATTACGCATATGGTTTATTGTTGATGATGCAATATTAAGTGTTATTGAGAAGCAGGTTTAAAATTATGGAGATATGGTATGTGCTATCAAGGCATAGGTTATTATCGAACCTTAGAATTGTGTGAATGCTACTTTGGGTTTTATGGTTAGTGTTCTATGCATTTGGGGTTGCGAATGTTTAGTTTTAGTTTAAGATTTGCTGTACATTAAGATTTTAGTGTTATTATATGCAAGAGATGGTGAATTTCTAGGTTGATTTAATTAATGGTTTAAATAATTAATAATGTATTCGAGGATGACGTTTAAAATATGCGGGATAACCTCTGTGAACAATGAGGTAAAACTGAGAAATAGTAATGAATTTAATCGAGGAGTAGTTGTAAGGTAAAATGGTGATGGTTGTATATTCGAGGGTTTAATAAATGATTGATAATTTATTTGAGGACATGATACGTCAACGTGCATGAGAATGTCGGTAAAGACCCAGGGTAAAACCGAGTATTTGATCATGGTTTAAACTACTGAATATAGTGATGAATAATAAGATCGAGGACTTGTCTGATGATAGTATACTGTGATTGATTGTATTAAATATAACCTACCTGAGTCAACCTTGGTCAACCCTCTAGCGTCGTGTCTATATGTCTTGTAACTAAGAATGTAGTATATGTTTAGACGTGTGTCACACCCCTGTTTGTCGTGTGATAGTTTATTGATTGAGTTTGTATCTCATCTCTAGGTACTACTGGACCTGAGGACTTGGATGTGGTACCGGATCCCCGTCATCAGCAGCCGGACGCATACAAGTGTACCCTGCCACCCTATATTTTAGATTGTAGATATTTATTATTTTATTATGTACATTGTGCACGTATGGTTTACGATCGATACTTTATGTCCGGATCACAACCGGGTGCAGACATTCGACGTAACATTTTGTAACGAATACTAGATGTTCGTAATACCTCGATGTACGTACCTGAGTATATCGTCACCCTAGGACACATTTATACACTAATATTGTGCCAAATTCTTGTATCCTGATACTAACATCATGACCAAAGACTGGGACGACCTTAGGGTCGCGTCTGTTGAGTTATTTCTGTGTGACGAGACTGTTAGATAGAGGTTCTGGTTCAGCGTACCCTTGTTGACCGCTTGGAAAGGAAAAGACAGTTACTAGACGTTTGGGCTCCTCTGTATGCGCTTATATATGTATATGTATTGTATCTGTAGTGATCCTGTATCTAGTATAGTTGTTTCACTCGTGTGACTCCTTGCCCTACGATTTTATTTTGGACAGCCCACGCGTCGAAAATTGTCTTTAAACTGTGTCTCACTTGTTTGGTTATGATAGATTACCCTGTCGTTGTACTTGTACTTTCTGTTATACTTGGCATGCTGTATTTTGTACCTTGTTACGTCCCTCTGAGGACCTGGTCCCCTGCCAATTTTGCAGCATAGACGATTACGGAGCATTTGGAGTTGCTGATGGAGTTGCATGTCTTGCGGGCATTGTACCAGGTACTCATATCATTTCTACCGGTATTATGGTTATTTTATTCATATTAATTATTCATCTGCTGTTGTAGCCTAGTTTTTGTAGACTCATCTCTTCTCGAGTCTATTCGAGTTTGTGTGTTATTGGACGGCCGACTTTAGCAATGTAGCTCTTTCTTGTATATTTCTGTTCATTATGGATTGAGACATAGAGTATTACATTTATGGGATATTTAGATAGTGCCCTTTATATTATACAGCTTATACGTATTCGATTCAGACCAGAGTCTGGTCGAATGCGTAGTTGGCGTGTCACGTATTCCTGGTCCTATGTTTGGGACTGGGGCGTGACATGTTTTTGTGGTGGCCCATGTAGGTCAGATTTAAATCGTCTTGGTCAACTGACTGTGCTAAGCGAGCTTGCAAATTAGGAATAGATATTATGATTGTTGAATAGGATCTCAATCCATAATCGATTTTAAAAACTCACTTTGTATGTGATTATCGCCCTTGGACCTCCAATTTGTATTCGTTCAATTTTTGTCAATATCGTTATCATTGTTTCTCATCCCCTATTATTCGGAAAGGCAAACACTTGTGCCTGATGGTTCCCTCTTGAAGAAGATCGAAGACTAGACGACAGAAGACAGAATTTGTGTAAAATTCCCTGAGAAGATTGTTACCTTATTAGGATAGATTGATAGGTTCTTTTAGATGCTAGGACTAGTGTGGAAGGATAGCAAGAGAATTGGACCCAGTAGTACCCTACCCGTGCTTGTGATAACAGTGATCTTGGAAGTACTGGGAGCAGGAAAGATTGTTGATCATGACCTAGAATAATTTATGGAAGTGCATAGCCCGATGCTAGGAATTAGTTGTTGTAAAAGATAGCGATACTAGGAATGATATTATGGACTAGAGGAGATACAATTTCAGGCTCTCACTTGGAAGATAATGATCTGATTCCAGGAATTCTAGTATATGATTGAGTGATACCATTATTGAACTATGTGATTTGGAGAGATAAATAATAAAAAGAAGAAATCTAAGTAATAAAATTTTAAGGAAAACCTTGAGGAGAAGAGAAATTATACATTAGGCAAGAAAGAATTTTTTTTTTGGAGGATTAGTGTGGTAAACAGAACAGGAGAATATATTTTGAGGTTAAGTCTGGACGATGACACCATCCTAGCATGAGTTGATTGAGCCAATACCGCGCGACACTAGATTGTCGACGTAGTTGCATTATATTTTTAGACCACCAGGTTACCTTGAGTTGAGTTTCTTCAGGGACCCTGGGAGTATGGTACCCATCTACCTTAGAGGCACATATTTCAGGAGTGAACCAGTATACCCCCATATTATATCAGAGTTTGAGGATGTGATTCTAGAGAACCTTCCAGGCCGGCCACCTGACAGAGAGATAGAGTTTGCTATAGAGTTGACTCCAAGAGCCGAGTCAGTTATTTTCTCGTCTACAGACTAGCACCGAAGGAGTTGATTGAGTTAAAAGTCCAAGTAGATGATCTCTTAGATAAGGGTTTCATACGGGCTAGTGTATCTCCATGGGGAGCACCCATTCTATTTGTACCAAAGAAGGACAGGACGGTACGTTACATAAAGATTACAGGGCATTAAGGGCTGTAATGATAAAGAACAAGTACCCTATGCCATGCAACAATGATTTATTTGATTAGCTTAGTGGCGCATATGTATTCTCGAAGATCGATCTCAGATCAGGCTATCATCAGATCAAGGTACGGAGAGAGAACATTCTGAAGATGGCTTTTCGGACGAAGTATGGATTCTATGAGTTTCTAGTCATGCCGTTTGGTTTAACCAACGCGCTAGCAGTATTTATGAGCCTGATAAACAGTATTTTCCACCAGTACTTAGATAAGTTCGTGGTGGTAATATCTTGGTGTATTCCAAGAGCTAGGAGGAACATGAGAGATATCTCAGGATTGTGTTGGAGACGCTGAGATAGGAGATGCTGTATGCCAAGCTCAGCAAATATGAGTTATGATTAGATAGAATAGATAGCCTATACATCGAGACAGCTGAGAGTTCATGAGGAGAACTATCCGACGCAAGATCTAGAGCTAGCTGTAGTGATATTTGCACTAAAGCTATGGAGACACTACCTTTATGGTGAGCGTGTTAAGAATTACACAGATCATAAAAGCCTGAAGTATGTCTACACACAGAAGGAGCTCAATATGAGACAGAGGCGCTGGCTAGAGTTGATGACAGATTATGATATTGAGTTGCAGTACCACCCTGACAAGGCGAATGTAGTAGCAGATGCCTTAAGCAGGAAGCCCATGGCATATTTTTACGACTCATCGTCGGTTGTTAGAGGATCTCCAGGAGCTTGGGATAGAGATTGTATTGCCAGGCATGGATGGACAGATGGCCAGTCTCGAGGTTCAGTCTACTTTGATTGAGAGGATCAAGGCAGCCCTACCTACAGATGCGAGATTTTGACATCTACGAGAGAGGACAGAGGCCGGCATGCAGACGGGACTCAAGATTCATGAAGATAGAACATTAAGGTGTGGAGATTGCCTATACATTCCGAGTGGTGAGCTACGCCAGGAATTGATGACTGAGGCTCATAGCTCAATTTATTCTATTCATTCCGGGGGTACGAAGATGTATCAAGATTTGAGGCAACATTTCTGGTGGTATGGGATGAAGAGAGAGATTGCAAGACTCGTGGCGATATATTTAGTTTGTCAGCAATTCAAGGCTAAACATAAGAGGACTGCAGGACTATTGCAGCCGCTTTCTATTCCCGAGTAGAAGTGGAAACACATTACCATGGACTTCGTCACAGGATTTCTGCGGAGCCCTAGCGGGAAGGATGCAGTTTGGGTTGTCGTAGACAGACTCACCAAATCTGCACATTTTTTGCCCTTCAGAGTTGGGCAGTCCACGAAGATATTAGCTGACATATATATGAGAAAAATAGTACGATTACATGGAGTGCCTGTCAGCATCGTATCAGATCGTGGTTCCAGATTCACATCATATTTTTGGCGGAGTATGCAGGAGAGTCTAGGAACTCATATCAAGTTCAGCACTGCATATCATCCCCAGACTGATGGACAGTCAGAGCGCATGATACAAATACTAGAAGTTATATTGAGAGCGTGCATGATCGATTTTGGGGGATCTTGGGAGAACCATCTACACTTGGTGGAAATTCTCCTACAATAACAGCTACCAGGCTAGCTTTCAAATGGCACCTTATGAGGCACTGTACGGCAGGAAGTGTAGGTCACCAGTATATTAGAGTGACGTGGGAGAGCGTCAGATACTTGGTCCAGAGTTAGTGACACAGACAGTGGAGAAAGTCAAGCAGATTCAGAGCCACCTGCGTGTAGCACAGGACATATTGGGCAGATGCGCACCGCAGACCATTGGAGTTCAAGGAAGGTGACCATGTATTTTTGAAGATATCGCCTACTTGTGGTACCATCAGATTCGGAGGCAGAGGCAAGCTGAGTTCGAGGTACATCGGACCTTTTGACATCTTAGAACGAGTTGGCAAAGTGGCTTATCGTCTTGCATTGCCTCCATCATTAGAAGGAGTGTATGACGTATTTCACGTATCGCAGTTGAGGAGATACGTGGCAGACCCTAGCCACGTACTTGATCATTCGAAGATTACAGATGGGCCCAGTTTATCATACGTAGAGCAGCCAGTGGAGATACTCGATTACAGTGAGAAGACCTTGAGAGGACAGACTATTCGACTGGTCAGAGTTGCATGGAAGCATCATTCGCCAGGCGAGTCTACATGGGAGCACGAGGATTCCATTCGACAGCGTTTCCCGTATTTATTTGAGGACCAAGGTACGACTTTACGTACCGCATTTGATTACTAGTTGTTTTTAAATTCTCTTAGCTATTATCGTGCTTTACTTTTAATTTTGGGGATAAAATTTTCTAAGTTGGGAAGGATGTAAACCCCCTCATTTATTTATATAGATAGTCTGGTATGGGTTAGAAATTTTGGTTTTTAGCAGCAGATGTTTGAGGTTTAGAGTAAGGTTGCATATGTCTGATTATTTTAATTAAACCCTTGGCACGCCCTACCATTGTTGAATTATTTGGAGCCCAACATCAGCCCAAAAATTCCAACGGACTGTTGTACTTTTGACTTGACCCGCCAATTTAGGCACTGGACTTTTTCGTCACTCAAAATCAAATTCGTTGAGCCCGAAATTAATTGCACAACTTCCCGTATCCAAAATCTCATATTTAATCCCGTGTTGGACACCTGTGTCTATGGATGATACGCAGTGCTGAACTTGAGACGAGTTCCTAGGCTCTCTTGCATACTCTGCCAAAAATGTGACGTGAATCTGGAATCACGATCCGATATGATTCTGACAGGTACTCCATGTAATCGTACTATCTGCCTCATATACATGTCAGCTAGTATCTCTGTGGATTGCCCAACTCTGAAGGGCAAGAAATGTGCAGACTTGGTGAGTCTGTCTACGACAACCCAAACTGCATCCTTCCCGCTAGGGCTCCGCAGAAATCCTGTGACGAAGTCCATGGTAATGTGTTCCTACTTCCACTCGGGAATGGGAAGTGGCTGCAATAATCCTGCAGTCCTCTGATGTTCAGCCTTGACTTGCTGACAAACTAAATACTTCGCCACAAATCTTATAATTTCTCTCTTCATTCCATGCCACCAGAAATGCTGCCTCAAGTCTCGGTACATCTTCGTACCTCCGGGATGAATGGAATAAATTGAGCTATGTGCCTCGATCATCAACTCTTGGCGTAGCTCGCAACTCGGAACATATAGGCGATCTCCGTACCTCAACGTTCCATCTTTTTGAATCCTGAGTCCCGTCTGTATGCCGGCTTCTGTTCTCTCTCGCAGACTTCGAAATCTCGCATATGTAGGCAATGCTGCCTTGATCCTCTCAATCAAAGTAGACTGAACCTCAAGACTGGCCATCTGTCCATCCATGCCTGGCAATACGATCTCTATCCCAAGCTCCTGGAGATCCTCTTGCAACTGTCGCTGCGTCGTCAAAAAATATGCCATGGGCTTCCTGCTTAAGGCATCCGCTACGACATTCACCTTGCCAGGGTGGTACTGTAACTCAATGTCATAATCTGTCATCAACTCAAGCCAACGTCTCAGCCTCATGTTGAGCTCCTTCTGCGTGTAGACGTACTTCAGGCTTTTATGATCTATATAAATCTCAACACGCTCACTATAAAGGTAATGTCTCCATAGCTTTAGTGCAAATATCACCGCAGCTAGCTCCAAGTCGTGCGTCGGATAGTTCTTCTCATGAACTCTCAGCTATCTCGATGCGTAGGCTATCACTTTGCCATGTTGCATCAGCACACATCCCAATCTGCTCTCTGACGCATCACTGTACACTACAAATCCTCCTGATCCTGAAGGTAGTGTCAAAATTGGTGCTGATGTCAGACGCTTCTTCAGCTCATCGAAAGCCGCCTGACACTCATCGGTCCAGATAAACTCTTCGCCTTTACGTGTCAGTCGCGTCATAGGCGCAGCTATCCTCAAAAAGTTTTCAACGAACCTCCGATAATATCCGGCAAGTCCAAGGAAACTCCTAACTTCCGTAACTGATGTAGGGGTAGGCCAGGTCTCTACTGCAGCTATCTTTTCTGGGTCAACTGATAGTCCATCTCCGGTGATTATGTGCCCCAGAAATGGTACTCTATCCAAGCAGAACTCACATTTGCTGAGTTTGGCGTACAGCCTCTTATGTCTCAACGTCTCCAACACGATCCTGAGGTACCTCTCATGCTCCTCCTGGCTCTTGGAATATATTAAGATATAGTCTATAAATACCACCATGAACTTATCCAAGTACTGGTGGAAGACATTGTTCATCAAAGACATAAATACTGCTAGCACATTGGTTAAACCAAACGGCATGACTAAAAACTCATAGTGGCCATACTTCGTCCGAAAGGCCGTCTTCTGGATGTCCTCTTTTCGTACCTTGATCTGATGATAACCGGATCTAAGATCGATCTTCGAGAATACACATGCACCGCTAAGTTGATCAAACAAATCATCGATGCGCGACAGTGGGTACTTATTCTTTATCGTTACAGCATTTAGCGCCATGTAATCGATACATAAGCCTACCGTCCCATCCTTCTTAGGTACAAATAGAATAGGTGCTCCCCATGGAGATACACTAGCACGTATGAAACCCTTATCTAAGAGATCATCTACTTGGACTTTCAGCTCAACCAACTCCTTCGGTGCTAGTCTGTAAACGGAAGAAGTAACTGGCTCGGCTCCTGGTGTCAACTCTATAGTGAACTCAATCTCTCTGTCAGGTGGCAGTCCTGGGAGATCCTCTGGAAATACATCCTCAAACTCTGCTATAAAGTGAGGGTACATCGGTTCACCTTCTGCAATGTGTCGCTAGGGTAGGTTGGACACCATGCTCTCGGACTCCCCGAAGAAACTCAAACTCTGGGTGATCTGGGGGTCTAAAGATGACACAACCACGATGGCAATCTAGCGTTGCATGGTATTGGCTCAACCAATCCATGCCTAGGACAATATCATAGTCCGGCATGGAGAAAACCAAAAATCGGGCACGCATCTCTCGCCCGCAGACAACTACTGAACATGATCTATAAATGTCGCTAACAGGTACTATTCCACCTCCCGTAAGAATCCTCTTGACCTTCGAAAGGGGTGCGGTGGCTATACTATGGGTAGCCACAAAACTAGCAGCTATAAAAGAGTGTGTGGCACCAGAATCAAATAGGACTAATGCTGGTAATGAAGCTACTAAGATTGTACCTGCGATCACTTCTCCGGCTGTCTCGGCCTCCTCTATAGTTATAGAGTAGGCCTATCTCTGTCTCGGTGCCGGTGCCCTCGGCTGATGTCGGTCCTGGTGGAACTGTCCTGCCTGTGGGGCCAAGGGTGGCCTCCTCTGGTTTCCCCCTGGTGCTGATGGTCGTTGTGCTCCAGCTCCTGTGTAAGGTGGCCTCGGTCTAGGAGGCTGCTGATAAGGTCTCGGCGCTGGCAGGGCTGGCCGGTGAACCATCTGTGCTGGAGCCCTCTGATCTGGGCAATCTCGGACTGCATGCTGGTCCGATCCACATCTCAAGCAAGCGCCCAGTCTCCGTCGACAGTCCCTCAATATATGTCCCTTCTTACCGCAGAAATGGCAAGTGGGAATGACTGCTCCCTGCTGTGGTGCTGCCCTTTAGTGTTGCTGCTGTACCAGAGCACGCTTCGCAGGTCCTCCCTGCGGGGCTCGGACTGCTAATGTCGACGCATAGGAGCATTTCTGGCTGGCCTCCATCTTGTTGATGCGGTCCTGGCGTCGCGCTGCAAGTAGTACTCCGGAGTAAGAGGTGGGGGGGTGGACCCGATAAGCCTCTGGGTCTCATAACTCAGGCCCTCATAAAACTTCTCGGCCTTCGCTTCTTCAGTGGGGATCAGGTATGGTGCAAATCTGCTCAGGCGGAGGAACTCAGAATTATATTCCTCTATCGTCATACTCCCCTGCCTGAGGTTCTGGAATCTGTCCCGAAGCTCTGCTCGGGCGGTAGAGGGTATGTACATCTCCTGGAAGAGTCTAGAGAACTCTTCCCAGGTGGCACGATCCGGTCCCAAATGCTGCACCTCGGAAAGCCACCAGTGATGAGTGTTGTCGGTGAGCTGCATCCTGACAGCCGTCATCCATCGGTGTCGGGGGAGGTCAGTAGCCTCCAGTTGGTGCTAAATGCCGGTGAGCCAAGCGTGGACCTCCGTCGTCTCCTTGGTGCCCGCAAAAGGTTGCGGCATCAAATGACGGAAGTCTATGACAGACCCTCGCGTCAGCTCGTATGCTGGTGGTGACGCCTGCCCTAAGGCCGTCACGATGCTCTCTTTCAGGGTCTCAGCCTGGTGCTGCTGGGCCTGCTGCTGAGCCTGCTACTGGGCCTACTGCTTGGCCTGCATTATCATATACATCATTTGGAACATCTGGGTTCCATCCATCGATTGCCCTGTGGGGAATGGCATAAAGGGCATCTGGGGCGGGAATGGTAGAGTAGGTGGTAGCTGCTGCTCCTCCTGACTCAGAATCCTCCGTTTCTCAGGTCCTGCCTGATGTGGAGTCTAGTGTCCGTCTGAAGGTACCTCAGGATATCCTGATGACTGTCCCATGGGAGCTAGAGTCAGTAGAAGGACCTGCTCCAGATCCGGTTCTTCGGATGATCCCGCGTCTCGGGGAACGTCGCCAGGCTGCGCAACACGTCCACTGCGGAATTTCATAACTCTGAAAAGAAGTTATGACTGCGATCAGCGTTTGAGGAAATAAACAAGATACAATTTTGTAAACGATATCAAGATAGAGGTGTCATGAGAAGGTTTCAAACTTTGCAGATGAGATTTCTAACTCTATTCCTAATTTACAGGCTCGCTTGGCACAGTAAGGTGACCAAGATGATTTAAATTGAACCTGCATGGGCCACCACAAAAACCTTGTCATGCTCCGGTTCCATGGATAAGGAACCGAGACACGTGGCAATGGCCAGCAGTGTACTTCGGCGGGCATTCCAATCTAATGGGCCCGTCGGAATACACTTAAGCTGTAAGATACAATGAATAACCCATCACATAACACAAGTATACTCAATCTAAATATCATCCACAGACAGCAATATAAGAGCACAATAGAAGTAAATACAACAACTAATGTGCAGGAAGGAAATATCCAGACAAGTATCAAATACAAATACTAGAGTAGTCATACGGGGACAAATCCACTAGTACAAATATGCTGGAATAAAAGTAAGCAATAAGATAACTTGGGACGACAGCAGGTAACTAGATAATGATACCGTCCTAGGGAAAGATTCACTACCAGCGATCAGGCAAAATCCTCAGGAATGACCTCGTCCTCGGCAGTGAGTACAGCTGCTGGATAGATGCCCGGTCCGTACTCCTTCGGGTAATCCTCGTGGCCTACACCTGAAAGGAAACCAGGTCCTCAGAGGGACGTAACAAGGTACAAAAATACAACATGCCAAGTAAACAGATAATATAAGTACAACAACAGGGTAATCTAGCAAAACCAAACAAGTGCGACACAGTTTAAAGATAATATTCGACGCGTGGGCTTTCTAATATAAAATCATAGCTCCGGACACGAAAACACACGGCACGTACCGCAGCTCCAGGCAAAGAGTCACACGGATGAAACAGCTACACTAGATACAGGTATCACTACAAAATACTACATATATATAAGCGCGTGCAGAGTAGTCCAAACGTCTAGTAACTGTCTTCCCCTTCCCAAGCGGTCAACGATTGTGCGTTGAACCTGAACCTCTAACTATAATCTCGACACACAGAATTAACTCAACAGACGCGACCCTAAGGTCGTCCCAGTCTCTGGTCATGATGTCAATATCAGGAAACAGGAATCTGGCATGATCACGGTGTATACGTGTGTCCTGGGTTATCGATGTACTCAGGTACGTGCACCGAGGTGCTAAGAAGCATCTAGCAATTATTCTAAGACGTTACGTCAAATGTCAATACCCGGTTATGAACCGGACACGGAGTATCAACCGTCAACATAAATACGCACACGAAGTACATAAAAAACAACAAATATCTGTAAAATGAAATACAGGGTGGCAAGGTACACTTGCCTGCGTGCGGCTGCTGATGACGGGGATCTGGTACCGCGTCCAAGTCCTCAGGTCCCGCAGTACCTAGAGAAGAGATACAAACCAGAATCAATAATCTATTCTACGACAGACAGGGATGCGACACGCATCTACAACTAAACTAAATCCCAAACTCAAATAGTTATATATTAAATTTTGCAGTCCTCCATCTCTGATCCTTGATCCGAAGAATACCTATCTCAAAATCAATCACCTACATAATATCATCAGGCCCAATCCTCAATTATGATATTTGGTTAATCACAACCTAATCCTATCCTCAATTTCTACAGATGTTTACATGTGCGTTGACATCTCAAACTCAAGCAATAATTAATATTCATCGTTTCTCCTCAGTGTTTAAATGAAAGCACAACAACCATAGTCAATAGTGCATATATTAATTCATAATCCCAACATCACACCATAGCACCTCTACTTAGTGTATATCCCTAATTTCATTTCACAACTTATGAAACTAAATCCCAGCCACATCTCAATATCCGAAGCCAACTTTACAAAATACAAGATACATGAATACTACAATACATCTATTCTAAAACATGTCAACCTCCTTAAACCCATTCCTTAATTTATTTAAATTCCAAAGGCACATTAATCCTTATTATACTTAGCCAATAAAAACCTTAATCCCATAGTTAACATATGATTATTTATGCTACTCCAACTATATATATCAACATGCTATAAACACAACCCTAGTTAATATATACACAACCATAATTATCCTAATTAATTAGATAATAAATCTGGAAATTAAATGAAAGTCGGGGGAGAGTCGACCTGAACAACGTCAGTGCCGGGTACTGTCGGAGAAGGTGGCCGGGGGTGGTGGTGTCAATGGTGGTAGTGAGAACTGGAGTTGATGGTGGTGGTGAGAACTGGAGTTGATGAAGGTGGTTCTCGGTGAGAACTGGAGTTGATGAAGGTGGTGAGAACTGGAGTTGATGAAGTCGGCGGGGACGCACAGTCCGGCGGGTGCACAGCGGGGAACTGCGCCGACGGGAAGGTCGGGACAGCACAGTGCGGTGGCGGAGACTTGCTGGTCAGGCCACGCGGGGAGAACGACCGGTCGGGCGGGGAACTGCAGTTTGAGTAGCTGCGCACGGTAGCCGGGGGACGCACAGCGGTCAGAATATAGGCCGGAGCTGCTGTGGAGTCGCCGCGGTAGGGGGCCGATGGCCGGAGTCGGGCCTGAGCGGCCGGCGGGTCTTCCACAGGGAGGAACAAACTCAAATGAGGAAGAAGAGACTAAGGAAGAAGAAGAAAAACAATGGAGAGTGGAGAAGCTATTGCATGGAGGGTTTTAAATGAAGGAGTGAGGAGAGAGAGTAGAGTTTTCCCTTGGGATTAGGGCCGGTGGTGTGTGTTGAGGGTGGAGTGAGGTGTTGCTTTATAGGGGTTTGTGAAGGGGATGGAGGGTTGTGATGGTGTCTTTCAAAATGAAGGGTTGTGATTTGTCATGAAGGAATATTGGTTTCTTCATGAAGGGGGTGAATGGATGGGTGAGAATGGGACCCCATTTTGGGACCTCTCAATTGTTTATGGCCAATAGGGTGATGACACATAATTTCATTAATTGTAACTTAGCTCCGTAAATTCGGAAAATTGCACGGACACATAAAATGACACAAAAATTATAGAAAAAAATATGTTTAGTAATTTCCATGGTGAGAGGGTGTTGTGCGTTAGGCACGGGTTTAATTAGAAAAGCATTGGGATTAATTTAGGATTAAAAATGGGATTTACAAAGTTGGTATTCCCGATTTAATAGAAATAAAGTGTCCCGCGAATTTAAATTAATTGGGGGCACTTGGGGTCAAAATTCGAAAATGATGCAAAGGCCAAAAATGGTGGGGGCTTGGAATCAGTCTTGGACTCTTTAGTTGGTCCGGCTTAACGGATTAAGTTGGTAACCCAAAATTTAGGGTAACGACACAGGTGTCCGACACGGAATTAAATATGGGTTACGATTTTTGAAATGTTGCGCAATTAATTTAGAGCACACAAAAACTGATTTTAAAAGACGAAAAAGTCAAGTGCCTAATTTGGCGAGTCAGGTCGAAAGTACAATAGCCCGATAAAATTTATGGGCTGATATCGGGCTCCGATTAATTTAGGAATGACAGGGCACGCCAAGGGTTTTAATTAAAAGAATTTAAATACCAGATAAATTATCTCCACTCTAAACCTCGACATCTGCTACCAAAACCAAAATTTACAAATCTACCCTAACTATCTACAGAATAAATCGAGGGGGTTTACAACCACAACGATCGGCCAGCACCACCACCACTTCGCAAGGGTAAGCTTCTCCCCCTCTCCTTATAGTTTAGTATTTTTATTGTTGTTTGCTAATAACATAGTTAGGGTTAGGATTTAAGAAGTTGGATTGGAGGTTTAGTTTATCTCTTTTAAATTACGCATATGGTTTATTGTTGATGATGCAATATTAAGTGTTATTGAGAAGCAGGTTTAAAATTATGGAGATATGGTATGTGCTATCAAGGCATAGGTTATTATCGAACCTTAGAATTGTGTGAATGCTACTTTGGGTTTTATGGTTAGTGTTCTATGCATTTGGGGTTGCGAATGTTTAGTTTTAGTTTAAGATTTGCTGTACATTAAGATTTTAGTGTTATTATATGCAAGAGATGGTGAATTGCTTGGTTGATTTAATTAATGGTTTAAATAATTAATAATGTATTCGAGGATGACGTTTAAAATATGCGAGATAACCTCTGTGAACAATAAGGTAAAACTGAGAAATAGTAATGAATTTAATCGAGGAGTAGTTGTAAGGTAAAATGGTGATGGTTGTATATTCGAGGGTTTAATAAATGATTGATAATTTATTTGAGGACATGATACGTCAACGTGCATGAGAATGTCGGTAAAGACCCGGGGTAAAATTGAGTATTTGATCATGGTTTAAACTACTGAATATAGTGATGAATAATGAGATCGAGGACTTGTCTGATGGTAGTATACTGTGATTGATTGTATTAAATATAACCTACCTGAGTCAACCTTGGTCAACCCTCTAGCGTCGTGTCTATATGTCTTGTAACTAAGAATGTAGTATAGGTACTACTGGACCTGAGGACTTGGATGTGGTACCGGATCCCCGTCATCAGCAGCCGGACGCATACAAGTGTACCTTGCCACCCTGTATTTTAGATTACAGATATTTATTATTTTATTATGTACATTGTGCACGTATGGTTTACGATCGATACTTTACGTTCGGATCACAACCGGGTGCAGACATTCGACGTAACATTTTGTAACGAATACTAGATGTTCATAATACCTCGATGTACGTACCTGAGTATATCGTTACCCCAGGACACATTTATACACTAATATTGTGTCATATTCCTGTATCCTGGTACTAATATCATGACCAAAGACTGGGACGACCTTAGGGTCGCGTCTGTTGAGTTATTTCTGTATGACGAGACTGTTAGATAGAGGTTCTGGTTCAGCGCACCATCGTTGACCGCTTGGAAAGGGAAAGAGAGTTACTAGACGTTTGGGCTCCTTTGCACGCGCTTATATATGTATATGTATTGTATCTGTAGTGATCCTGTATCTAGTATAGTTGTTTTACCCGTGTGACTCCTTGCCCGGAGCTGCGGTACGTCCCGTGTGTTTCTGTGTCCGGAGCTATGGTTTTATTTTGGACAGCCCACGCGTCGAAAATTGTCTTTAAACTGTGTCTCACTTGTTTGGTTATGATAGATTACCCTGTCATTGTACTTGTACTTTCTGTTATACTAGGTATGCTATATTTTGTACCTTGTTACGTCCCTCTGAGGACCTGGTCCCCTGCCAGTTTTGCAGCATAGACGATTACGGAGCATTTGGAGTTGCTGATGGAGTTGCATGTCTTGCGGGCATTGTACCATGTACTCATATCATTTCTACCGGCATTATGGTTACTTTATTCATATTAATTATTCATCTGCTGTTGTAGCCTAGTTTTTGTAGACTCATCTCTTCTCGAGTCTATTCGAGTTTGTGTGTTATTGGGCGGCCGACTTTAGCACATGTAGCTCTTTCTTGTATATTTTTGTTCATTATGGATTGAGACATAGAGTATTACATTTATGGGATATTTATATAGTGCCCTTTATATTATACAGCTTATACGTATTCGATTCAGACCAGAGTCTGGTCAAATGCGTAGTTGGCGTGTCACGTATTCCTGGTCCTATGTTTGGGACTGGGGCGTGACATATTTTTGTGGTGGCCCATGTAGGTCAGATTTAAATCATCTTGGTCACCTGACTGTGCTAAGCGAGCCTGCAAATTAGAAATAGATATTATGATTGTTGAATAGGATCTCAATCCATAATTGATTTTAAAAACTCACTTTGTATGTGATTATCGCCCTTGGACCTCCAATTTGTATTCGTTCAATTTCCGTCAATATCGTTATTATTGTTTCTCATCCTCTATTATTCGGAAAGGCAAACGCTTGTGCCTGATGGTTCCCTCTTGAAGAAGATCGAAGACCAGACGACAGAAGACAGAATTCGTGTAAAATTCCCTGAGAAGATTGTTACCTTATTAGGATAGATTGATAGGTTCTTTTAGATGCTAGGACTAGTGTGGAAGGATAGCAAGAGAATTGAACCCAGTAGTACCCTACCCGTGCTTGTGATAGCAGTGATCTTGGAAGTACTGGGAGCAGGAAAGATTGTTGATCATGACCTAGAATAATTTATGGAAGTGCATAGCCCGATGCTAGGAATTAGTTGTTGTAAAAGATAGCGATACTAGGAATGATATTATGGACTAGAGGAGATAAAATTTCAGGCTCTCACTTGGAAGATAATGATCTGATTCCAGGAATTCTAGTATATGCTTGAGTGATACCATTATTGTACTATGTGATTTGTAGAGATAAATAACAAAAAGAAGAAATCTAAGTAATAAAATTTTAGGGAAAACCTTGAGGAGAAGAGAAATTATACATTAGGCAAGAAAGAATTTTTCTTTTGGAGGATTAGTGTGGTAAACAGAACATGAGAATATATTTTGAGGTTAAGTCTGGACGATGACACCATCCTAGCATGAGTTGATTGAGCCAATACCACGCGACACTAGATTATCGACGTAGTTGCATTATATTTTTAGACCACCAGGTTACCCTGAGTTGAGTTTCTTCAGGGAGCCTGGGAGTATGGTGCCCATCTACCTTAGAGGCACACATTTCAGGAGTGAACCAGTGTACCCCCATATTATATCAGAGTTTGAGGATATGATTCTAGAGAACCTTCCGGGCCGGCCACCTGACAGAGAGATAGAGTTTGCTATAGAGTTGACTCCAAGAGCCGAGTCAGTTATTTTTTCGTCTTCAGACTAGCACCGAAGGAGTTGGTTGAGTTGAAAGTCCAAGTAGATGATCTCTTAGATAAGGGTTTTATACGGGCTAGTGTATCTCCATGGGGAGCACCCATTCTATTTATACCAAAGAAGGACAGGACGGTACGTTACATAAAGATTACAGGGCATTAAGGGCTGTAATGATAAAGAACAAGTACCCTATGCCGTGCAATGATAATTTATTTGATTAGCTTAGCGGCGCATATGTATTCTCGAAGATCGATCTCAGATCAGGCTATCATCAGATCAAGGTACGGAGAGAGAACATTCTGAAGATGGCTTTTCGGACGAAGTATGGATTCTATGAGTTTCTAGTCATGCCGTTTGGTTTAACCAACGCGCTAGCAGTATTTATGAGCCTGATAAACAGTATTTTCCACCAGCACTTAGATAAGTTTGTGGTGGTATTTATCGATGATATCTTGGTGTATTCCAAGAGCCAGGAGGAACATGAGAGACATCTCAGGATTGTGTTGGAGACGCTGAGACAGGAGATGCTGTATACCAAGCTCAGCAAATATGAGTTATGATTAGATAGAATAGATAGCCTATGCATCGAGACAGCTGAGAGTTCATGAGGAGAACTATCCGACGCATGATCTAGAGCTAGCTGCAGTGATATTTGCACTAAAGCTATGGAGACACTACCTTTATGGTGAGCGTGTTAAGAATTACACAGATCATAAAAGCCTGAAGTATGTCTACACACAGAAGGAGCTCAACATGAGATAGAGGCGCTGGCTAGAGTTGATGACAGATTATGATATTGAGTTGCAGTACCACCCTGACAAGGCGAATGTAGTAGCAGATGCCTTAAGCAGGAAGCCCATGGCATATTTTTACGACTCATCGTCGGTTGTTAGAGGATCTCCAGGAGCTTGGGATAGAGATTGTATTGCCAGGCATGGATGGACAGATGGCCAGTCTCGAGGTTCAGTCTACTTTGATTGAGAGGATCATGGAAGCCCTACCTACAGATGCGAGATTTTGATATCTATGAGAGAGGACAGAGGCCGGCATGCAGACGAGACTCAAGATTCATGAAGACAGAACATTAAGGTATGGAGATTGCCTATACGTTCCGAGTGGCGAGCTACGCCAAGAATTGATGACCGAGGCTCATAGCTCAATTTATTCTATTCATTCCGGGGGTACGAAGATGTACCGAGATTTGAGGCAATATTTCTGGTGGCATGGGATGAAGAGAGAGATTGCAAGATTCGTGGCGAGATATTTAGTTTGTCAGCAATTTAAGGCTGAACATAAGAGGACTGCAGGACTATTGCAGCCGCTTCCTATTCCCGAGTAGAAGTGGAAACACATTACCATGGACTTCGTCACAGGATTTCTGCGAAGCCCTAGCAGGAAGGATGCAGTTTGGGTTGTCGTAGACAGACTCACCAAATCTGCACATTTTTTTCCCTTCAGAGTTGGGCAGTCCACGAAGATATTAGCTGACATATATATGAGGCAAATAGTACGACTACATGGAGTGCCTGTCAGCATCGTATCAGATCGTGGTTCCAGATTCACATCATATTTTTGGCGGAGTATGCAGGAGAGTCTAGGAACTCATATCAAGTTCAGCACTGCATATCATCCCCAGACTGATGGACAGTCAGAGCGCATGATACAAATACTAGAAGTTATGTTGAGAGCGTACATGATCGATTTTGGGGGATCTTGGGAGAACCATCTATACTTGGTAGAAATTCTCCTACAATAACAGCTACCAGGCTAGCATTCAGATGGCACCTTATGAGGCACTGTACGGCAGGAAGTGTAGGTCACCAGTATATTGGAGTGACGTAGGAGAGCGTCAGATACTTGGTCCAGAGTTGGTGACACAGACAGTGGAGAAAGTCAAGCAGATTCAGAGCCACCTGCGTATAGCACAGGACAGACAGAAATATTGGGCAGATGCGCACCGCAGACCATTGGAGTTCAAGGAAGGTGACCACGTATTTTTGAAGATATCGCCTACTCGTGGTACCATCAGGTTCGGAGGCAGAGGCAAGCTGAGTTCGAGGTACATCGGACCTTTTGACATCTTGGAACGAGTTGGCAAAGTGGCTTATCGTCTTGCATTGCCTCCATCATTAGAAGGAGTGCATGACGTATTTTACGTATCGCAGTTGAGGAGATACGTGGCAGACCCTAGCCACGTACTTGATCATTCGGAGATTACAGACGGGCCCAGTTTATCATACGTAGAGTAGCCAGTGGAGATACTCGATTACAGTGAGAAGACCTTGAGAGGACAGACTATTCGACTGGTCAGAGTTGCATGGAAGCATCATTCGCCAGGCGAGTCTACCTGGGAGTGGGAGGATTCCATTCGACATCGTTTCCCGTATTTATTTGAGGACCAAGGTACGACTTTACGTACCGCATTTGATTACTAGTTGTTTTTAAATTCTCTTAGCTATTATCGTGCTTTACTTTAAATTTTAGGGATAAAATTTTCTAAGTTGGGAAGGATGTAAACCCCCTCATTTATTTATATAGATAGTCTGGTATGGGTTAGAAATTTTGGTTTTTAGCAGCAGATGTTTGAGGTTTAGAGTAAGGTTACATATGTCTGATTATTTTAATTAAATCCTTGGCGTGCCCTACCATTATTGAATTATTTGGAGCCCAACATCAGCCCAAAAATTCCAACGGACTGTTGTACTTTTGACTTGACCCGCCAATTTAGGTACTGGACTTTTTTGTCACTCAAAATCAAATTCGTTGTGCCCTAAATTAATTGCACAACTTCCCGTATCCAAAATCTCATATTTAATCCCGTGTTGGACACCTGTGTCGTTGCCATCAATTTTAAGAGACCAACTTAACCCGTTGAGCCGGACCGATTAAAGGGTCCAAGACTGACACCAAGCCTACACCATTTTTGACCTTTGTGTCACTCCAAAATTGAGACCCCGGGTGCCCCCATTTTATTTAAAAGCGCGGGACATATTTTATTCTAATTAAATTGGGGATACCAACTTAACTAATCTATTTTAAATCCTAATTTAATTCCAATGCCTATTTATTTAAGCCTATGCCAAACACACAATACCCCATCACCCTACAAAACCCCAAACACCAATTCCTCCGCCATTTTCCCTTTATTTTATGTGTTTGTGCAAATTTCTAAATTTAAAGGACTTATTTGCAAATATTGCATTAGGTGTCAACACCCCATTGGTTCAAACCAAATAGAGAAGCCCTAATATTTGACTAGTCAACCCAACCCTCACCTTGTAGGAATGACTTTCTCATGTCAAATTCTGGCCACCCATTTAAAATGGGGCTCATCATCACCACACATTCCCACTCACCATCCCATATAAGATGTCTCTTTCTCCCCTCTTTCTAATACAGGCCCTAATTCTAAGGAGCCTTGAAAACCCCACCCCCTCTCTCTCTCCTCCCTCCCTACACTCACAGCCAACCTAGCTTCTTCCCATTCTCTTCTTCTTCTTCTTCTCTTCTTCTTCTTCTTCTTCCTCTTCACTTCTCCTTCCCCACCATAACCCCACCACCCGAGACCCCTACTCCGGCTTCTTCTCCGACTACCCCCGCACCACCGAGCTGCTCAACCCGCTGTACTGTAGCTTCGACTCCCCGCCTCCAGCGGCTCCTCCGCGTGGTCGACGAGGTCGTGGTGGCTCCTCCGCGTAGTCGACGAGAACGACAACAGCGACTCCTCCGCGTAGTCGACCAGAACGACAGCAGCGGCTCCTCCGCGTGGTCGACGAGGTCGTGGCGGCTCCTCCACATAGTCGACGAGAACGATAGCAGCGGCTCCTCCGCAGAGTTGACGAGGACGACAGTAGCGGCTCCTACATATAGTCGACGAGGTTGACAGCAGCGGCTCCTCCGCATGGTCGACGAGGTCGACAGCAGCGGCTCCTCCGCGTGGTCGACGAGCTCGACCACAGCAGCTCCTGACCGGAGCTCCTTCTGATCTGCCTCGCCTAAATATGCTATCCCTATTCCACCACCAGCCAACCACCATGTATTACCGTTCCTCCACCCGCATCTCCGGCACCCCGCTCACCCACTCCGACCATTTCTCCCTCCCGAGCCACCACTAGCTTCACCCTCCGTCGCCTTCATCCTCATCCTTATCACAATCAACACCCACACCATCTCAACCTCCCCCTCCGGCGAGACTCGCCACCCGCCGTCGACCACAGCGACCGGCCAGCACCACCACCACTTCGCCGGGGTAAGCTTCTCCCCCTCTCCTTATAGTTTAGTATTTTTATTGTTGTTTGCTAATAACATAGTTAGGGTTAGGGTTTAAGAAGTTAGATTGGAGGTTTAGTTTATCTCTTTTAAATTACGCATATGGTTTATTATTGTTGATGCAATATTAAGTGTTATTGAGAAGCAGGCTTAAAATTATGGAGATATGGTATGTGCTATCAAGGCATAGGTTATTATCGAACCTTAGAATTGTGTGAATGCTACTTTGGGTTTTATGGTTAGTGTTAGATGCATTTGGGGTTGCGAATATTTAGTTTTAGTTTAAGATTTGTTGTACATTAAGATTTTAGTGTTATTATATACAAGAGATGGTGAATTGCTAGGTTGATTTAATTAAGAGTTTAAATAATTAATAATGTATTCGAGGATGACGTTTAAAATATACGGGATAACGTCTGTGAACAATGAGGTGAAACTGAGAAATAGTAATAAATTTAATCGAGGAGTAGTTGTAAGGTAAAATGGTGATGGTTGTATATTCGAGGGTTTAATAAATGATTGATAATTTATTTGAGGACAGGATACGTCAACGTGCATGAGAATGTCGGTAAAGACCCGGGGTAAAACCGAGGATTTGATCATGGTTTGAACTACTGAATATAGTAATGAATAATGAGATCGAGGACTTGTCTGATGATAGTATATTGTGATTAATTGTATTAGATATAACCTATCTGAGTCAACCTTGGTCAACCCTCTAGCATCGTGTCTATATATCTTGTAACTAAGAATGTAGTATATGTTTAGACGTGTGTCACACCCCTGTTTGTCGTGTGATAGTTTATTGATTGAGTTTGTATCTCATCTCTAGGTACTACGGGACCTGAGGACTTGGACGTAGTACCGGATCCCTGTCATCAGCAGCCGGACGCAGGTAAGTATACCTTGCCACCCTGTATTTTAGATTGCAGATATTTATTATTTCATTATGTATATTGTGCGCGTATGGTTTACGATCGATACTGTGCGTCCGGTTCACAACCGGATGCAGACATTCGACGTAACATTTTATAACGAATGCTAGATGTTCGTAACACCTCGATGTACGTACCTGAGTATATCGTCACCCCAGGACACATTCATACACTGATATTGTGCCAGATTCCTGTATCCTGATACTGACATCATGACCAGAGACTGGGATGACCTTAGGGTTGCATCTGTTGAGTTATTTCTTTGTGACAAGACTGTTAGATAGAGGTTCAGGTTTAACGCACCATCATTGATCGCTTGGGAAGGGAAAGACAGTTACTAGACGTTTGGGCTTCTCTGCACGTGCTTATATATGTATATATATTGTATATGTAGTGATCCTGTATCTAGTGTAGTTGTATCATCCGTGTGACTCCTTGCCCGGAGCTGCGGTACGTCCCGTGTGTTTCCATGTCCGGAGCTACGATTTTATTTTGGACAGCCCATGCGTCGAACATTGTCTTTAAACTGTGTCTCACTTGTTTGGTTATAATAGATTACCCTGTCGTTGCACTTATACTTTCTGTTATACTTGGCATGTTATATTTTGTACCTTGTTACGTCCCTCTGAGGACCTGGTCTCCTGCCAGTTTTGCAGCATAGACGATTACGGAGCATTTGGAGTTGCTGATGGAGTTGCATGTCTTGCGGGCACTGTACTAGGTACTCATATCATTTCTACCGGCATTATGGTTACTTTATTCATATTGATTATTCATCTGCTGTTGTAGCCTACTTTTTGTAGACTCATCTCTTCTCGAGTCTATTCGAGTTTGTGTGTTATTGGGCGGCCGACTTTAGCACATGTAGCTCTTTCTTGTATATTTTTGTTCATTGTGGATTGAGACATAGAGATTTACATTTATGTGATATTTAGATAGTGCTCTTTATATTATACAGCTTATACGTATTCGATTCAGACCAGAGTCTGGTCGAATGCGTAGCTAGCGTGTCACGTATTCCTGGTCCTATGTTTGGGACTGGGGCGTGACAGGTTCCCTTCTAAGCATAGGTGAGAAGGACTACCCGGAGGAGTACGGACCGGTATATATCCAGGAGCAAGACTTGTAGCAGAGGACGAGATCATTCCCGAGGACTTTGCTTGATCACCCCTAGTTATCTTATTGCTTTCTTTAATTCAGTACTTGTATTAGCAGATTTGTCCCCGTGTGACTCTATCCGTATTGTATTATGATACATTTTTAGACTTATTTTCTTTCTGTACATTAGTAGACTTGTTTTCTCTATGTGTTTTATATTCTTATGTCTGTGGATGAGATTAGTTACTTTGCTTATATTTTAATGTTGGATTATATCATTGTACTTTATAACTTAGGTGTACTCCATCGGGTCCATTAGATTGGGATGCCCGTTGGAGTATACCTGCTGGCCAATGTTACGTAGCTCAGTTCCTGATATTTGAAACTGGGGCATGACATAGTTTTTGTGGTGGCTCATGCAGGTCCGATTTAAATCGTATTGGTTACCTGACTGTGCCAACCGAGCCTGCAATTGGGAATAAATATTAGGATCTCATCTACATGCTTGAGTACTTCACATAACACCTTTATTTCGATTTTATTTTTCTAATTTGCATCATGTTTAATTCCAAAATGCTGATCTTAAATATGACTTCTTTTCAGAGTTATGAATCTCCGTAGCGAACGTGTCGCGCAGTCGGACGATGTCCCCCGTGACGTCGGATCATCTGGGGAACCAGTACTGGGGCAGGTTCTTCTGTTGACCCCATTTCCCTGGGGATAGTCATATGGGCAACCAAAGGTGCCTCCAGATGGGCACTAGTCTCCACACCGGGCAGATCCCGAGGGCCAACGGACCGCAGGACAGGAGGAGCAACAGTTGCCCCCAGCACCTCCAATTCCCCTACATATTCTATACATGCCCTTTCCACTAGGACAATCCATGGATGGGCCACAGATATTCCAGATGATCTACACTATGATGCAAGCCCAGTAGCAGGTCTAACAGCAGGCTCAGCAGCAGGCCCAACAGTGCCAGGCTGAGTCTTTGAAAGAGTATTATGACGGCTTTGGGACATGCGTTACCACCAGCTCGCCAGTCGACGATGGGGGTCTGTCATAGACTTTTGTCGTATGATAGCACTTTCATTTACTATCATAGTGGAGCCGACGGAGGTACACGCATGGCTTACCAATATTCAACACCTGTTGGAGGCTACCGATCTCCCGAGACATAGATGGATGACCACTGTCAGGATGCAACTTATTGGCAATGCTCATCACTAGTGGCTTTCAGAGAATGAGCGTTTAGGGCCCAATCGGGTCACTTGGGAGGAGTTCTCTAGGCTCTTCAAGAGATGTTTATTCCTTCCACTGCTAGTGCGAAACTTTGGGATAGGTTCCAAAACCTCAGGCAAGGAAGTTCGACCATTGAGGAGTATAATGCTGAGTTCCTCCGCTTGAGCCATTTTGCCCCGTACTTAATTTTGACTAAGGAGAAGAAGGTCGAGAAGTTCTACGAAGGCCTGAGTTTTGAGACACAGAGGTTTATTGGATCTATAATCCCTACCTCCTACTCCGAGGTTCTGTTAGCAGCCCGACGCCAGGATCATATCAACAAGATGGAGGCCAGTCTGAAGCGCTCCTATGCATCATCATCATCAGTTCGAGAACCGCAGGGAGGACCTACAAAATGTCCCCTGGTACCACAACAACATAGAGCAGCACCCTTGTAGGGACCAGTAATTCCCACTTGCCACTACTGCGGCAAGAGGGGACACATGTTGAGGGATTATAGATGGAGGTTGGGAGTATGTATGAGATATGGATCTGACCAGCATGCAGTCAGGGATTGCCCATAACAGAGGATTCCAGTACCGATGGTTCATCGACCAGCCTTACCAGCACTGAGGCCCTACCAGCAGCCTCCCAGACTAGTCTTTTCAGGACCGAGGCCTCCCTATGCAGGAGTTGGGGCGATGCGACCACCAGTACCAGGTGGAATTCAGAGGAGGTCACCCTTGGCCCCACAGGCAGTTCGTTTCCAGCAGGCTCGACAACAGCCGAGGGCACCAGCATCGGGATAGGGACAGGCCTTTGCGATGACCATTAAGGAGGTAGAGACCGCTAGAGAGGTGATCGCAGGTACTATTTTAGTAGCTTCATTACCAGCAGTAGCATTATTTGATTCTGGTGCCACACACTCTTTCATAGCTACTAATTTTGTGGCCACCCATAGAATAGCAATTGTACCCCTTCCGAAGATTAAGATGATTCTTATGGGAGGTAAAATAGTACCGATTAGCGACACTTGTAGATCTTGTTCAGTAGTTATTTGTGGGCGAGAGATGCATGCCCGATTTCTAGTCTTCTCCATGCCAGACTATGACATTGTCCTAGGCATGGATTAGTTGAGCCAATACCGTAAGATGTTAGATTACCGACGTGGATGCATTATATTTAGACCACCGGATCACCCTGAGTTTGAGTTTCTTTGGGGAGCCCGAGAGCATGGTGTCCAACCTACCTTAGCGGCACACATTACAGAAGGTGAACCAATATACCCCCACATTATATCAGAGTTTGAGGATATATTTGCCAAGGATCTTCTAGGCTTGCCACCTGATAGAGAGATGGAGTTTACTATAGATTTGACTCCCGGAGCCGAGCCAGTTACTTTCTCCGTCTATATACTAGCACCGAAAGAGTTGGTTGAGTTGAAGGTCCAAGTAGATGATCTCTTAGACAAGGGTTTTATTCAGGCTAGTATTTCTCCATGGGGCGCACCCATCTTATTTGTGCCGAAGAAGGATGGGACGGTACGTTTATGTATCGATTATAAGGTGCTAAATATTGTAACGATAAAGAACAAGTACCCTCTGCCACATATCAACGATTTATTTGATCAGCTGAGTGGCGCATATATATTCTCGAAGATCGATCTCAGATCCAGCTATTATCAGATCAAGGTGAGAAAGAAGGACATTTCAAAGACATCTTTTCAGACAAAGTACCGGCACTATAAGTTTTTAGTCATGTCGTTTAGTTTAACCAACACGCCAGCTATATTTATGAGCCTGATGAACAAGGTTTTCCACCAGTACTTGGATAAGTTCGTGGTGGTATTTATCGACGATATCTTGGTATATTCCAAGAGCCAGGAGGAGCACGAGGATCATCTCATAATCGTGTTAGAGACGTTGAAGCAGGAGAGGCTGTATGCCAAGCTCAGCAAGTGCGAGTTCTGCCTAGATAAGGTACCTTTCCTTGGTCACATAATCACTGGAGATGGACTATCAGTTGACCCAGAGAAGATCGCCGCAGTGGAGACGTGGCCTACCCTTACATCAGTTACGGAGGTTAGGAATTTTCTCGGACTTGCCGAATATTATTGGAGGTTCGTGGAAAACTTCTCAAGGATCGCTGCACCTATGACGCGATTGACGCATAAAGGCGAGGAGTTTATCTGGACTGAGGAGTGTCAGACGGCTTTCGATGAGCTGAAGAAGCGTCTGATAACGGCAACGATCTTGACACTTCCTTCTGGATCTGGAGGATTTATGGTGTATAGTAATGCATCTGGGAGTGGACTAGGATGTGTACTGATGCAGCATGATAAGGTGATAGCTTACACATCGAGACAGTTGAGGGTTCAAGAGAATAATTACCTAACACATGATCTAGAGCTAGTTGTGGTAATATTTGCACTAAAGCTATGGCGGCACTACCTTTATGGAGAGCGGGTTAAGATTTACACAGATCACAAATGTCTGAAGTATGCTTACACTCAGAAGAAGCTCAATATGAGACAGAGGCATTGTCTAGAGTTGATGACAGACTATGATATTGAGTTACAGTACCACCCTGGCAAGGCGAATGTTGTAGCAGATGCCTTAAGTAGGAAGCCCATGGCATAATTTTTGATGACTCAGCGATATTTGTTAGAGGATCTTTAGGAGCTTGGGATAGAGGTTGTATTTCCAGGCAGGGATGGACAGATGGCCAGTCTAGAAGTTTAGTCTACATTGGTTGAGAGGATCAAGGCAGCCTTATCTACCGATGCGAGATTCCGGCGACTGCGAGATAGGACATAGGCCAGCATGCAGACGGGACTCCAAATTTATGAAGATGGAACGTTGAGGTATGGAGATCGCCTATATGTTCCTAGTGGCGAGCTACGCCAGGAGTTGATGACCGAGGCCCATAGTTTAATTTATTCTAGTCATCCTGGGGGTACGAAGATGTACCAAGATTTGAGACAACACTACTGGTGGCATGGGATGAAGAGGAAGATTACGAGATTTGTGACAAGATATTTGGTCTATCAGCAGTCAAGGCCGAACATCAGAGGACTACAGGACTATTACAGCCATTTCCCATTCCTAAGTGGAAGTGGGAGCACATTACCATGGACTTCGTCACGAAATTTTCGAGGACCCCTAGCGGGAAGGATACAGTCTGGGTTGTTGTGGACCAACTCACTAAGTCGACGTATTTCTTGCCCTTCAGAGTTAGGCAGTCCACGGAGATATTGGCTGACATGTACATGAGGCAGATAGTACAACTACATGGAGTGTATGTCAGTATTATATCATATCGTGATTCCAGATTTATGTTACATTTCTGGCAGAGTATGCAAGAGAGTCTAGGAACTCGCATCAAGTTCAGCACTGCATATCATCCATAAACTGATGGTCAGTCAGAGCGTACGATTAAGATACTAGAGGATATGTTGAGAGCATGTATGATCGACTTTGGAGGATCTTGGGAGGACCATCTACACTTGGTGGAATTCTCCTACAACAACAGCTACCAAGCAAGCATACAGATGGCACCTTATGAGGTACTGTACGGCAGGAAGTGCAGGTCGCTGGTATGTTGGAGTAACTTGGAAGAGCGTCAAATACTTGGTCTAGAGTTGGTGACACAGACAGTGGAGAAAGTGAAGCAGATTCAGAGCCACATGCGCGCAGGACAGGACAAGCAGAAATATTAGGCAGATGCGCAACATAGACCTTTGGAATTCAAGGAAGGTGATCATATATTTTTGAAGATATTGCCTACTCGTAGGACCATCAGATTTGGGGTCAGAGGCAAGCTGAGTTCGAGGTACATCGGGCCTTTTGACATCTTGGAGCTAGTTGGCAAAGTAGAAGGCGTGCACGACATATTTTACGTATCTCAGTTGAGAAGATACGTGGTATACCCTAGCCACATGCTCAATCATTCAGAGATTACAGACAGGCCCAGTTTATCATATGTGCAGCAGCCGGTAGGGATACTCGATCGCAGTGAGAAGGTTTTGAGGGGACAGACTATTCGACTGGTCAGGGTTGCATGAAAGCATCATTTGCTGGACGAGTCTACCTGGGAGCACGAGGATTTTGTTTAACAGGGTTTCCCTCATTTATTTGAGGACCAAAGTACGAATTTACGTACTGTATTTCAATTACTTGTTAACTTTTTAATTTTTGCAACTCTTATTCATGCTTTACTTTTATTTGGGGATGCAATTCTTCTAAGTTGGGAAGGATGTAAACCCCCTCAACAATTTTTTAAGGTAGACCGAATTTGGTGAGAATTTTGGTTTAGCTTCAGGTTGTCTAAGGATTAGAAATTAGGGTTATGTAGACTGGTTCTTTAATTTATACTCTTGGTGCGCCTTACCGTTGCTACAATATTTGGAGCACAACAATAGCCTTTATCTTCCAATAAATCTTTGCACTCTTGACCTAACAAGCCAACCTAGGCACCGGATATTTCTGTCACTCACAAACATACTCCCTTGTGCTCTATTTTAATTGCACAACTTTCTAGTCACAAAAATTAATTCTTTAATCCTATGCTTGTACCTATGTCATTGCCATCGGTTTGGGGACACAAACTCAACCTATTTCGTCTAACCAATTACAGGGTCCAAGACTAATACCAAGCCTATACCGTACATGATATTTGCATCACTCCCAATTGAGACCCCATGTACTCCCATTTTATTTAAGAATACCTATGACACAAATTTTATTTAAATTGGTGAAATCAACTGAACTTAACCCCAACTTAACCCTCACACCCAATCATGAGACTCATACAAAATATCCAACACCCTCTCCATCCTATAAAATACCAAACACTAATTTTCTACATCAAATTCTCATGCTTTTTCCTTCATTTGTAAACCCCAAACTTTAAGGGACCCAAATGCAAAAAGGGTTGCTAGGTGTCAAACTCCTATGGGTGCAAATCAAATGGAGAAATCTCCTTTGGGTCATGTAACCGGTCACCTTTCTCTCTCTCTCTCTCTCTCTCTCTCTCTCTTTCACACACACACACACACACCCCCTTGTATAGTACTATTCACTCATACTAAATCATAGCCTTTGATTCAAATCTTCCCCAATCACAACCATCCATCCTTCTCCTACATAATGATAGCTACACACAACCCTATGGCCGACCATAATTATTATACGTCTCACCTTATTTATTCTTTCCTTATATTCTCTCTCAACCCCCCCTCCACTCTATTCATGTCGCCCTTATTTTTTCAACTAAGGGTAGTTTGGTAATTTGGCATAAATATTTATATTTTTAGGAATATAATATTAAATATTGTACATACTGTAAATATTAATTATTATATTAATTATTTATTTTAGATGTTAGATTTTATTCTGGACTTGTGTTAGTGGACCTAACTAGTTTAGTTTAGATCCATAGACCAACATTTAATTCTAGTTAGAATTGAGCCCAATAGTAAGCCCATTCATTAGGAGGATGAATTAATTAGTGAAACCAATTAGACTAGAACCTTTCCTCCTTAATTATTTCTTCATAACAATCCCCAAGGGATATTTTGGACTTTCCATAGTAGCTTGGAGGAGGGGCAAGGAGCCGGCCACCATAAGAGTGTGGAAAGACTCTCTCTCCTCTCATTTGTCATTCCAAATCTAGATATAGAATTTTCTCTCTTCCAATTTCTTCATTCCCACACCAATTTTTACTCAAATTTCTTTTCAATTCCTTTCCTATTATTTATTGGAGTCTATTAGAATAAGGATCTACAAGGAGGAAGCAAGGATATACAAGGAGGAGCAAGGATCTACAAGTTGGAGGCTCTTTGCACTCAATTTAGGAACTTCATTGAAAATCTATCTCCCAATAGGTACAATTCAGTTTTTCCTCTCTAATTAGACTCTAAATATGTGATTTAATCATAAGGAACCACCCAATATGCTAAGGCTACCCAAAGAAATTGGAATTAGATTCATAGGAGGCCTATGGAGAAAGTTATATGGTATTTTGTGTCAATTTAGGGAGAATTCCAATATTGGCACATCTTGTGTTTGTCAATAGGTCAATTAGACCAAATTGACATGTGTTTGATTGTGTGTGACTAGTGTCATATCCACAATTGGATATGTGTAGGCCGTATTCCGATAATTTGGAGATAAGGGTTAATTTAGGGGTTTTTCTTCCGATACGGGGGTTTGAGCATGTCACATTTTGACACGGACACGTAGTTGAGTAGTTAGTTCTTTATATTATTCATTATTATGATTTTAGACTTGCTAGTGTCCTTCGGGATATGTTTGGTTGTTTGGTGGAGCTATATCGCAAGCATATCATAGAATGAGCGTGATACGGGTGCGGTGCACTCCACGTATTTGTTTTATTACATTTTAGATTCAATACACTTGGTAATAGCTATTGGAATATTATATTTATAATGGTTGTATGAGATATATGTATATGTATATTTATGTGAATGTCTATATTTTATTTTGAGGTATTGGTGGTCATGAGAATATGAGAGTGTATATGCATTACTAGTGTGGTTATTATTATATATATACTTAGTGATATATATATATATATATATATATATATATATATATATATATATATATATATATATAGAGAGAGAGAGAGAGAGAGAGAGAGAGAGAAAGAGAGAGTTATATATATGTATATATGTAAGTATAGTTATATTATTTGGGTGTGTGTATGTATAGATATGTACTTATATTCATATGTGTGTGCATAGAGTGTGAGTGAGTGTGAGTGTTGTATGTGTTCAGAGAGAGGGGGATTGGGACACAGTAGGTTCAGCATGAGCAGTAGCAAAAGCAACTAGCTGCAGCCACATCAAGTGGAGCATGAGCAGCAGTGTGCAAGCAGCAACTGTGCAGCAACAGAGCAAGAGGAGCAGCCACTGCAGCAACTGTGCAGCAGCAACAACACGAACAAGCTGTTGCAGCAAGACAACAAGAGGAGCAGCAGCTTCAGTAGCAATTAGCAGTATTCACAACAAGGGCAGTAGCAAGGTAAGGGGGTTAGCCTTGATTTATAGCTTTAGTTAGTTCGTTTCATTGTTAGACTAGTTAGTTATATATATGTACATAATGATAACTAGTTAGTTATATATATATATATATATATATATATATATATATATATATATATATATATATATATATATATATATATATATATATATATATTGGTATGTTAGTAGGTAGTTAGTAGAGTATTATATAAGTTTATGCATGTTAGTATATAGTTAGGTGTATGGGTAGTTAATTGCATAATAGAATCTGGATTACCTTGTGATACCAAGGTAATATCAAGGTATTGGTTTATGCTCAAGGTATTGGGTTTGAGTATCAAGATGGGTGTGTAGGTGGTGTGATACCGCATTGGTTCAAAGCCAAGGTATCCACTTAGCATTAGTTATCTAAGAGTACTATATATATATATTAGTATTTTTTATATTTAATAACTTGTATATCTTACGATACGGTACTTGTTGGTATCCTAATATCTTAGCATAGCTAGTATGGCCTAGTTACATAGTGTATGGACCTAATATCCTAGAGATTGACTCATACAACCTAGAAATAGCTAGTTTGACCAAGTTTGACTAGTTTAACCTAGAGTTGACCTAGTTTGACAGTTTGTGACTTAAAAATGGCTTTATGACCTAGAATTGAACTAGTTTAACTTATTTTCATTCCAAAACCTTGTATTGATGCAATATACCATATATAGGTCTGTGTGACACCAGTTTCGGCATCGAGAGACACACCTTGCTCAGGATCTCAGGCGAGTATATTTCTCTGTTAGTTTTTATTTCATAATAGTGTATATATCTCATGTTCTAGAACTGTATACTTGATTCTGACACAGTGGTTTCATGGACTAGTACTACATGGATCCTGTCAGGAGATATTATCCCCTACCGTGTTCAGCAAGTACTCCTTCACTTATATTTCATCGTGTGTATTGGGTATTAATTTATTATATTCGTGTACATATACTGCTCGTATTTAGTGTACTTATATTCATGTATACACACTCTCGTGTTCAGTGTGCCCATATTCGTGTTCTTAACGTGTCATGATTGGATTGATTGGTATTAGTTGGGGATGGGGAGTATGAGTTGATTATGTGATCAAAGCCTTAGTGTATTTGTGTACATATCGATTACATACAATACTTGTAATTGAGTTACCTTATTATATTCGTGTTCAACCTAAACCGATCACATAATAAACTTATATTCCAAGGCACATTGGTTAGATTCCAGTTAATGCTTTTTATTGCAGATATTCTATTACATGTTCACATTCCAGTACATTATCTATTCACTCTAGTTTATTTCATTCTGTTATTTAGTTCTCTTGTATTCTTTTCTATTATATATTTTATATGCTCAATTATGTATTTGAAACTGCTTTCAGAGGTATGTACTTCGCTCCAATCCTAACTGAATATATTTTTCTAGATGATTGGCTCATAGATCAGTGTCCTATATTCTACTGGCTGCAGGAGGGCATACCATTAGAGGACACACCTATAGACCAGGAGGATTTAGTTCCAGAGCCTGAGGAGGTTTAGTTTATATTTTGGTGGACTTGTATTAGACATTTATTGAGATTCATGGCATGTATATTATTTCAGACTTGTGGATTGTATCTTGATTCTTTTCTTCGTTATTCCATTCATGCTTTATCTTCCTTAGTTTGCATTGTGATTGAGTATAGTTATATTTGTGAGATACCATATTGTTCCTCATTTTGGAGTTGAGATGATTGACAGGTACCATATATATATTGTTCAGATGTTTAATTAGTTAGAGTTGACCAGACATCATTCTACCATCGATGTTGCGGCGTAGGCTGGACGTACCCACGTACTCGTACCCGAATATTCGGGTGCGGGTCATGACAATTTAGTCGACCACCCCCACCTTTATCTTTTCCCATTGTACCTCCTTTATCCCAACAACAACAACACAACCACCATCTTCTCCACCTCAGACCACCACCGGACCACCCCCCTTCAGCCGACAGAGCAGCTGCGCCACCACCTTTATCACACCACCACCACCATATCCTCCACCACTTTGACTTCACCATAGCAGCCACCTCGACCACGGCTGCTGGACCCGACCAGCATCACACAAATAACACCACAACCACTAACCTCACCACTACCGAACACCACCATTTTTACCACCACCGAGTACCACTACCATCACCACCACCTAGCACCACCCTCACCACCACAGCCGCCATCACCACCACCGAGCACCACCCCCCACCACTATAGTCAACACCACCATTGACAGCAGCCACCGCAACGCCACAGACACCACTAACAGCCACCCCCCCGCCTTGGTAACTTCTTCTTCTTATTATTATACTTGTTCTTTAACATTTTATGTTGCTTATGATCGCCTAGCTAGGTTTACATGTTCTCTATTATTTTTCTTGACAAATGCTTGCTAACACTTGTTAAATAATACTAGATAAGAGCTATTTGCAGAATACTAATATGAATGTCTAGGGTTATATGGTGTGTGATGCATGAGGATGATGTGATTATGTTCTAAAAATAGATGGATGTCATGCTAGGTCATATACTTAATCTGGTTAATATGCATTGAATAGTGAGTTATGGAAGTTTGGATTGGTGATTAGACCATGTTTAATTAAATACATATTTGAGGAATGTAAATATGATAAATGTTATTGGTTTAGTGTTTGGGATCATGACATGATCAGAATATAAATTCAGACTTGAGTATTTTTGCATGTGCAGACTTGAAGGTGTTGTGCCAATGAAATTTTATTAGATAGTAATGATGGTATGATTGAGGATGAGAATATGAATATTATTTATAGATGACCAAATCCAAACTTGATGAATACTAGTATTATGGACATTATGCTATTTGATGATTTTGTATTTATCATAAAGTTTTCCTAGTCAGCTTTGGTCAATCCTCTAGTTAGTACCTTAGACGTGAGTTTTGTAACTAAGACAAAAATCTATGTTAGTTCATGATGACATCTCTTCATTAAGATAGTTTCGAGCTAGATTATTAATTAATTTATATATCATCTCTAGGTACTTTGGGATCCTCGGACTTGGACGTTGTATTGGAGCCACACCTTCAGCATCCGAATCCAGGCAAGTGTACCTTGTCATACTGTAACTCAGTTAAAGTTTTACTTATTTATTTCATCTATATTTTGTGTGCACTTTGGATCAAAATTGTTACTTAGCGTCCGGGCCATATCCGGGTGCAGACGTTCGTCGGTAATGTCTAGTATCAATTATTAGATATTTCTCGATACCCTTATGTACCTACTTGGTTACATCGGAACCCTAGGACACTTTCAGATACTTTTATTGTGTCAGACTTCTTGTATCCAGATAGTATCAGCATGACCGAAACCTGTGATGACTATAGGATCGTGATTAGTGTTAGTTACTTTAGTATGACGAGACTGTTTAGATTGAGGTTCAGGCTCAGCAAGCTGTGAATGTGTCTCGTTGACCGCATTGGGAGGGGAAGACAATTACTAGACGCTTGGGCTACTTCGCATATATATATATATATATATATATATATATATATATATATATATATATATATATATATATATATATATATATATATATATATATATATATCCTTATTTACGTAGATCATGTATCCGGAGTTGTAGTGCTTACATACTTATTGTGTGTCTCTGTGCTCGGAGCTACGGGTACGCACCGTGTATCTTTGTGCCTCTGAGCTACTGATTTATATTTGAAAAGCCCACGTGTCGAACATTGTCTTCAAGTTGTGTCTCACTTATGTCACGCCCTGATTTTCGCTAAATCAATAATCGTCCCCCGAATGTGATGCCGTGCAAGCGTAAGGCGCGCGTGCATTAGGCCTAGGTATAATGATATAATTTAGAACAAATGCAACAGAGTACGCAAATAAGATATCACACATTGAGATATAGAAAAGTTTTCTTTAATAATGAATATCTGGTTACAGACTCTTGACCCAAAAGTAATAAGAATATCGCACGGGCTTACAACTTGGACGTAAAATGAGATAGTTGATCCATATATTAAATCCTTACTAATATTTTAAAATGTGCAAACCATCTTGGGTGCGAGTCAACACCATCACCTAGGAACTTCAAAACATATGCACGGGCTCCTTGTAATTATGTACTTGAGATCTAAAAGTCATAAAATACGAATGCGCTGGATCAGTGGAGGATTGGGGGAAGCTTCAGCTCCTCGTCGCGTTACCTCGGCTCGAGGAACCTACTGCAATGAGGGTCAATACTTCAAAAAGTATCGATGAGGGCGAGCTAACCAACATACCAAAATCAACTTCGTATTCATGTAAACATGCAACATTATTATTATGTGATCTTTCTATCTTGCCCTAGTTCAATTCTTTATATATGATAGAAGGGAATGACATAACAAAATGTGCCACCATTCGGTGACTTTACCTGAACCGTCTGAACCACCTGTACAAAACTTACCATGACCTTCCCTTCCACAAAGACATAGTTAGTCTGCACAGTTTAAATATACATAAGGATCACTGTCTTGACTAGCCGTCATGGAGTATAGTCTGGGTAGACGGCGATGCTTGCAGTGCGGATAGAGAGCCCCGCTACAAACTCTCGTCTCACCCGTGCTAAGTTGCTAGCACGACTAATTGTTGTTCCGCCCGGGATGAATCATCCCCGGTGCCCCAGGCGACCATTTGCAGGAACTATATACCTTGTGCACAAGTTATCCATGACCATTGACGATCTAAACACTAAGTTAATATACGAAGCATTTCAAGACATCATCATGAACATAACTACTTTAGCACAGTGCGATGGCATAGTCTATTAGCTGATATGATCAATTCACAAGTTATGTACTACTCATTAAACAGTTATAGATGAATAAGTTCTAACTACAACTGAACATAAAATAGCTGTATACATAGCGGATAAGCACGCAACAATGTGATTATTGAGACTTTATATGACAAGCATTATAAGTGTTTCAAGTCTACTTCTTCTTTTATCTTGACTCAATTTTATTCTTTTGGTATCGTTGATCGGGATGCACAAACGAGTCAATTTATTAGGAATGAAGACTTGGAAAAAGGGGGCTATTTGAAGTAAAGTCACTCACAAGTTAGTGAATCGGGAAAGAGAGAAAATGGTGATTTTCAAGACTCCGCTTGCGCGTTGCCTACACGATCACCTGCACGCACCAACAGATGATCAATATCTCCTGCTTCGATCTCCAAGGGTTCGATACAAAATATAAAATCCAAAGAATGAAGACAATAAAATCCATTAAAACTATTCAAGAAAATTGTAAATCACAAAACCAACAAAAAAGTAACCAAACGACATTTGAAATGGACAAAGAAACCAGCATAACGGAAAGGCCCCTCTCGACTCTGTCGTTGAGTCCTTCCTTGAGGCATGACCCATTGAATGTGGGACCTGATTCCGAAGAAACCAATACATAATAAGGAAAGAATCTTGATTCAATCTGTCCCGATCGAACAATATCAAGTATTTCTTAGCCGCGCTCCCCTAATAGGGGAACGGGGCACTACATCTTAACCAACTAACAAAAAAATTTGTCATCGAAACTTAGGAATAGAACCTAACCCCAAGGAATAATGAGGGAAAATTTTCCTTCATGTCTTATTCGAGTTCCTAGGTCGATTCCTCGACCGAGTAGTTTCGCCAAAGAACGCGCATAAGCGAGATTGCACGATTCTGTAACTGCTTCTCTTTACGATCTAAGATCTGAAGGGGTTCTTCGGCGTACGACAAGTCTTCCTACAGATTCAGCTGACCAAAATCTACCATGTGGTTTGGGTCATGCATGTACTCTCTAAGCTGTGATACATGAAAAATATTATGCACTTCTGACATGGCTGGTGGCAATACAATTTGATAGGCAACTGAAGTGACTCATTTGATGACTTCGAACGGGCTAACGAATCTCGGACTTGACTTCCTTTTTACTCTAAATTGCATGGCTCCTCGCATAGGTGAGACCTTTAAAAACATATGGCCCCCTTCAAAGAACTCAAGGGGTCGACGACGAATGTTGGTATAGCTCTTCTGCCGGCTTTTTGGTACTTTTAGTCGCTCTCGGATCAACTGAACCTTTTGGACTGTTTGTTCAACTAGTTCCAGCCCAAGGATTTGACACTCCCCAACTTCATTTCAGTAGATCGGTGACCAACACTTTCGCCCATACAAAGCCTCGTATGAAGCCATCTGGATTCTGGACTGATAACTGTTGTTAAATGCAAATTCGGCCAACGGTAGGTGGACGTCCCAACTTGACTTTGAGTCGATTGTATAGAGATGCGGTATGTCTTCAAGTACCTGATTCACCCGCTCTGTTTGGCCATTGGTTTGAGGATGGAGCTAAACTTTAACTTGGTCCACAATGCTGACTGAAGGCTTTCCCAAAAATATGATAGGAATCGTCCGTCCCGATCAGACACTATAGAAACTGGTACTCTGTGTAGCCAAACTATCTCATCAAGGTAGGTCTGGACGAGGAGATCGATGCTCCAAGTAACTTTAATGGAAATAAAGTGCGCTGACTTGGTTAACCGATCAACGATGAACCAGACTACATTGTTCCCCCGTTGCGTCTTTAGCAAGCCAACAATAAAGTACATGCTTATGTGCTCCCATTTCCATTTCGGGATAGGAAGATTATGTTTCTCTCCGTCCGATCTCTGATGTTCTACTTTCATCCTCTGACAGGTTATGCATTGCGACACAAAGAGCGCTATATCATTCTTCATGTCGTGCCACCAGAAAATAGTGTGAAGGTCTCTATACATCTTTGTGCTCCCGGGATGGACCGTATAGGCTGCATAGTGAGCTTCCGCAAGGATCTCCTTTCTGAGTTCTGTGTCATTGGGACGCATAGCCTTCCCTTAACTCGCAATACTCTATTCTCATCTACTGCAAAGTCCTTCGCCTTCTCCGCTAGAATCTGCTCGCGTATTTTTCTTAGGAATAGGTCGTCCTTCTTAGTAGATGTGACCCTCTCTAACATGTTGGGTACGAATCGCATTTGAGAAACTCGTGCGCCGCGATATTGAATTCGAAGTTCAATACCTATTTCCTCTAAGTCCCTTTGTAACCTGTGATCCACGAACATGGACCCCGCAAACACTTGACTCAACGCATCCGCTATAGTATTTTCCTAGCCAGGTGTGTAGTCGATCGTCAGGTCATAGTCCTTTATTAATTCTAGCCAACGCCGATGTCATAGGTTAAGGTCCGTTTGGGTGAATAAGTACTTTAAGCTTTTGTGAGCTGTGTAAATTAGTCAAGCCACTCCATAGAGGTAGTGTCGCCACAATTTTAATGCGAACACAATTGTCGCTAGTTCCAGGTCATGCGTAGGATAAATTTTCTCGTGCTTTTTCAGTTGTCTGGATGCGTAGGCTATCACCCTATCCTGCTGCATGAGTACACACCCCAAGCCCTGTCTTGACGCGTCGCTAAATATTTGGAATCCTGAGGTCTAGTCTGCTAGTGTAAGTAGTGGGGCAGAGGTGAGGCGTTGCTTTAACTCCTTAAATAAGGATTCGCAGTTGGTGGACCACTCGAATATGACTCCTTTCTGTGTGAGGCGAGTCAGAGGTGATGCTAACTTGGAAAAGTCCTTTACGAAGCGCCTGTAGTAGCCCGCTAGCCCGAGGAAGCTTAGAATCTCACCGACGGATGTAAGATGCTTCCACTCGACGATGGCTTCAACTTTCTTTGGATCGACTGAAATGCCTCCCACAAAAATGATGTGCCAGAGAAAAGATACACTGCTAAGCCAGAATTCGCACTTACTTAGTTTTGAGTATAGCTTGTTGTCCCGAAGAGTCTGTAGCATGGTCCGCAAGTGCTCTGCATGTTCCTTCCTGTTCTTCGAGTACACTAAGATATCATCAATGATTACTACTACAAACTTGTTGAGATATGGCCGGAACACACGATTCATTAAGTCCATAAAGGCGGCAGGGACATTGGTAAATCCGAATGGCATTACTAAAAACTTATAGTGACCGTAACGAGTGTAAAAGGCTAATTTTGGCACATCGTCCGGCCAAATATTGAGCTGATGGTAACCTGAGCGAAGATCATTTTTGAGAATACCGTCGCACCTTGTAGTTGATCATAGATCCTGGAAAGGGGGTACTTATTTCGAACGGTGGCTTTATTCAATTCATGATAGTCGATGCAGAGCCGCATCGAGCCATCCTTTTTTTTACAAACAATACAGACGCACCCCACAAAAATACGCTCGGATGAATATACCCATGATCTAGCAATTATTGTAACTGAACCTTTAACCCTTTTAGTTCTACTGGGCTATTCGATACAGAGCTTTGGAGATTGGTCGAATTTCTGGAAATGTATCAATAGTGAACTCTATCTCTCGGCCGGGTAGTATGCCAAAAAACTCGTCGGGAAACACATCAAGAAAATTTGTCACAACAGAAGTAGACTCAACGTTTGCGTAATCTCGCTGCATGTCTCTAACGGACGCCAAGTACCCATCACAGCCGAAATATATCATCCGTCGAGCAGACATTGCAGAGATCACCATATAGGCACTCGGCGCTCTTGAAGGTGGACTGCACGCATAACATAACTCGATCTCGCCAGGTAGACGAAATATGACATTCTTTTCTGCACAATCAATAGTAGCCGAGCAAGCGCCGAGCCAATCCATCTCCAGAATGATGTCGTAGTCCCTGATGTCTAAGACTATCACATCAAGTGATAATTTCCTTCCTCCAATGAAAATATTACCTTCACGACAAACTAAGTGAGCCGGCAAATCTACGCCCGATGGAGTACGGACGCTAAGGTTTAAGCATAGCGGTGTTATAGAAAATGTGTTCTCGGCGGCAAAATCCATCGCAATAAAACTATATGTGGCACCAAAATCAAATAATACTCGAGCAGGTACATTATTGAAAAGTAATATACCTGACACCGTCATGTTTGATACGAATGCCTCTTCCCGAGTCAGAGCATAGACCCGGCCTTGAGCGTTCAGCGGTACCGTCTGGTTCGCTCGAGGTGCCTAACCCTGATTTTGAGACGGACGATGTTGTTGCTGTTGATGGCACGGAGGGGGTCGTTAGGGCAATCCCAAGAATCACGAGCTATGAGGCCAAACTTACCACAGACGAAACATCCCTCTTTTTGAATACGGCAGTCATTAACATAGTGCCCTGGCCTGTGGCAGTAGACACAAGGTTTCCCCTGGTTCTTCCCTAGATCTCGGTCCTGAGAGCCATCATTATTGTGGCACTTATGCATATTATTACCACCTGTGTTGCTATGACGCTTGTGATAAAAATTTTGCACAACGCCAGTGCGAACTGGGGGGTACTGCGACCTTAGGGAGAGGGAATGGTTTAGGGACTCCCGTATGGTATGATACTGAGGGACGATGACGTGGGCACGAATAGAAGGTCGCATTCCTATCTTAAACCTTCGTGCTCGACTTTCAACGTCACAGAGATGAGACTTAGCAAAGTTTGCAAGCCTGTTGAATTCTAAGGTGTACTGCCGCACTATCATATTTTCTTATTGCAGATATATAAATTCATCTTCCTTCTTGTGATGGACGGCAGATGGAAGGTACTCCTCCTCAAAGGCCTTATGGAACATGGACCAAGAGATAGTTGTCCTGTCATCTTCACTCTTTATAGCTTGTTTGTGCATATCCCACCAATCATGTGTGTTTAAATGGAACTGAAACTGAGCGCAAGCGACTCTCTTTATTTCGTCCATACAAAGCACTTCGAAGTGGTCTTCCAACTCAACCAGTCAATCCAACGCCACGGTGGGATCCTTGGTCCCTTTAAAGGTAGCATGACCCATCTTCTTAAACTCTGATATTTGTAGGATGGAACCCTTTTTGTCTGAGGGCGAAGGTTTCTGAGAGCTCTGAAGCCCCACGGTCTTGGCTATAACTGGCACTATCGCCGTGGTCGCTGATACAGAATGGTTGCTGGCGACAAGCATCATCACAATCGTTTACAAGGTATCCATTTGCTTCTGCTGTGCTTCGGCCTGAGTCCGCTGCGCCAGAAATTGAGCCTCAATTTGGTACTCGAATTGGCTCTGACGTAATTCTGCCTGTCTCTGTTGTGTTTCTATCAAACGCATCATCCGCTCGAACGGATCGACATAGGGCGCGGGCTACTGGACTTCCCGAGCTGCCGGATATGTCAGAACTACTTCCTTGTACCCGCGCTTGTGCATCCAGCTCTGAGGGTGTTCCTTTAAAGAAAAGTAACTTACATCAGTCTCAAAATATATTATGGACTCATTATATGGAACGCATCTTATTTTGGCCAAGCGATTTTAAGAGTTCAACTAGGAGGGACAGAGTCATTTCAAGAAAACTCTTCTGACACGAAGGTCAAAGGATCCGAAGCCATGCTTTGATACCAATATGTCATACCTCAATTTCTGCTAAATCGATAATCATCCCCCTGGCGTGATGTCGTGCACGCGTAAGGCGCACGTGCACAAGGCTAAGGCATAACAATATGCTTTAGAATAAATACAACAGAGAACGCAAATAAGATATCACACATTGAGATATAGAAAAGTTCTCTTTAGTGATAATAAATATTTGGTTACAGACTCTTGACCCAAAAGTCGCACAGGCTTACAACTTGGACGTAAAATGAGACAGCCGATCCATATATTACATCCTTACTAATATTTTAAAATGCGCAAACTACCTTGGGTGCGAGTCAGTACCATCGCCTAGGAACTTCAAAAGATATGCGCGGGCTCCTTGTGATAATGTATTTGAGCTCCAAAAGTCATAAAACACGAACGTGCCGGATGTCACGCCCCAGTTCCAAAAATACGTAGGACTAGGATACATAAGCATGTCAGCCGCATGGATATGGCAACTCCAATATATGGAAACCAAATCCATACGTACGCTGTAATATGAATATAGAATTCACAAGTGGTATAAAATATAATACAAGTCACAGGGTAAAATCTAAATCTCATCCACCAAAATCATATAAAAATAAATGACCAGTATCTATGAAACTAGATCTCAATAAGAAGTATCTAAGGGTGATAGTTGGATGGAAACAAATCCACTACCAACTCGAATATAAGAGCAAATACAATATGAGTACAACACCACAATACAATATAAGAATACCAGCTATCCATCACAGCTCGAAGAGAAGACATCCTTGGATCACATGTAACCATCCAAATCTGCGCTCCTGCAAATACTCAAGAAAAGATACACCTGGCAGCGGACCAGGTCCTCAGAGGGACGTAACAAGATACAGAAAATACGAGCCAATTTGAATACAGTAAACATGCATATGGTTTGAAAATAAATAAGTACGCTGTATAAGACAATCTATATGAATGCAAATGAGGACAACTTTTCGACGTATGGGCAAGGGTAGGCTACTCGATCTAATCCTCACAACCTCACGCTCGTCAGTGGACATCAGAAATCGACATACCGTGGGGGTAGCGACCAGTGAGACTCCAGAAATCGACATACCGCGGGGGGGGGTAGCGACCAGCGCAACACACGCCCGTAGTGCGAGCTATATACTACGGTTTACCAGAGTGGTTAAAAGCCCATACGCCTAATGATTGTCCTCTATGATACTAAGTGCCATGTGTGTGTCAACATATCTAATACATAGTAATGACTGAAAGAAAACTACACATGCAAGAATAAACAGAAATACAATAAATATAAAGAAATATAAGTAGCATGCAAAAGTATTGTAATAATTTGGCAAGGTATCTTGCCTGGGGTCCTGCTGCTGGTAGAATCAGAGTCCAAGTCACAGTCCAAATAGCCTATATATTACAAATTTATCACGTCAAAAGATAATTTATTTTAATTTATTTAATTCTAGAATAATTACTCTAAAATCTTATTTTAATCTTATTATTCTGATTTTTATGTTAATTTCTAAATTTTTGTCCAAAAAAATTGAATTTTATCAACTCGAGACTCATGGCACGCAAATCGAGGCGATCTATTGACCAAAAAGTCAACCGACACAAACTCAACTTTCATGCATGATTTTCTGTAGATTTTAGCATCAAAAACATGCTAGAATTTACGGCTCGTCCGAATTCAAGTTCGTTTGGGAATTATGGCACATACAAATTTTGTATTGTGCACCGATGGTTAAATTCTAACCTAGAAGTTCTACAGAATTAACAGTATATAAATACTTCGAAATAAATTTTGGGAAAAATATATGTCGATTATCTCGACATTATCTTTCCGAAACTTTAAACGGTTCATGATTCTGATTCCTGGTTCTCCCGAAATCGCGAATACATCGAAACACGTCTATTTTCGGACATACTGTACTCTACGAATTTTCCAGAATTTAATACTAATAATTTAGAAAAACAATTTATATAATCAGAAATCTAACCTCATTATTGTTCTAACAAAAAAAAACTGGAGAGCATTTGGAGTCCAGAGCTAGGAGATATCATCTTTTGAATTCGTCATAACTAGTAGAAAATGAGACTGAATTTATGACGAATTTTGACTATTTTTGGACGAAAAAGAGAGGAATTTGGGGAAGAAAAATATGAAGGATGAGGTATTTATAATGGTGGACACTACTTAATTAAATACGACTAGGATTGGTTAATTTGAATAGGATTATGATGAATTTAAATAAGCATATGATATGCATGAGGTTGCTTTCCTAGTAGGTTCAGGATTTGAATTAATTTAAAATAGTGTTTGAATTTATCTCAATAATTTATAATCTTAAATATAATTAAAGATAATACAAATAATTTATAAAATCTTATTAATATCTATTAACACTAAATTAGCATCTATCTAATATTAAGACTATATATATCCAAATAAATCCTAAATAATTTTAAAAATCTAAATAAATTTCTTAAATTTCTAAATAAATTATAGAAAAATATAATTAAATATTTTAAACTAAAATAAATATTTGGTAGGAATAATATGCAAGTATGGTCTCATAGTAAATCATGAAAGTCCTAAAACTTTACGTTTTTCTAGGTTTTAATTACCCAAAAATTCTAGAGAAATCTCCAAAAATCTAAAATAGCCTAAAAATAATTTTAAATAAATATTTATATAAGTAAATATATCGAGAAATTCATTTGCTAATTAAATAACAGAATACTATAAAAAAATTCAATATCTATAATAATATAAAATATACACAAAATATCTATTTTGGGTGAGGGAGTTTACACCGGATCTGTGGAGGGTTGGGGGAAGCTTCAGCTCCTCGCCGCGTTTGTAAACTCCCTCACCCAAAATAGATATTTTGTGTATATTTTATATTATTATATTTATTATATATGTTGAATTATTTAGAATATGCTCTTAGTTAATTAGAAAATAAATTTTGATATATTTACATATATAAATATTCATTTAGAATTATTTTAGGTTATTTTAGATTTTTGGAGATTTTTCTAGAATTTTTGGTAATTAAAACTTAGAAAACATAAATTTCTAGGACTTCTATGATTTTACTATACAACCATACTTGCATGTCGTTTCTACCAAATATTTATTTTAGTTTAAAATATTTAATTATATTTTTTTGTAATTTATTTAGAATTTTAAGAAATTTATTTAGATTTTAAAATTATTTAGGATTTATTTGGATATATATAGTCTTAATATTAGATAGATACTAATTTAGTGTTAATAGATATTAATAAAATTTTATAAATTATTTATATTATCTTTAATTATATTTAAGATTATAAATTATTGAGATAAATTCAAACTCTATTTTAAATTAATTCAAATCCTGAACCTACTAGGAAATCAACTTCATGCATATCCTATCCTTATTTAAATTCATCATAATCCTATCCAAATTAACCAATCCTATTCGTATTTAATTAAGTAGTGTCCACCATTATAAATACCTCATCCTTCATATTTTTCTTTCCCAAATTCCTCTCTTTTTCGTCCAAAAAAAATAGTCAAAATTCGTCATAAATTCAGCCTCATTTTCTACTAGTTATGACGAATTAAAAAGACGATATCTCCTAGCTCCGGACTCCAAACATGCTCCAGTTTTTTTTTTGTTAGAACAATAATGAGGTTAGATTTCTGATAATATAAATTGTTTTTCTAAATTATTAGTATTAAATTCTGGAAAATTTGTAGAGCACAGCATGTCCGAAAATAGACGTATTTGATGTTATCGCGATTTCGGGAGAACCAGGAATCAGAATCATGAACCGTTTAAAGTTTCGGAAAGCTAATGTCGAGATCATCGACATATATTTTTTCTAGAATTTATTTCAAAGTATTTACATACTGTTAATTTTGTAGAACTTTTAGGTTAGAATTTAACCATCGGTGCACAATACAAAATTTATATGTGCCATAATTCCCAAACGAATTTGAATTCAGACAAGTCGTAAATTCCAGTATGTTTTTGATGCTGAAATCTACAAAAAATCATGCATGAAAGTCGAGTTTGTATCGGTTGACTTTTTTGGTCAACAGATCGCCTCGATTTGCGTGCCATGAGTCTCGAGTTGATAAAATTCAGTTTCTTTGAAAAAAAAATTAGGAATTAACATAAAAATCAGAATAATAAGATTAAAATAGGATTTTAGAGTAATTATTCCAGAATTAAATAAATTAAAATAAATTAATGGTTATATTATTATATAGTTATATGAATATATATGTAAGTAAATGCTAATTGATAATTATGACTAAATATTCAGACTGTATGACCCTAGGACATCGTGGGACTATCCCATACTTACCTTGACCATGTTGACCCTAAGAACTTGTGAATTTGTCTGCCTTGCATACACTAACGTACTGGCATAGACACCTGTCAGTTGACTGACTGATTTCGTACAGTACTTGAAGACGCGACACCCGCGTAATTCAATGCGTAATTGACCGTGTTAGATGACTAGTGTTACCCTTAGTATACCCCCTGATTCCAGTGTAAATGTGGTAGAGTATGTGCTAGTGTAATGACTAATGATTCTATTATATTATATTTATGTGTACATAGGATATTGGATTGTTCTGCGCGATTTCTGGAGCAGGTTATTGGTACATTGCAGCTTCCTTGCCAGGCAAGTATACCTTGCCATTGTACTATTATTTATATTCCATATGTTGCATGCATCTTTATTTTCTGTCTTTAGTTCATATATTTTAACTGTTATATAAAATGCGCGCGACGGTGACGTCGCGGTATATTTTTATTTATGTATTTGTATTGACCTTGTTTATGAGACTACTCCATCATTATGTAGTATCTTTAGGTTCATTGGCCGTGACACAGTTGTTACACGAGTTGTGAGTCTCATGTAGATCACGGACTTGCGTGCAGGTTGGCCTCCTGTACGTGTGGGTCGTGCGTTAGGAATAACTGCTGTTAGAAACTTTATATGCTAGTAGACTTGGCAGTTATTAGAGGTATTATCGTACCATGGATGTGACATGCTTAGAGCATGGGGTGGGGAGAACAACAAGTAAGGCGTGTGGGCTCCGTTGCACTTTCCTTGTGTAACCCGTACGCTCCGCCGGAGATGCGCGGTCATGATGACCCCTATATATACTACTTGGCGGGCCTCCGGTGTTCGAAAGACGCCGTGCCTTTGTAGGCCCCTGGATCTCCAAGAGAACTATGCCAATCCCATTTTAGCCAGATAGCCCACGCGTTGGGAAAGTTGTTCTTAACTGCATTCACTTTAGATGGTTAGGCGACCCCTTTGGATATTTATTTCAGTACTTTATTGGCATATGTTTAAGTATCTTGTTATGTCCCTCTGAGGACCTGGTCCGCTGCCAGGTGTACCTATTTCTTGAGTATTTACAGGAGCGCAGATTTGGATGGTTATAGATGCTTCGTGGATGTCTCCTCTTCGAGCCGTGATTGATAGCTGGTACTTATATTGTTTGAGTGAGTTGTACTTATATTGTATTTACTTTTCCCATTTGAGTTGGTAGTGGATTTGTTTCCATCCAACTATCATTCTTAGATACTTCTTATTGAGATCTAGTTTCATAGATACTGTTTATTTATCTCTATATGATTTTGGTGGATGAGATTTAGATTTTATCCTGTGACTTATGACATATGTTTATACCACTTGTGGATTTTGTATTCATATTACAGCGTACGTATAGATTTGGTTTTCATATATTGGAGTTGCCATATCCATGCGGCTGGCATGCTTACGTGTTCCTAGTCCTACGTATTTAGGACTGGGGCGTGACATATTTTTGTGGTGGCCCATGCAGGTCGAGAGCATATTGTCTCGGTTACGTTACTGTACCAAACAAGCCTGCATATAGGACTAGAGTATAGGATCTCATCCACAATTGACTATGATTCACCTTCCTCCTCTATGATCTATTCGAACAATAGTATCCTGCTTGATTTTTGTACTTCCCTAATAAGTTCCTTGAGTATATATGGCCTTCTGCTAGAATATAGGAACCCCTGTTATTAGGATGATAATTAGAGTAGCACACCTATTAAGAATACAACAAGAATATAGACACACCACTAAGTTAGAATATCTAGTGAACCCTAGAATTCCGTATCTTTAGAATTGATTTACCATTACCCCCTGATGTATTATGAAGACTTGAGAGTAGTATAGACACTACTAGAGTTAGTTAGAAGTTTTACCATAACGTTTGACCCTAGTATTGAGGAACCAATAGAGAACCAATATTGAACATTAGGACTGAACCTAACCCTCATAATTGGATAGTATTAGAGAACTATAAAACTTATGTCATTGTCTTGTTACTAGTAGACAGCACCCTAGGAAGCCTAGAGGAATGTAATCAACCCTTTCTCTTGATCATACCCCGAACATGGCAACTAGCATGCCACCCCCTTAGAGAACCATGATGCTATCTAGAGCCCTCTATTTTTGATTTCATAACTTGTCCCCCTGCAACCTTAGCGTTCGCTAATTGTATGACGACTAAATTATGATTCTTCTTTCTTCATCATTTAACTCGTGCCACATAACTCGTATGATTGAAGGCCAAGTAATCTTATTCTATGTTAGGACATGTAGTTTGCTAGGGTATAGCTTGGTAATTTGAACTTTAAATTTTGTGCGTGATAGTTGGGATTTGATAGTTTGCGTAGTTCCCTTAGGTTATGACCTAATGATTACCCCTTAGCTTTAAATCATGAAATTTGTACCCATAGCTCGATACGAGTTAAATCCCTTTTCCCTTAACGGCTAGTAACTCTTCTATCCCTACGATTGACACCTGTTTTATGAGCACTTGACCCTTACCTATATAATGCAATAGGAGACCCTAATAAGAGTTTCTATTCTATGTACATGTGCAAGGTTATTTTTGTAGGTATCCTTAAGGCAATACAATAGTAGTTAAATTATTTTAAGTTGGATAGTATACCTCACCACCTAGTATCACGTAGTCCCTGTGATCCATTGATGAAGTGTAACTGAATGACATTAATTGTATGCTAGCAAAGACGTCAGTGTTTATTCAGACGATAGAATTTAGAGGTCCATGTCCCTATTGATCGACTAGCGACTTAGACAAGGAATTAGTATGACAACTGTAGAGATTGTGTAGTCTTTCATTAGTATTGCTTATTTTGCTTTTGTTTCTGTGAATTTGAATTGTTATGAACCTTCTTTCATCATAATCTAGCGTATTCATATTTGCTGTACTACCTTGACTTATCCTGCTATTATAGCCTAGTTTTTGCAAGCTTATTCTTTATCGAGCTTGTTCATGACATACGTATTATTGGGGGCCCACAATAATACATTTCAGAATCAGTGTATTAGGGTCTAGCTAACCTTAGTGCGCTTGGTTCGCCTTTCGCATAACTACTTTACGTGGATTGAGATATGTAGTGATTATTAGACGAATATACTTATCCTCTAGATACGACAAAGCATATCATATCAAGTACATAACTGCACCGATGTGAGCATGCGAATAGGAAATTACCAAATTAAGATTTCAATCCACAACTGTCTTGATAATTTCCATTTGAATTCTTTAAACGCTTTGATTCCCATACTTCCATTCTATTACCCCTCCTTGAACTCTTTTCCGTTGCTTTCCGTCTTCCCTTGTTTCGGAAAGACAAAATCTCGTGCTTGGGTATAAGTGATACACGGATAGTACAAGATATATCCCATAGGCCAATCACATTATTTGGTGACTATCTTTCATAATTGATTAAGGGCATATCACATATAATATAGTTGGTGTTAAAGTTTTGAAGATTGAATGACATGAGAAAATAAATTAAGGAATATTTTTTTTAAGTGTAAGAGCCTTATGTGATAGATGGGTAAATTTTAAGTTGGGTAGAAATTACAGTATTAAACTTGAGGAGAATTCTTTTAGATTGTGATCAAGTAGGATTAGATTGAGATATTAAGTCCTTTTAAATGTGGAGAATTTTAAAAGAGGGATTAAGATAATGAGGATTTAATGAATTTTAAAAATCTTGATATTGAGGACCCAATATTTATACTTTGAGCACATGATTTAAATTTTGAATATTGAAGGATGAATCATCGATTTAAATTTTGAGGATAAATATAGAATTTTAGACTTGAACAATTGGTTAATTAGATTTAAATTTTACAATTTAATGCTTGAATTAAAAGTTCAGTTTTGATTGTTGGGTCATCTATTTGAAATATGGAGGATGTAAATTGAGTTAAATATTTGAATAGTACAAAATTCTTAAGTTAAGAATAGGAATAAGATTTGATTAGAATTATTTATTGTTCAAAGTCTAGAGGAGATTATGATAGTCGGAAATTATGATATAAATTTTGATGTGGGATGTCATATAGACTTGAGTCAGATTTGGATGTTGATTATTTAAAAATCGAGAAGAGATTACGACAGGTTGAATTTTGATTTAAACAGTGGTTATATTAATTTTGAAGTGATCGCGATAGATTCGAATAGATTTTGTTATTTAAATTTTTGGAAGAGATTGCGATTAACATACCTTATGTACGAATGTGAAAGATTTAACAAATTATGTCTTATTTTAATTTCGAGGACGAAATTATTTTAAGTTGGGTAGATTGTAAACTCCCTCACCCAAAATAGATATTTTGTGTATATTTTATATTATTATATTTATTATATATGTTAAATTTATTTAGAATATGCTCTTAGTTAATTAGAAAATAAATTTCTTGATATATTTACTTATATAAATATTCATTTAGAATTATTTTAGGTTATTTTAGATTTTTGGAGATTTTTCTAGAATTTTTGGTAATTAAAACTTAGAAAACATAAATTTCTAGGACTTCTATAATTTACTATACAACCATACTTGTATGTCGTTCCTATCAAATATTTATTTTAGTTTAAAATATTTAATTATATTTTTTTGTAATTTATTTAGAATTTTAAGAAATTTATTTAGATTTTAAAATTATTTAGGATTTATTTGGATATATATAGTCTTAATATTAGACAGATACTAATTTAGTGTTAATAGATATTAATAAGATTTTATAAATTATTTGTATTATCTTTAATTATATTTAAGATTATAAATTATTGAGATAAATTCAAACTCTATTTTAAATTAATTCAAATCCTGAACCTACTAGGAAATCAACTTCATGTATATCCTATCCTTATTTAAATTCATCATAATCCTATCCAAATTAACCAATCCTATTCGTATTTAATTAAGTAGTGTCCACCATTATAAATACCTCATCCTTCATATTTTTCTTTCCCAAATTTCTCTCTTTTTCGTCCAAAAAAATTGTCAAAATTCGTCATAAATTCAGCCTCATTTTCTACTAGTTATGACGAATTAAAAAGACGATATCTCCTAGGTCCGGACTCCAAACACGCTCCAGTTTTTTTTTGTTAGAACAATAATGAGGTTAGCTTTCTGATAATATAATTTTTTTTTCTAAATTATTAGTATTAAATTCTGGAAAATTCGTAGAGCACAGCATGTCCGAAAATAGACGTATTTCGATGTTTTCACGATTTTGGGAGAACCATGAATCAGAATCATGAACCGTTTAAAGTTTCGGAAAGCTAATGTCGAGATCATTGACATATATTTTTTCTAGAATTTATTTCGAAGTATTTACATACTGTTAATTCTGTAGAACTTCTAGGTTAGAATTTAACCATCGATGCACAATACAAAATTTGTATGTGCCATAATTCTCAAACTAATTTGAATTCAGATGAGCCATAAATTCTAGTATGTTTTTGATGCTAAAATCTACAGAAAATCATGCATGAAAGTCGAGTTTGTATCGGTTGACTTTTTGGTCAACAGATCGCCTCGATTTACGTGCCATGAGTCTCGAGTTGATAAAATTCAGTTTCTTTAAAAAAGTTTTAGGAATTAACATAAAAATTAGAATAATAAGATTAAAATAGGATTTTAGAGTAATTATTCTAAAATTAAATAAATTAAAATAAATTAATGGTTATATTATTATATAGTTATATGAATATATATGTAAGTAAATGCTAATTGATAATTATGACTAAATATTCAGACTGTATGACCCTAGGACATCGTGGACTATCCCATACTTACCTTGACCATGTTGACCCTAAGAACTTATGAATTTGTCTGCCTTGCGTACACTAACGTACTGGCATAGACACCTGTCAGTTGACTGACTGATTTCGTACAGTACTTGAAGACGCGACACTCGCGTAATTCAATGTGTAATTGACCATGTTAGATGACTAGTGTTACCCCTAGTATACCCTCTGATTCCAGTGTAAATGTGGTTGAGTATGTGCTAGTGTAATGACTAATAATTCTATTATATTATATTTATGTGTACATAGGATATTGGATTGTTCTGCGCGATTTCTGGAGCAGGTTATTGGTACATTGCAGCTTCCTTGCCAGGCAAGTATACCTTGCCATTGTACTATTATTTATATTCCATATGTTGTATGCATCTTTATTTTTTGTCTTTAGTTCATATATTTTAACTGTTATATAAAATGCGCGCGACGGTGACGTCACGGTATATTTTTATTTATGTATTTGCATTGACCTTGTTTATCAGACTACCCCATCATCATGTAGCATCTTTAGGTTCATTGGCCGTAACACAGTTGTTACACGAGTTATGAGTCTCATGTAGATCACGGACTTGCGTGCAGGTTGGCCTCCTGTACGTGTGGGCCGTGCGTTAGGAATAACTGCTGTTAGAAACTTTGCATGCTAGTAGACTTGGCAGTTATTAGAGGTATTATCGTGTCATGGATGTGACATGCTTAGAGCATGGGGTGGGGAGAACAACAAGTAAGGCGTGTGGGCTCCGTTGCACTTTCCTTGTGTAACCCGTACGCTTCGTCGGAGATGCGCGGTCATGATGACCCCTATATATACTACTTGGCGGGCCTCCGGTGTTCGAAAGATGCCGTGCCTTTGTAGGCCCCTGGATCTCCAAAAGAACTATGCCAATCCTATTTTAGCCAGATAGCCCACGCGTTGGGAAAGTTGTTCTTAACTGCATTCACTTTAGACGGTTAGGCGACCCCTTTGGATATTTATTTCAGTACTTTATTGGCATGTGTTTAAGTATCTTGTTATGTCCCTCTGAGGACCTGGTCCGCTGCCAGGTGTACCTGTTTCTTGAGTATTTGCAGGAGCACAGATTTGGATGGTTATAGATGCTTCGTGGATGTCTCCTCTTCGAGCCGTGATTGATAGCTGGTACTTATATTGTTTGAGTGAGTTGTACTTATATTGTATTTACTTTTCCCATTTGAGTTGGTAGTGGATTTGTTTCCATCCAACTATCATCCTTAGATACTTTTTATTGAGATCTAGTTTCATAGATACTGTTTATTTATCTCTATATGATTTTGGTGGATGAGATTTAGATTTTATCCTGTGACTTGTGACATATGTTTATACCACTTGTGGATTTTGTATTCATATTACAGCGTACGTATGGATTTGGTTTCCATATATTGGAGTTGCCATATCCATGCGGCTGGCATGCTTATGTGTTCCTAGTCCTACGTATTTGGGACTGGGGCATGACAGCATCGCCTCGGCTCGGAGAACCTGCTGCAACGAGGGTCAGTACTTCAAAAAGTACCGGTGAGGACGAGCTAACCCAACATACCAAAATTGACTTCATATTCATGTAAATATACAACATTATTATTATATGATCTTTCTATCTTGCCCTAGTTCAATTCTTTATATATAATAGAAGAGAATGACATAACAAAATATGCCACCGTTCAGTGACTTTACCTGAACCGTCTGAACCACCTGTACAAAACTTACCATGACCTTCCCTGCCACGAAGACATAGTTAGTCTGCACAGTTTAAATATACATAAGGATCACTGTCTTGACTAGTTGTCATGAAGTATAGTCTGGATAGATGGCGATGCTTGCAGCGCGGGTAGCGAGCCCTGCTATAAACTTTTGCCTCACCCGTGCTAAGTTGTTAGCACGACTAACTATTATTTCGCCTGGGACGAATCAGCTCCGGTGTCCCGGGCGACCGTTCGCAGGAACCATATACCTTATGCACAAGTTATCCATGACCATTGATGATCTAAACACTAAGTTAACATACGAACCATTTCAAGACATCAACATGAACATAACTACTTTAGCACAGTGCGATGGCATATTCTACTAGCTGATATGATCAATTCACAAGTTATGTACTACTCATTGAACAGTTATAGATGAATAAGTTCTAACTACAACTAAACATAAAATAGATGTATGCATAGTGGACAAGCACACAATAATGTGATTGTTGAGACTTTATATGACAAACATTATAAGTGTTCAAGTCTACTTCTTCTTTTATCTTGACTCAATTGTATTCTTTTGGTATCATTGATCGGGATGCACAAACGAGTCAATTTATTAGGAATAAAGACTTGAAAAAAGGGCACTAATCTAAGTAAAGCCACTCACAAGTTGGTGAATTAGGAAATAGAGAAAAAGAAGATCTTCAAGACTCCGTTTGCGCGTTGCCTACACGATCACCCGCACGCACCAACAGATGATCAATATCTCCTTCTTCGATCTCCAAGGGTTCGATACAAAATATGAAATCCAAAGAACGAAGATAATAAAATCCATCAAAACCGTTCAAGAAAAACATAAATCATAAAAGCAACAAGAAAACAACCAAACGGCATTCAAAAATGGGCAAAGAAACTAGCGCAATGGAAAGACACCTCTCGACTCTGCCGCCGAGTCCTTCCTTGAGGCACGATCTGATGAATATGGGACCTGATTCTGAAGAAACCAATCCATAACGAGGAAAGGATCTTGATTCAATCTGTCCCGATCGAACGATACAAGTATTTCTTAGTCGCGCTCCCTGAATAGGGGGAACGGGGTACTAAAACTTAGGTGGCTATTCTAGATTACACCAGCGTATCACATATTTCCTTTCTATTTTACTATGGCATATTATTTTTGTACCTTGTTACGTCCCTCTGAGGACCTGGTTCTCTTCCAGGCATAGGCGAAGAGGACTACCCGGAGGAGTAAAGACAGGGTGTATATCCAGGAGCAGGACTTGTAGCAGAGGACGAGATCCTTTCCGAGGACTTCGCTTGATCGCCGGTAGTGACTTTACCTTGGATCTGGTATCATTATCTAGTTAGCAGTTATCGGCCCTAGTTATCTTATTGCTTCCTTTCATTCAATACTTGTATTAGCCAGTTTGTCCCCGTGTGACTTTATCTGTCACGCCCAGTCCCAAAATACGTAGGACTAGAAATACGTAAGTATGCCAGCCGTATGTATATGGCAACTCCAATATATAAAAACCATAACACATACGTACGCTGTATTATGAATAATAATTCACAAGTGGTATAGATTTATGTCATACGTCATAGGGCATAACTAGATCTCATCCACAGAATCAAATAACCAATCAACTATATAACTGAATCAAGTATAAAATACTTGATAAAAATAAGTAGTTGGGTGGAGACAAATCCACTACCAAACTAGAATATAAGAGAAACAAAATAACTACATCTAATGAACAATGAGGCTCGAAGAGAAGACCTCCTCGAAAGAGAGAGAAGTAGCAAGTTCTGATCCATGCTCCTGTTAATAGTCAAGATCGTCTATACCTGGAAAGGGATCAGGTCCTCAGAGGGACGTAACAAGATACATAGAAGCATGCCAATAAAGTACTGAAAATAAATATCCAAGGGTCGTCTAACAGCCTATGTGAATGCACTTTGAGAACAACTTTCCAACACGTGGGCTATCTGGCTAAAATAAGATTGGCATAATTCTTTCGGAGAATCAGGGGCCTAAAAAGTATGACGTCTTTTGAACGTCAGAGGCCGCCTGTAGATAATATAGGGGTCATCATACCACGCATCTCCGGCGGAGCATGCGGGTTACACAAGAAAAGTGCAAAGGAGCCCAAACGCCTTACTTGTTGTTCTCCCTATCCCATTCTCTATTCATGCCATATCCATGACACGATGGTATCTCTAATAACTGCTAAGTCTTCTAGCGTACAAATTTATTAGCAGTTTTTCCCTATCGCACGTCCCATACGTACAGGTGGCTAGCCCGTCACGCAAGTCCGTGTTCTACATGAGACTCACACTCGTGTAACAGATGTGTCATGGCCAATGAAACCTAATGATGCCTCCAAATCATGTGGTGGTCTCGTAAAACTAGGTTAACATGCATAATATATAATAAAGACAAAATATGACGCCATCGTCGTTGTACCCAAGTTATTCTTGGATACGCAGTGTAAAACTCCTATTCCTAAAAAAAATCATATTTACCCTTTTTTAATTAATTAATAATTAAAGTATAGTAATTAGTGGCTAATTAAGAGAAATAGATTTTATTTAATTTTTATTTTAGGTGTTCGTGCACTTAGGGGATTTATGGGGCCATTAGGAATTTTTTCGAATTTATTTCATGTAGGACACCATTTGGGCAGTTGCTAGCTTAATGGTATGCATTAATATAATTCTAGATTTTTCTATGAGTACATACGTATATGTGTGTGTGTGTGTGTGTGTATATATATATATATATATATATATATATATATATATATATATATATATATATATATATATATATATATAAGAAAAAGAAAGAAAAAAAGAAATAGAAAAAGATTAGAAAAGAAAAGAAAAAAAAGAAAAAAAAATAGTTTTTATTACTATTGGATCCTTAACTACCCATTTCCTATTAGACCTGCTACCCACACCTACCTACCCGCTACCATATGAAACCGTTAAGCCCCCTTTAGGAACACAGCAACAGCCAATTCTAATTCAATCCGCGGCTTTAGCAATTCCCCCCCTCTCTTCTCTTATATATATATAACCCGTCCTTTTCAACCAAAACTCTAATCCTAGATCATTCAAATCTTCTCCTCTTTCCATCTAGACCTGAACGTCGTCGCCACCGCAGCCAGAACCGCCGCCCAGGTCGTCCAAACTGATCCCGACGACCGCGATCCCGCGCACTGCAGTTTCAAACAACGAAGTACCTGTGTTCCCGCGTAGTTTTCCGTCACCTCGTTGAACCAAACGCCACCCCGTCTTCACCGGTACACTCACCCCTTAATCCTCTTTAATATCTGTATGATAATAGATCTCGAACAACGCATAATCATAGGCAAAAATAGCGTCAAAGTTGGCAGAAAAAGACCAATTTCTGGGATCGCAGAAAACTGCGGTGATCACCTATGTTCCCCGATTCGTATCTCCCACCACAGAGATCCGAATCCAATTTTTCTTTTTGGTATGCGGAGACCTCTTGACCTAGTTTAATTTTTGTTAATTAACATTAGATTATTAACTGCTATAGGCAGAATTAAATTTGTTAAAAAACCCCAAAAATATACTTTTTCTAGATTTCTAAAAGTTATGAAACGAAGCGCGTCCTGCCAAACGGGACCGCTCCGCCATGTACCAAGTATACCAAATGGTGCGTGCAGTGTACCCGGATACGTGAGAGTTCGCAGAAACTGATTCGGATACGTGTGCGCGTCGAAATCAGCCCGTATCCGCGGACAATCCCCGTGTCGCAACTTTTGCGAAAGTCGCACGCATTTTTTACACGCTCATCAGATTGTGAAGAAACTTACGCCACTGGACTCGTGGTAACGCACTGGTCCTGTGATCCAATTTTCACACAATTCTGAGACAGTTGACCAAGTCGCCAATTGGCGGGCTCCACGGTTGACTTTTTGGGCAAAATTGTGTTTGGCTCATCAGAATCCATATTTGGACATACTGTTGGGTTCGTATTGATATTTAGAGTTTGTTTGACCTATAATTTGTCCCATTTAGAGACTGTTACCCTTAGAACGCTTTTCGGTGCAAAGTGACACGTGGACCCCACTTTGACCCAAAATGACCGTTTTGCCCCTGTGTCCAAATTGGACGAAAGGGAAGTGCTTTCTAGCTATTTTGCTTATTCTGGGAATATTGGTGATATCTATTTCAGCATCCAGAGATATTTGTTCTGAGGCCATAGCTTCTGGTCCCGTGTATTGGACATCTGGACGTTATATTTTGCAGCTTTTTGCCAGGCAAGTATACCTTGCCATTGTACTGTTATTTATATTCCATATATTGCATGCATCTTTATTTTCTGTCTTTAGTTTATATATTTTAACTGTTATATAAAATGCGCACGACGGTGTCGTCACGATATATTTTTATTTATGTATATGCATTGACCTTGTTTATGAGACTGTCCTATTTTCATGTAGCATCATTAGATTTTATTTGACTATGACACATTTTTACACTAGTTGTGAGTCTCATATAGATCACGGACGTACGTATTGACTGATCAACGGTACGTGTGGGTCGTGCGTTAAGGATAACTGCTGATAGAAACTTTGTATGCTAGAAGACTTAGCAGTTATTAGAGGTCCATGGACATAGCCTATTGTAGTACGGTGGTCCAATCCTTGTCCATATTTGGTTGCATGATTGGGCTAGGGTACTAAAGATAGGCTATGAACCAAATCGTGTCATGGATGTGACATGCTTAGAGCATGGGGTGGGGAGAACAACAAATAAGGCGTGTGGGCTCCGTTGCACTTTTTTTGTGTAACCCGTACGCTCCGCCGGAGATACGCGGTCATGATGACCACTATATATTATATTATTATCAGGCGGTCTCTGCTGTTCAAAAGATGACATGCTTTGTAGGCCCCTGAATCTCCAAGAGAACCATGCCAATCCCATTTTAGCCAGATAGCCCACGCGTTGGGAAAGTTGTTCTTAAACTGTATTCACTTAGATGGTTAGACGACCCATTGGATATTTATTTCGGTACTTTATTGGCATGCTTTTATGTATCTTGTTATGTCCCTCTGAGGACCTGGCCCTTCCAGGTGTATCTGTTCTTGAGTATTCGCAGGAGCGCAGATTCGAATGGTTATATATGTTTTGAGGATGTCTTCTCTTCGAGCCCCATGGTCGTTAGCTGGTATTCTTATATTGTGTTTATTGTATTGTACTTTTCCATTCGAGTTGGTAGTGAATTTGTTTCCATCCAACTATCATCCTTAGATACATTGTATTAAGATCTAGTTTCATAGATACTGGTTATTTATTTATATTTGATTTTCGTGGATGAGATTTAGATTATACCCTGTGACTTGTGATAGATTTATACCACTTGTGGATTTGATATTCATATTACAGTGTACGTATGGGTTTTGATTTCCATATATTGGATTTGCCATATCCATGCAGCTGGCATGCTTACTTGTCCTAGTCCTTCATATTTGTGGGACTGGGACGTGACATATTTTTGTGGTGGCCCATGCAGGTCGAGAGCATATTGTCTCGGTTACGTTACTGTATCGAACAAGCCTGCACCTAGGAATAGAGTATAGAATCTCATCCATAATTGACTATGATTCACTTTCCTTCCAGTCCTTTCTATTTGAATGATTGCATCCTGCTTGATTCATGTACTTTCCTAATAGTTCTTGAGTATAGCCTCTCCTAGAATATAGAAGTCCCTGTTGTTAGATGATAAGTAGGATAACCTTCCTATTAAGAGTACAACTAGAGTGTTGACACATCACTGAGTTAGAATACTTAATGAACCATAGCACCCTTACCTGTAGATGGATTAACGATTACCCCTTGATGTATTATGAAGACTTGAGAGTAGTATAGACACTACTAGAGTTAGTTAGAAGTTTTACCATAATGTTTGACCCTAGTATTGAGGAACCAATAGAAAAATAAAATTTAAAATTAGGACTGAACCTAACCTTCATAGTTAGATAGTATTAGAGAACTATAAACTTAGATCATGGTCTTATTATTAGTAGACAGTACCTTAGGAAGCCAAGAGGAATAAATATAACATCTTCCTTGATCATACCTCGGACATAGCGATTAGCATACCCCATTTTCTTAAGAAACCATGATGCTATCTAGAGCCCTCTATTTTAATTTTATATATTATTCCTCTGCGACCTTAGCGTTCGCTAATTGTGCGACGACTAAATTACGTTCTTCTTTTCTCCATCTTTCAACTCGTGCCATCTGATACTTTTGATTGTAGGCCAGGTAATTTTATTCTGTGTTAAGAATATATAGTTGCTAGGATTATAGTTGTTAATGTTAAATTTTGAAATTGTGTGCTTACGTTCTTCTTTTCTCCCTTAGTTTTAAATCGCGTAACATGTACCCCCACCTCGATACGAGTTGTATCCTCATTCCCTTTGAAGGCCAGTAACTTTTCCATCCTTACTATTGACACGTTCTATGAGCACTATGACTAAGACTTAAGACGATAATGACCTATGTAATATAAGAGGATACCCTAATAAGTACCAAGACCCCTTCTCGTAGACCTTAACAGGAGCTTCTACGGTATCCTTAAGACAATTACAGTATTAGTTTATTGTTATAAGTTGGGTAGTATACCTCACAACATAGTATCACCTAGTCTTTTGACCTATTATTGAAGTGTAACTGAACGACATTAACTGTATGCTAGCTTAAGACGACAGTATTTTTTCAGACTATAGAACTTAGAGGCTATACCCCTACTTTGTCGACTATCGACTTAGACAAGGAATTAGTATGACAACTGTAGAGATTATAGAGTCTTATCTTTTTGTGAACTTGAATTGTTATGTACCTTCTTTCATCATAATCCAGCGTATTTATATTTGTTGTACTACATTGACTTATGCTGCTATTATAGTCTAGTTTTTGTAAGCTTATTCTTTATCGAGCTTGTTCATGACATATGTATTATTGGGGGCCCACAATAATATATTTTAGAATTAGTGTATTAGGGTCTAGCTAACTTTAGTGCGCTTGGTTCGCCCTTCGCATAACTACTTTACGTGGATTGAGATATATAGTGATTAGTAGACGAATGTACTTGCCCTCTAGATATGTCTTAGCGTATCGTATCGGTTATATAACTATACTGATACGAGCATGCGAATAAGAAATTACCAAATAGGATTTCAATCCACAACTGCCTTGACAATTCTCATTTGAATTTTTTTTAATGTCTTGATCCCCATACTTCTATTCTATTACCTTCCCCTTGGACTCTTCATCATTGTTTTCCATCTTCCCTTATTTCGGAAAGATGAAACCTCGTGCTTGGTATAAGTTGATATACAGATAGTACTAGAGATACTCAGGGGCCAATCGCATTATTTGGTGACTGTCTTTTATAATTGATTAAGGGCCTATCATATATGATATAGTCGGTGTTAAGTTTTGAGGATTGAATGACATGAGAAAATAAATTAAGGAATATTTTTCTTAAATGTAAGAGCCTTATGTGATAGATGGGTAAATTCTAAGTTGGGTAGAAGTCACATTATTAATTTGAGGTTAAATTCTTTTAGATTGTGATCACGTAGGATTAGATTGAGAGATTAAGTTATTTTAAACGTGGAGAATTTTAGAAGAAGGAGTTAGATGATGAGTATTTAAGGAATTTTGAAATCTTGATATTGTGGACCAAATATTTGTACTTAAGTACATGATTTAAATTTTGAATATTGAATGTAAAAATCATCAATTTGAATTTTGAGGATAAATATAGAATTTTAGACTTGAATAATTGGTGAATTAGATTTAAATTTTAACAATTTGATGATTTGAAATAAGAGTTAAAATTTGATTGATGGATTACCTATTTGAAATATTGAGGATGTAAATTGAAACAAAAAAATTTAAAGAGTACAAAATTCTTAAGTGAAAAATAGGAATAATATTTTATTAGAGATGTTTTCTAAAGGAGACCATGATAGATGGAGCTCGTGATATGGACTCGATATGCGAAGATGTTATATAGATTCAATTTAAATTTGGATGTTGGTGATTTACAAATAAAAAAAGAGGGTTACAAGATTTTGATTAAACAGAGGTTACCTAAATTTTGAAAGTGATTGTGATGGATTTGAATATATTTTTAATTTTGGAAGAGATTGTGATTGACTTGCCTTATGTACATGAAGGATTGACAAATTATGCCTTATTTTAATTTTGAGGACGAGATTATTTTAAGTTGGGCAGATTGTAAACTCCCTCACCCAAAATTTGACCTACTTGGCTTAGATCGTGTGACTGAGGCTAGCTCGAATCCAATTAGAAATAGAACACGATATTTTTATTTAGTTTTACAATATGGTATCACTTAGCGCACCTTACCGTGCTTCGATAATTGGAGCACTACACTAGCCACTGCCTTCATACAAATTTCACATCCTAGTCCTAGACGTGTCCGCCTTCTATTTCTGACCTCGGTATAACTTATAATTAAGCTCCCTTGTGCTACATTTTAGTCGCACAATATTCATCGCAGACGTTATTATTTAATCCTAATTAATTCTAACTTTTATCCTTGTGTATTCCAATCAAAATTGGAGACACAATTTGACCCGTTTCGTACAACCCAATCTATGACAATATTCTATCATGAGCCTTCTATGTCCATGACCCTTGTGTCCCACCTAATGTTATCCCATGTACCTCTAATTAATTCCCGAATCCCATGCGCATTAATTTTAATTATTTAATCCAATTTCTATCTTTGTGCAACTTTTTAATTGTCGGGCGCTTTTATGCAAAAGAGCATTTAGGTGTCCACACTATTGGACATGACACATGAAGAAACCTATTTTTGCTTAGGTGGATTTTTCCCATCATTTTTGAAATATGCAACGTGCAACATCGTCCACTCCTTTAAACCTAGCCTTGCATTTTAAATAATGCAAATCTTATACCATCCTTGACTTTCTATCGTAGCTTAGTTTTAATTTCGAGGACAAAATTTTTATATGTTGGATAGAATATAAAACCCCTATTCCTAAAATAAAAAAAACTGTATTTACCCTTTTTAATTAATTAATAATTTAATTGTAGTAATTAGTGGCTAATTAGGAGAAATAGATTTTATTTAATTTCTATTTTAGGTGTTCGTGCACTTAGGGGATTTATGGGGCCATTAGGAATTTTTTCGAATTTATTTCATGTAGGAGACCCTTTAGGAAGTTGCTAGCTTAATGGTATGCATTAATATAATTCTAGATTTTTATGAGTATACACACACACACACACACACACACACACATATATATATATATATATATATATATATATATATATATATATATATATATAAGAAAAAGAAAGAAAAAATAAATAAAAAAAGATTAGAAAAGAAAAGAAAAGAAAAAAAGTTTTTATTACTATTGGATCCTTAACTACCCATTTCCTATTAGACCCGCTACCCACACCTACCTACCCGCTACCATATGAACCCGTTAAGCCCCCTTTAGGAACACAGCAGCAGCCAATTCTAATTCAACCCGCGGCTTCAGCAATTCCCCCACTTCTCTTCTCTTATATATATATATATATAACTCGTCCTTTTCAACCAAAACTCTAACCCTAGATCATTCAAATCTTCTCCTCTTTCCATCTAGACCTGAACGTCGTCGCCACCGCAGCCAGAACCGCCGCCCAGGCCATCCAAACCGATCCCGACGACCGCGACCCCGCGCACCCCGCGCACTGTAGTTTCAAACATCGAAGTACCTGTGTTCCCGCATAGTTTTTTGTCACCTCGCTGAACCAAACGCCACCCCATCTTCACCGGTATGCTTACCCCTTAACCCTCTTCAATATCTATATGATAGTAGACCTCGAAAAATGCGTAACCATAGGCAAAAATAGTGTCAAAGTTGGCGAAAAAAGACCAATTTCTGGGATCGCAAAAAACTGCGGTGATCACCTATGTTTCCGGATTCGTATCTCCCACCACAGAGATCCGAATTCGATTTTTCTTTTTGGTATGCGGAGACCCCTTGACCTAGTTTAATTTATGTTAATTAACATTATATTATTAACTACTGTAGGTAGAATTAAATTCGTTGGAAAACCCCAAAAATACACTTTTTCAGATTTCCAAAAGTTGTGAAACAGAGCGCGCCCCGCCAAACGGGACCTCCCCGCCCTGTACCAAGTTTACCAAACGGTGCGCACAGTATATCCGGACACGTGAGAGTTTGCGAAAACTAATTCGGACACGTATGCACGTCGGAATCAGCCCATATCCGCGGACAATCCCCGTGTCGCAACTTTTGCGAAAGCTACGTACTTTTTGTGCACGCTCATTAGATTGCGACGAAACTTATGCCACTAGACTCATGGTAACGCGCTGGTCCTGTGACCCAATTTTTACGCAATTCTGAGATAGTTGACAAAGTCGCCAATTGGCGGGCCCCATGGTTGACTTTTTGGACAAAATTGTGTTAGGCTCATCGAAATCTATATTTGGATATACCGTTGGGTTTGTATTAACATTAGAATTTGTTTGACCTATAATTTATCCTATTTAGAGACTGTTACCCTTGGCACGCTTTTCGGTGCAAAGTGGGCCACACGTGGACTCCACTTTGATCCGAAATTACCGTTTTGCCCCTGTGTCCAAATTGGACGAAAGGGAAGTACTTTCTAGCTATTTTTCTTATTCTGGGAACGTTGGTGATATCTATTTCAGCATCCAGAGACATTTATTCTGAGGCTATAGCTTCTGGTCCTGTGTGTTGGACATCTGGACGTTATATTTTGCAGCTTCTTGCCAGGCAAGTATACCTTGCCATTGTACTGTTATTTATATTCCATATGTTGCATGCATCTTTATTTTCTGTCTTTAGTTCATATATTTTAACTGTTATATAAAATGTGCGCGACGGTGTCGTCGCGATATGTTTTTATTTATGTATATGCATTTACCTTGTTTATGAGACTGCCCCATTTTCATGTAGCATCATTAGGTTTCATTTGACTGTGACACATTTTTACACGAGTTGTGAGTCTCATATAGATCACGAACGTACGTATTGACTGATCATCGGTACGTGTAGGCCGTGCGTTAGGGATAACTGCTGAAAGAAACTTTGTATGCTAGAAGACTTAGCAGTTATTAGAGGTCCGTGGACATAGCCTATTGTAGTACGGTGGTCCAATCCTTGTCCTTGTTTGGTTGCAGGATTGGGCTAGGGTACTAAAGATAGGCTATGAACCAAATCGTGTCATGGATGTGACATGCTTAGAGCATGGGGTGGGGAGAACAACAAGTAAGGCGTGTGGGCTCCGTTGCACTTTCCTTGTGTAACCCGTACGCTCCGCCGGAGATGCGCGGCCATGATGACCACTATATATTATATTATTATCAGGTGGCCTCTTCCGTTTAAAAGATGACATGCTTTGTAGGCCCCTGGATCTCCGAGAGAACCATGCCAATCCCATTTTAGCCAGATAGCCCACGGGTTGGGAAAGTTGTTCTTAAACTGCATTCACTTAGACGGTTAGACGACCCATTGGATATTTATTTCGGTACTTTATTGACATACTTTTATGTATCTTGTTATGTCCCTCTGAGGACCTGGCTCTTCCAGGTGTATCTGTTCTTGAGTATTCGCAGGAGCGCAGATTCAGATGGTTACATATGTTTCGAGGATGTCTTCTCTTCGAGCCCCGTGGTCGTTAGCTGGTATTCTTATATTGTGTTTATTGTGTTATACTTTTTCATTCGAGTTGGTAGTGGATTTATTTCCATCCAACTATCATCCTTAGATACTTTGTATTGAGATCTAGTTTCATAGATATTGGTTATTTATTTATATTTGATTTTCATGGATAAGATTTAGATTGTACCATGTGACTTGTGATAGATTTATACCACTTGTTGATTTGATATTCATATTACAGTGTACGTATGGATTTTGGTTTCCATATATTGGAGTTGCCATATTCATGTGGCTGGCATGCTTATGTGTCCTAGTCCTTCGTATTTGTGGGACTGGGGCGTGACACACAGTTTATATAGCAGTTAAAATATATGAACTAAATAACAGAAATAAAATGCATGCACTATATGGAATGTAAAATACAGTACAATGGCAAGGTATACTTGCATGGCAAGAAAACTGCATAATATAAATGTCCAGGGGTCAAGTACAAGGGATCAGAAACTATGGCCTCCAAATGAACATCTCCGGATGCTGAAATAAATATCACTAATATTCCCGGAATAAGCGAGATAGCTAAAAAATACTATCCTTTCGTCCTGTCACGCCCCAGTCCCAAAATATCGAGGGACTAGACACGTGGCAATGGCGAGCAGCACACACCGACGGATAAACCCAATTTAATGGATCCATCGGGGCATACTTAAGCTGTAATACAACAATAAGGGTCTAGATATACTAATCTCATCCACAGAAATGAATATAACAATATCAGAATCATAAAGCAAGATCAATCTCAATAAAATATAAACTCGAGAAATAACCCGATAATGAGTCTGATACATCTGTCAAGATACAAGAATAAAGATAACCACAGCAAATACTGAGTATGGAAACAGTATATACTCAGAAGATACCCTCAGGGATCACTCGTCTACTGGATCTGGTACTGCTCCAGTGCCTGCTCCTGCTCCTGCTAATGCTCCTGTCCCATATACCTCGGGGTCGATCTCGTCTGCTAATCCTGGGGACATAATCCGGATCCAGGTCCTCAGGGGACATAGCAAGGTACAAAATAACTCAAGCCATAAATAATGCAGTGCAAAAATAAATGAAATAAATAGGGTCAATATGTAACCATCTATGTGAAATGCAAGTGAGAGCATCACTAGTACTCAGGCTGAGACCACTACAAGCTCTATGTCGGGGAGCCGGTAACAGTAATAACACGTAATATGCCTACCTCTGCTGGAGAGTCTACGGCCTCACAATAATAATAGATATATATAAAATAGCCTGTAGCCTGTGTGTCTCTCTCCACCCAATGTAACCACATATCTCATGTCCACAACGTCTCATGTACATGTCACGCAAGATCATAGCTAATGCAACAAGTCATATAATATCTATGAATATAATATCTATGTCATAAAACCTGTATCCTATACAGAATCACCATGAATATCTCAGGTAAGATTCTGTCTCATGAATAGTGTCAATGTCCTGGGTTATAACGTACTTGATAAGACAAGTACGAGAATGTAAAGGGTCACGAATGTCCATCTCTAGGTGACGTTACACAACTCTGCATACAGTGTTGGCACCCGACTAATAATCGGATGCTAAGTAAGTCACACGGTCCTAGGTTAAGCATGTACAACAGAAAAATAAATCAAGAAAATATGTAACAAGAACTGCAATGTAGGCAAGGTACACTTGCTTGGGGTTTGAATACCAACAGTTGTCCCTGTATCAGTGGATCCTGCAGGTACTCCTCCAAAAGCTGTAATAAATATCACCAACAGTCTTAGAAAATATCAAATAGCTAGAAATGCCTGTCCTTAAGTCCAATTTGGACACAGGGGCAAAAATGACAGTTCCTGGTCAAAGCGGGGTCCACATGTGGGCCGCTTTGCACCAAAAATGTGTCAGGATCAAAGGTCTCCAAATTCGTCAAATTTAGTGTCAAAAAGTCAGGAACGATGATACGAACCCAATGGAACTTCCAGAACTGGATTCCGATTAGCCGATCACAAAATCGCCCGTCAAGTAGAGTCGCGGGGCCCACGATACGCAATTTTGTCAACGTTCTCAAAATTGAACCAAACTTATGTCACAGGACCAGCGTATTGCTACGAGTCCAATGGTGCAAGTTTCGTCTCGATCCGACGTGTGTACACGAAGTTACAACGTGTTCCAGAACAGATGAATACGGGACGTTGTCGGCGGATACGCGTTGATTTTGGTGTGCACGCACATCCAAATCATCTTCTGTGAAATCCCGCACGTCCGTATCAACGGCGTGCACATTTCGGTGAAGACCGTACACGACCAAGTCGTCCCGTTTGGCGGGGCGCACTTAGTTCCAAGGGAAAACGGGGTATTAATTTTCCTGTTTTTGGATCGTGGTTTGCGATCGCCACAGGACGTGATGCACCGAGCGGGTTACACGGGCATCGAGAGGGTTACACAGCCTACGCGTCACAACTGACGGAACAGAAAATGGAGCAACGAGGAGAGAGAACGGGTTACCTGAACAGGGATCTGTGGAACGAGGTTTCTTCGTATCCTTGAGGCGACACGAACAACTGTGTCCGGATTCTGCTGTGTCCGTGTCCGCTGTGTCGAAGCTAGGGCTACGCTGGGGCTGAGGCGGCGAGGTTGACGCGCCGCGGGGGTCGATGAGGTCGGGGCTGGGGCTGCGGGCGGCTCAGGCGAAGCGGAGATGGCTGCTGAGGTGGTGGAGGGTCGGGCTCGAGGGGGAAGGGGGTGATGGTGGTGGTGCTGGGCTGGGCTAGGGCGGAGGGAAGGTGGAGACGGTGAGGGGATGGTCGGTTGTGGGGGTTCAAGGTCGAGCGGAGCCCGTCGACGGCTAGGGCGGCGAGGGGAAAGGTGGGACGGCGGGCTAGGGCGGTTGGAGCGGGGGAGTTAGGGTCGGAGACGGCGAGGGGAAAGTCGAGGGATAAGGGAGACGAGGGTTAGGGTTCAGGCTAAGGCAGCCGGGGGTGACCGGGGCGGAGCTGCGGGCGGCGGAGAGAGGAGAGAGATAGGGTTTCTGGCGGAGCGAGGAGTTTGAGGCAATTTAAAGGGGGGCCGGAACAGTATTTTCGGTTAGGTTTAGGATTAGGGTTTCGGTTAGGGTTTCGGGTCCAGGTCGGGTTCACTTCGGATCCGACTCGACCCGTTAAGGGCTGGGTTGGTTCGGTTTGGTTTGGGAGCGGTTTGGTTTGGTTTATTTCCAAATAAACCGGGTTCAGTCAGGGTTTATTTTAGTTTAATTACAACTTAGTTTCTAGGGCTTTAAAAATGCTTCCGGAGTCCAATAAATTCCTGAAAAATTACCCTATGTCTAGTTTTTCATTTCACACCCGAAAATATTATTTTTATAATATTTTAATACTAATTAAAATTATTTAAAAATTATTTATTTATAAAATACCTTAGTTTTAATTCCAGAAAATTGTAAAAAATTTTAAAAGTTTTTTAAAAAATCAGAGGGTTTACACGTCCATTTTGGACACAAGGGACAAAACGATAATTTTGGGTCAAAGCGGGTCCACATGTGGGCCTCCTTACACCGAAATGCGTGCCAGAGGTAAGGGTCTCTAAATGGGATAAATTATAGGTCAAAAAAATTCTAAACGATAATACGAACTCAATGGTATATCCAATTTTGGATTCCGGTGAACCGATCACAAATTTGCCCTTAAAGTCAAACCGTGGAGCCTGCGAATAGGCAGCTCGGTCAACTGTCTCGGAATCGCGTAAAACTTAGGTCATAGGACCAGCATGATACCACGAATCCAATGGCGCAAATTTTATCGCATTTCGACGAGCGTACACAAAATGAGGTGGTAGTTTGTAAGTCGCAATACAGAGACTTTTTACGGATACGGGTTGATTCCGACGCGCACACACGTCCGAATCAACTTTCACGAAAGTTCACACGTCAGAATATATTATACGCGTCCTTTGGTGCAATTGGTACGCGATGAGGCGGTCCCGTTTGGTGGGGTGCACTCCGTATCACAAAATTTTAGTTTTAAAATACCAAATTTTTGATCATTTTGGAGGCCGAATAATTTTACAAATAAAACAAATTAATAAAAACTAAAAGAACAGTTAAATTTTCTGTTACATTGAGAAGAAAACCTTTCAATTAGATTTTGAAAATATTAAACAGGTTGGTGGCAAATTGGACATGAACATGGGGGTTTGGGTCAAAATTTTGAACTATTTTTGGTCAGTTTTTCGGCCGTTTTTCGGTCGGTTTTTCGATCATTTTTTGGTCGATTTTTTGACCAATCCAGGGCACGAAAACTCGTCCCGCTTGAAAGAAAATCCTAGAGGGTTAGGTTATGAACGTACACGGATAAACCGCTCCCAAAAAGAATCAAAAATGAAGGAGATACAATACCTTGAAGTATGAGCGTTGAGGTTGCGCTGCTATTGCCATCCGCGCGCGGGTGGCCCGCGGCTGCTGCGCGGCGGTCGCAGACGACTGCGGCGGTGGGCATCGGCGTCAGGGGGGTCGGCGCCGAGGTCGAGATCGGAGATTAGGGTTAGGGTTTAGGTTTGTTTGTATTATATATATATATATATATATATATATATATATATATATATATATATATATATATATATATATATATACATATATATATAAAAGAGAGAGAGAGAGAGAGATGGGCCGCCGGGGGGGGGGGGGGTTCTGTTGTGGGTGAGTTGGGGGTTTAGTTATAGGAATTTATTAGTTTATAAGTTAGGTTTTAGGTTAAGGTTTTGGGTTTTTTTTTTATATTATCTTTTCTTTTCTTTTTCTTTTTCTTTTCCTTTTGTTTATTATCATTAGTATTATTACTATTACTATTATTATTATTAGTACTATTACTATTATTATTATTATTATTATTATTATTATTATTATTATTATTATTATTATTATTATTATTATTATTATTATTATTATTATATTATTATAACTATATATTTATTAACATATATATTTATATTTATATATATATGAGGTTAAAAATCCCAAAATTAATATTTGCACACAAAATAAATTCTAGAATATTTTACTTTGTAAAGCTTTAATAAAATACTACACCCAAAATATTTTATGAAATATTTTATAATTAATAATTAGATATTTATCTAGTTATAATAAATCAAATAATTATATTATCTAATTAACTAAGTAAATAACTAAATGGATATCCAATAAAATAGGTAATAGTAAATAATATGCATATCTTACAAAAGGAGAAATTGTGTAATTTGGCATGGAGAATTATGGGATGCTAATGGTAGAAAGTTGGGATTGAAAAATAACTCCAAATAAATTGTATATATAAAATATCTAAATATTTAACATAAGAATCTATGGTTGTTATACTAATGTCATATTAATATCAAGAGATCGAATTTTTGTGCCACGAAAAGATCCTACAGGTAGTGTCTCTTGTGTAGGCTACTTCCTATGATGGGAAATACATATTTTGGGGCCATCCTATATCATTAATGTCCAAACCACGGTGAAGTATCCTAATAAAATTATTGGATTTTTAATTGATTTGAAAAAAATCTAAAACAAATACAAGAAATACAAAATACACACAAGATACCTATTTTTGGGTGAGGGAGTTTACAATCTACCCAACTTAAAAGAATTTTGTCCTCAAAATTAAAAATAAGGCATGATTTGCTAAATCCTTCACATTCGTATATAAGGCAAGTCAATCGCAATCTCTTCCAAAAATTTAAATAACAAAATTTATTTAAATCCATCGTAATTACTTCAAATTTAAAAATAACCACGGTTTAAATCAAAATTCAACCTATCGTAACCTCTTCTCAATTTTTAAATCATCAACATCCAAATTTAAGTCAAATCCATATAACATCTTCAAGATTTAAATAACCCACATCAAATTTTATATCACGATCTACAACTATCATAATCTCCTATAGAAAATAATTCTAATCAAATATTATTCCTATTTTCAACGTATGAATTTTGTACTCTTCAAATTTTAAACTCAATTTTTATCCTCAATATTTCAAATAGGTGATCCAACAATCAAATTTAACCTTTAATTTAAATCATCAAACTATATAATTTTGAATTCAATCCATCAATGTTCATGTTTAGAGTTCTATTTTTATCCTTAAAATTTAAATCGATGATTCAACCTTCAATATTCAAAATTTAAATCATTTGCTCAAAGTATAAATATTTGGTCCGCAATATCAAGATTTTAAAATTCAATAAATCCTCATCATCTTAATCATTCTTCTAAAATTTCTCAAAATTAAAATGACTTGAATCTCTCAATCTAATCTTACTTGATCACAATCAAAAAAATTTACCTCAACTTGATAATGCAACTTCTACCCAACTTAGAATTTACCCATTTATTACACAAGACTATACTTTTAAGAAAGACTTTCTCAAATTATTTAATCGTGTTATTCAATCCTCAAAAGTTTTTAACACACAAAATATAACATATATGATATACCCTTAATTACGAAAAAAATAGTCACCAAGTAATGTAATTGGCCTATGGGGTATATCTAGTACTCTCCGTGTATCAAACTAATATCAAGCACGAGCGTTCTTCTTTTCGAAATAGGGGAAGACGAATAACAATAATAAAGAATTCAAGGAGGAGGTGATAGAATATAAGTACGGGGTTCAAGGCGATTAAAGAATTTAAAAAGAGAGTTATCAGGGCAGTTGTGGATTGAAATCCTATTTTGGTAAATTTCTATTTGCATGTTCATATCATAACAGTTATGTACCTGATATGATATGCTTTAACCTGTCTAGAGGGCAAGTATATTCGTCTAACAAGCTGAGTCAACTATATCTCAATCCACGTAAAGTAGTCATACGAAAAGTGAACCAAGCGCGCACTAAGGTTGATCAGACCATAATACACTGGTTCTAATTAGACAATTGTATCAGTGTGTGCACCCAATAATATATATGTCATGAACAAGCTCAATAAAAGAATAAGCTTACAAAACTAGGCTATAATAACAACATAAGTCGAGGTAGTCCAGAAAATATAAGTACGCTGATTATGATGAGTGAAAGATACAAAATAATTCAAGCTCATCAAGAAGATAAGACTCGTCCGGTGTTGTGCCTCTACAGTTGCCATACAAACTCCTTGTCTAAGTCTCTAGTCGACCAAATGGGGGTATGGGCCTCTAAGTTCTACAGTCTGGATAAACACTATCTTCTTATGCAAGCCTATAGTTGGTATCATTCAATTACACTTCATTAATGGGTCAAAAGGACTATGTGATACTAGGTTGTAGCATATTACCCAACTTACAAGAATCAACTAATACTGTAACTAACTGCCTTAAGGGGATTCTACAAAATAATTATGTTCTTGTAAATAAAGTAGAAACTCTTGTTAGGGTATATGAGAAAAAGATCTTTGTACTTATTAAGGTATCCTATTGCATTATAAAACTCCATAGGTAATGGTCACCCTAAGTCTTAATCATAGTGTTTATAGAACAAAAGTGTTAATATTAAGAATAAAGAAGTTACTGGCTCTCAAGTGAAAGAGGACATAACCTGTATTGAGATATGGGTACAAATTACGTAATTTAAAACTAAATTATAATCATAAAATCATAATCTAAATGAACAACTCAAACTATCAAGTTCTAACTACTAAGCACATAATTTTAAAATTCAAGATTAACAACTATAATCCTAGCAAACTATATATCCTGACATAAAAAAAATTACTTGGCCTACAATCAAAAGGGTTAGGTGGGACGGATTGAAAGATGAAGGAAAACTTTAGTCGTCGCACACATAGCGAGCGTTAAGGTTTTGGAGGAATAAGATATAAAATTAAATAGAGAGACTCTTGATAATATCATAATTTCCTAAGGAAATATGGTATGCTAATCTCTGTGTTCGAGGTATGATCAAAAAAAATGTTCTATTCTTTCCTCTTAGTTTTCTAAGGTACTATTCTGCTAATATCAAGACAAGAATCTAAATTTATAGTTCTCTAATACTATCTCATTATGAAAGTTAGGTTTAGTCCTAATATTCAACCTTGGATTTTTATTGGTTCCTCAATACTAGGGTCAAACAATATGGTCAAATTTCTAACTAACTCTAGTAGTATCTATACTACTCTCAAGTCATTCCTAAATATCAAGGGATAATGGTTAATCAATTTATAGGTATTGGATGCTAGGGTTCATTAGGTATGCTAAACTTAGTGATGTGTCAATATTCTAATTGTATTCTTAGTAGGAACGTTACCCTAATTATCATCCTAACAACAAGGATTCCTATATTCTAGGAGAAGGCTATACTCAAAAAACTATTTGGGAAGTACATGAATCAAGCAGGATGCAATTATTTAAATAGAATGGAATAGAAGGTGAGTCATAGTCAAATATAGATTAGACCTAAAACTCTAATCCTAGGTGCATGCCCGCTCGGTACAGTTACGTAACCGAAACGGCTAACTCGACCTGCATGGACCACCACTAAAATATGTCACGCCCCAGTCCCAAAATACGTAGGACTAGAAATACGTAAGCATGCCAGCCGTATGTATATGGTAACTCCAATATATAGAAACCATAACACATATGTACGTTGTACTATGAATAACAATTCACAAGTGGTATAGATTTATATCATACGTTACAGGGCATAACTAGATCTCATCCACAGAATCAAATAACCAATCAACTATATAACTGAATCAAGTATAAAATGCTTGATAAGAACAAGTAGTTGGGTGGAGACAAATCAACTACGAAACTAGAATATAAGAGAAATAAAATAAGTACATCTAATAAACAATGAGGCTCGAAAAGAATACCTCCTCGAAAGAGAGAGAAGTAGCAAGTCCTGATCCGTGCTCCTGCGAATAGTCAAGATCGTTTACACCTGAAAAGGGACCAGGTCCTCAGAGGGACGTAACAAGATACATAAAAGCATGCCAATAAAGTACTAAAAATAAATATCCAAGGGTCGTCTAATCGCCTATGTGAATGCACTTTGAGAACAACTTTCCAACACGTGGGCTATCTGGCTAAAATGAGATTGGCATGATTCTTTCGGAGAATCAGGGGCCTCAAAAGTATGACATCTTTTGAACGTCAGAGGCCACCTGTAGATAATATAGGGGTCATCATACCACGCATCTCCGACGGAGCATGCGGGTTACACAAGAAAAGTACAAAGGAGCTCAAACACTTTACTTGTTGTTCTCCCTACCCCATGCTCTATTTATGCCATATCCATGACACAATGTGTAAACCCCCAGATTTTTTCAGAATTTAAAAATGAATTTTCAGAATTTTTCTGAAATTTTTTGTGATTTTTAAATAATTAAAATAAATATTCTTCTGAATTAAATATTTTTAAGTATTAAAATAAATATTAAAATATTATAAAAATAATATTTTCTGATGTAAAATAATTAATTTGACATAGTATAATTTTTCTAAAATTTATTGGACCCCAGAACTAGTTTTAAAGAGCTAAAAACTATATTTTAATTAAACAAAAACAAACCGAATTAAACTATGTTGAACCGAACCAAACCGAGCCTAAGATAAACTAATCCACCCTGAACCGAACCAACCCTAGTGGGTCGAGTTGGATCTAAAACTCAACCCCGACCCGAACCTGCCGCCCGCTAACCCGAAATCCTAAATCCCTAACCGCCCGACCCACGACTTCTTCGGCGTTCAACCGACGCAACCGCCGCCTCTTCCCCTTCATCTCCCTGACCGTTCCCTCGACGCCGCGTGGCTTCGCCTCCGCAACCATCGCCGCCAGCTCACATCTTCCCGCCAGTAACAGCCGGCCGCCCGTCTCCCCGACCTCCCCTATAAAACCCGACACCCCTGCCCTCACAGCCACCACCGCAACTGACCACCCCGACCCTCCGTCCTCCCTGACGAAACCCCGGCGAACTCCTCCGGCAACCTCGACTCTGTCGCCGACGACTCTGCAGCTACCCTGGTAACCCGTAGCAACCCGCCGCCGGCCGAGCTCCTCCCGTTCACGTCGTGCCACCGCGTATACGCGTATTTCAGTCGTTTCTGACGCCCTGCTCAGGTAAGGTTTTCTCTCTCCTCGTCCTCTAGTTTTTTGTTCCGTCGCCCTAGTTCGCGACTGCTTTATGCACAACCTGTTAATTATTTCTAAAATCCACCTAAACAGTTATTTAGACTGTATAACCTAATTTTAAAACCTTGTATTAGTATAATTTATGGTGTTGTAATTTGCACGTTATTTGAGGGGTAAAATTGGTCAAAAACTTGGTCTTTTAATACCCTAATTTTTTTCTGAAACTGGGTGCGCCCCGCTAAACGGGTCAACTTGGTCGTGTGCGAACTTCACCGAAAGGTGCACGCCGTCAATACGGACTTGTAGGAATTCGCGAAAGTTGATTTGGATGTGTGTGCACACCGGAATCAACGCGTATCCGTCGACAACACCCCGTATCGGCCATGTTCTGAAACTCATTGTAACTTCATGTACACTCGTCGTATCGAAACAAAACTTATGTCATCGGACTTGTAGCAATACACTGGTCCTATAACCCAAGTTTGGTTCGATTCTGAGAACGTTAACAAAATCCCGTATCGTGGGCCCTACGGCTCTACTAGACGGGCGATTTTGTGATCGGCTCATCGGAATCCAGTTCTGGACATTCTGTTGGGTTCATATCATTATTCTGGACTTGTAGACACTAAGTTTGACAAAATTGGAGAATATTGTCTCTGGCATATTTTTCGGTGTGAAGCGGGCCACATGTGGACCCCGCTTTGACCAAAAACTGTCACTTTTGCCCCTGTGTCCAAATTGGACTTATGGACAGACAATTTTAGCTATTTGATATCTTCTGAACCTGATGGTAATATTTATTTTAGCAACCAGAGGAGTACCTGCAAATTCTGCTGATGCCAGAGCAGCAGTTGGAGTCCGAACCCCAGACAAGTGTACCTTGCCATACTTGCAGCACTTATTTTCTATTATTCCCTTGATTTAATTATATGATGTAAATGTTTAACCTAGGACCGTGTGACATTACTTAACGTCCGAATAATATTCGGGTGTCAACACCGTACGTGGAGTTTTGTAACGTCACTAGAGATTGATATCGCGACCCTATATATCTTCGTGCTTGCATTATCAAGTACGTCATACCACAGGACACCTGATACTATTCATGAGATAGAATCTTTCTGAGATATTCATGGTGATTCTGTATAGGATACAGGATTTGTGACATATAATTTATACATATGCATAGATATCATTATGACTTGCTGCATTAGATATGATCTTGCGTGTCATGGACATGAGACGTATGATTACATTGGGTGGGGAAGAGACACACAGGCTACAAGCTGATTATATATATATATTTCGGTGCCATAGGCCCACTACATAGTATAACTACATATTATAACTACTACCGGCTCCCTGACACAGAGCTTGTAGTAGTCTCAGCCTGAGTCTAGTGTTGCTCTCATTTTGCATATCACTTAGCTGGTTATATAGTTTACCCTATTGATACATTTTTATACTACACATATTTGGCTTGAGTTATTATTGTACCTTACTATGTCTCCTGAGGACCTGGATCCGGATTATGTCCCCAGGTTTAGTAGAGGAGATCTACCCTGAGGTATACGGAACAGGAGCAGTCTTTGGAGTAGTACCAGAACCCGAGGACGAGGTGATCGCTGAGGATTTCTCCTGAGTACCTACTTATTCTACACTCAGGCTTTGCTGTTATTAGACTCTTTTATTTTTTGTTTAATGAACTATTGTATCAGACTTATCATCGAGTTGTTCCCCGATATATATTTTATTGAGACTTGATGTTGATTTATATTTCATATTGATGTATTCATTTCTGTGGATGAGATTAGTATATTAGACCCTTACTGTTGTTTTACAGCTTAAGTATACCCTGATGGGTCCATTAAATTGGGTTTGCCCATCGGTGTGTGCTGTTGGCCATTATCACGTGTCTAGTCCCTCAATATTTTGGGACTGGGGCGTGACACAATGATACCTCTAATAACTACTAAGTCTTCTAGCATACAAATTTATTAGCAGTTATTCCCTATCGCACGTCCCATACGTACAGGTGGCCAGCCCGTCACGCAAGTCCGTGTTCTACATGAGACTCACACTCGTGTAAAAGATGTGTCACGGCTAATGAAACCTAATGATGCCTCCAAATCATGTGGTGGTCTCGTAAAACTAGGTCGACATGCATAATACATAATAAAGACAAAATATGACGCCACCGTCGTTGCACCCAAGTTATTCTTGGACGCGCAGTATATATAGCAGTTAAAATATATGAACTAAATAACAGAAATAAAATACATGCACTATATGGAATGTAAAACATAGTACAATGGCAAGGTATACTTGCCTGGCAATAAAGCTGCATATTGTAAACGTCCAGGTGTCAAGCACAAGAGATCATAAACTATGGCCTCCGAATGAATATCTCCAGATGCTGAAATAAATATCACCAACGCTCCCAGAATAAGCGAGATAGTTAGAAAATACTACCGTTTCTACCAATTTGGACACAGGGGCAAAACGGTAATTTTGGGTCAAAGCGGGTACACAAGTGGGCCACCTTGCACCGAAATATGTACCAGAGGTAAAGATCTCTAAATAAGATAAATTGTAGGTCAAACAAATTTTAAACGATGATACGAACTCAACGGTATATCCAATTTTGGATTCCGGTGAGCCGATCACAAATTCGCCCTTAAAGTCAAACCGTGGGGCCCATGAATAGGCGCATCGGTTAACTGTCTCAGAATCGTGTGAAACTTGGGTCATAGGATCAGCGTGATACCACGAATCCAATAGCGCAAATTTTGTTACATTTCGAAGAGCGTACACAAAATAGGGTGGTAGTTTGTAAAAGTCACGATACGGAGACTTTTTATGGATACGAGTTTATTCCGACGCGCACACACGTTCGAATTAACTTTCGCAAAAGATCACATGTAAGGATATACCATACGCACCTTTCGGTGCAATTGGTATGCGATAAGGCGGTCCGGTTTGGCGGGGCGTACTCCGTATCACAAAATTTTAGTTTTAAAATACCAAATTTTTGGTCGTTTTGGAGGCCAAATAATTTTACAAATAAAAAAAATTAATAAAAACTAAAAGAAAAGTTAAATTTTTGGTTATATTGAGAAGAAAACCTTTTAATTATATTGTAAAAATATTAAACAGGTTGGTGGCAAATTAGACATGAACATGGGGGTTGGGTCAAAATTCTGAACTATTTTTGGTCAGTTTTTTGGCCGTTTTCGGTCAATTTTTCGACTAATCCAGGACACGAAACTCGTCCCGCTTGAAGAAAAATCCTAGAGGGTTAAGTTGTGAACATACACGGATAAACCGCTCGCAAAAAGAATCAAAGATTAAGGAGATACAATACTTTAAAATATGAGCATTGAGGCTGCGCTGCTACTGCCATCCGCGCGAAGGCGGCCCGCGGCTGCTGCGCGACAGTTGTCACGACCCGCAACCAGAATTTGGGGCACGAGTACGTGGGTACGTCCAGCCTACACCGCAGCATCGGCGGTAGAACGCTGTCCAGGTCACAATGCTATCTAATCAATCTCACACGAATATCCAACTCCATAAGGAGACACAGATATCACAATATAATATAAAAAATACTCAATCACATAACTAAAGCACGATAAGATATCGAAGAAAATAAATAAAATACAACACAAGTCTAAACAAAATAAACTAACTCAAATAATAACATCCAAGTCTCAAAGTATCCCGAAAATAAATTCGGTACCATAAACTGCTAAAAGAAACCAACTGAATAACTAGTGATCCCGGCTAGACCTCCCGGAAACACAACTGAACTACAAGGTCCAAGGCTGCAGCTACTCTCCCTGTGGTCCATAAAATGTCGGATATCAGTCCTCTAAGTCGCAGTCTGAAAAATATTTTTAGTCAGGATGGAGCGAAGTACATCTCAAATAACAATTCTAGTTAATTGATAAGGACTACAAAATAATAAATAGATGATGCTATATACTGAGAGAAGGCAATAAATAAATGCAATGGCAAAATAAATAGAACAGACAATATAGGCAATATGGTACAGTCAGTGCATATATGAAATGAAGAGAACGAGGTACAATATCATATACGGGTGATATAGTATATGAACTAAAATAGAGAACTGTAACTATTCTAAGTGTTTGAAATAGTAGTTTCGAAATGTTATCGGCTTGGGAACTTGTTCGATAGCTACATGGCCTGGCTAATCATACGTGAGATGTATGATTAACACTATCAATGTCTACACTTGTACGATAGGGATTTGATCACATCTCTCACTAGCAATTTCCCCGCCCCCAACTAATACTGTGGATCCAACCATGACACATCACGATACACGATCAATGTCTAATATATCATGTATAATATCTAATATCAATGTCTAATATCAATGTCGTGTACATTGTCAATACGATAACCAATGTAACATCTCATGACTGCAGATCCAATCTATATACTAGTCCGTGTAGCACAGTGTTAAGAATCAGATGGAACATTTCTAAATACTTGAATTATAGAAATTATTAAATAACAAAAATTATCAGAGAATGTACTCGCCTGGGGTCCTTAGCTGGCAATACCAATTTCCTGCTCCTGAAGTCTCGCAGAACAATCTATTGGTCCTATATACATATAATATAATACAATACAACATCAGCCATTACACTAGCACATACAAAACCATAATTACACTGAATTCAAGGCTACACTAGGGGTGGTCCTAGTCATCTAACAGGGTCAAGCGTGCGTCTCTAGCTGCATGGGTGTCAAGCCTATAATTGCTGCACAAAATCAGACAGTCAAACTAACCCAGGTCTCGCCAGTACGTCAGTGTACACAAGGCAGACATATCACTAATACTCAGGGTCACATGGTCATGTAACTACGGGATATCCACAGTTAACACCTATGGTCATACAGTATGTATATATATATATATATATATATATATATATATATATATATATTACAGTCAAATGTAGACACGGGATACCTACTACTAACATTTATGGCCACACCGCATAAATACATATATAGTCATAACTGGTATTTGCATTAAGTTCCCTCACAGTATATATACACATACTAAATATATATCTATATATACCAAATTGAATACTATACACATACTATATATATATATATATATATATATATATATATATATATATACCAAATTAAATAATATACGCATACGCGTACGTATACGTATACGAGTTGGGTTTATTTGCAGGGTCTCTTAAAATCAACATCTAATGAGTTGTCATAACATGACACGCTAATATCCTATCATCATTCACGTACATATACACAAACAAATCACAAGAGAAATACTCCTCACCTTGGCCTCAGCATGCACGTACACGAGATCGGCGATGACGACGATGAGGTTGATGATGATGATGATGATTAAGGTGATGATGATGATAATTAAGGTAATAATGATGACGATTAAGGGGAGGAGGCAGGGTCGAGACCTGCTGCCAGAGTCTGGGGAAGTCCGGCGAGGGGGAGAAGATGAGGGCAGTGGTGGTGGTCGAGGTGCAGGGAGGTGGAGGAGCTCAGGGAGGAAGGAAGAGGAGAGGGAGGAGGAAGAGGAGGCTCGGGTTCTGTCGTAGAGGCATTCAGGCAGGTTGGGCTGGAGGGGATCGGGTTCAGGTGAGGTCGAGGTATGGGGCTTCGGCGAGGTCTGGGCGGGCTGTCGTCAGCTTATGAGGAGAGGTTCAGTTGAGGTCAGGGAAGGCAGGTGCAATCGGGTGTGCTGGCATGCTCAGGCGGTCGGGGTCGACTTCGGCATTGATGCTCAGGCGTGTGGGCTGCGGGGTTCAGGCGAGAGGAGATCGGATGAGAACGGAGGAAGGAACGACGGTGGCGCGGTTGGTGGAGTCAGGGCAGATCCATGCGGGATGGCCGGGGTTATTCCGGTCGGCGGGGTGCGGTCGAGGGATCGGGAACAACGGGTCAGGGTCGGCTTCAGGCGGTTGGCAGTGGGCTTGGCGGGGAGGAGATGGTAGGAAGGGGTGCTGGACTCGACTGCTCCGGTGAGAGCTTCGACGACTGGTTGACAGGAAGGGGGAGAGGGAGATGCACAAGAGATGGGGGGGGGTCGGCCGGATAGTTTTAGGGATGGGAAAAATAAAGGAAAAGAAAGTTATATATATATATATATGTGTGTGTGTGTGTGTGTGTGTGTGTGTGTGTGTGTGTGTGTGTAAAACTAGGGTTGGTGTTGAGGTTGACCTAGAAAGGTGGGCTTGGTCAATATTCTCCTTGGGATTGGGCCTTGGCTTGTATTGGAGGGCTAGGATTGCATTATTTCAAAATGGATGGCTAGGATTGCATTATTTGAAAATGGAGGACCAAGGTTCAATGTGGGTTGATATTGAGTGTTACACACTCCAAAAAATTATGAAGAAAATTCATATGAAGGAAATTAGGGTTTCTTCATGTGTTGGTCCAATGGGGGTGTGGGCACCTCAATGCACTTTTACATAAAAGTGCCCAACAATTAAAAAATTGCACAAGGTAGGATTTTGGATTAATTTAATTAAAATTAATATAATTGTTGTTCTAAAATTAATTGAAAGTACATGGGGTTAAAATTAGGTAGAACACAAGTTTCATGAATATAGTAGACTCAGAATAGTCTTAATTTGGGTTGCACAAAATGGGTCGAGATTGTGTCTCCAATTTCGGTTGGAACGCACAAGGATACAAAGTTAGATTTATTTGAAATTAAATAATAACGTCTGCGACGAATATTGTGCGACTAAAATAAAGCACAACAAGGCATAATTAAGAGTTACACAAGGATCAAAATAGAAGACTGGTACGTCTAGGACAAGGGTATAAAATTTGTTGGAAGACAAAAGCTAGGGTAGCGCTCCAAATATCGAAGTAATGGTAAGGCACAACAATTAAATAAAATCACAATAATAAATTACAACCTCAATAATTAAATCCCGAAAATGTTAATTAAAATCCATAACCCTATAATTCGGTCAGGGGTTCATCTAGTGGGCTTCTAGGTCTAGTCTACTAACCCATACATTAAGAATACTATATATATATATATATATATATATATATATATATATATATATATATATATATACATATTATGCAAAAATATATAAAAATAAATACACACAATATTTATAAGTAATAAAAAAACAAAAATATCTCTATTTTAGAATATGGTAGTGACAGCAGTCGTCGGCGACTTCGGCGGTGGGCACCGGCGTCGGGGGGGTGGGGGGTCGACGCTGAGGTCAAGGTCGGAGATTAGGGTTAGGGTTTAGGTTTGATTGTATATATATATATATATATATATATATATATATATATATATATATATATATATATATATATATATATATATATATATATATATATATAGAGAGAGAGAGAGAGAGAGAGAGAGAAAGAGAGAGATATGGGCCGCGGGGTGGGGGGGGTGGGGGGGGGGGGGTTTCTTTTGTGGGTGAGGGGGGGTTTAGTTATAGGAATTTGTTAGTCTATAAGTTAGGTTTTAGGTTAAAGTTTTGGGTTTTGTCTTTTTTATATTATATTTTCTTTTATTTTATTTTTTTTTGTTTTTTTTTGTTTTTCTTTTCCTTTTGTTTATTATCATTATTATTATTATTACTATTATTATTATTAGTACTATTACTATTATTATTATTATTATTATTATTATTATTATTATTATTATTATTATTATTTTATATATATATATATATATATATATATATATATATGAGGTTAAAAATCTAAAAAATAATATTTGCACATTAAATAAATTCTAGAAAATTTTACTTTATAAAGCTTTAATAAAATACTACACCCAAAATATTTTATAATTAATAATTAGATATTTATCTAGTTATAATAAATCAAATAATTGTATTATCTAATTAACTAAGTAAATAACTAAATGGATATCCAATAAAATAGGTAATAGTAAATAAAATGCACATCTTACAAAAGTAAAAATTGCCTAATTTGGCATGGAAAATTATGGGATGCTAATGGTAGGAAGTTGTGATTGAAAAATAATCACGAATAAATTATATATATATAATATCTAAATATTTAACATAAGAATCTATGGTTGTTACACTAATATCATACTAATATCAAGGGATCAAATTTTTGTTCCACGAAAAGATCCTATAGGTAGTCTCTTGTGTAGGCTACTTCCTATGATGGGTGATACAGATTTTGGGGCCATCCTATATTATTAATGTCCAAACCATGGTGAAGTGTCCTAATAAAATTATTGGATTTTAATTGATTTGAAAAAAATAATCTAAAATAAATACAAGAAATACAAAATACACACAAGATACCTATTTTTGGGTGAGGGGGTTTATACTACAATGCCATATAGGTATCCGTTGGCCAATGGGTACTTATAGTATAAACCCCCTATATGGCATTGTAGTATAAACCCCCTATATGTATCTTGTGTGTATTTTGTATTTCTTGTAGTATAAACCCCCTATATGGCATTGTAGTAAAAATAATCTAAAACAAATACAAGAAATACAAAATACACACAAGATACCTATTTTTTGGGTGAGGGGGTTTATACTATAAATACACACAAGTACCCGTTGGCCAATGCCATATGGCTCAGTTCTTGATATTTGGAACTGGGGCGTGACACGAGCTAGAGTTCTCGGGACTAGACTAGTCCTCTCAGAGGAAACCAGTATACATCGTTGTGTTTACGACTACTGATCTCTCTCTCTCTCTCTCTCTCTGTTTACTTACTGACATTTTATATTTAGATTGTTAGCTAACTGTTAATTTTTATTGGATAATTTTTATTCTGCTGCATATACACATACTCTATTCACCCCCCTCTAGAGGTTCTTATTTGATCCTATAATTGGTATCAAAGCAGGTTATATTAAGTGTTCTTAGACTATACACTCTAGAATACACATGGCTAATATGAAATCTATCTTCACATGAGAGGGCTAATCCATAAATAGACCCACACTATTTGATGGAACCAATTACACTTATTGGAAGACAAGAATGAGCTTTTACGTAAAATCACTTAATTTTGAGCTATGGTCAATTGTTATTGACCGCTACAAATGTTATTACCATATTTTTAGATGAGGTCATTCTTGTCATTTAGCATATTTATTATTTAGTAATTAAATATTATAAAGTGTCCTACTAATTAATTATATGGTGTTGTGCTAATTATTTATTGATTAGTGGACTAGCCTATTTTATTTAGACAAGTCATTAGTGGATCCATTGAATTATCATGACAAAATTGAGCCCAACAATAGACTAGGCCTATTAGACCCATTCTCTTAATTAATTAAGGAGATTAGATTAGTTTCATAAAAAATTAGAAGCTTCCTAATATAGCCCTTCATAATTAAACCTCATGACTAGCTAGTAGGGGCATCTTGGACATTGTACATTACTTTAGAAGGGGGAAAGAGGGGGGTCGGCCACTTATGAGGGTATTCTCTCTCTCTCCTCTCATTAGTTCATTCCATTAGAGATCCCTAATTGTGTTCTTCCCCAAATTGACTCATCTCTCCACCAAATTCAACATAATTCACTCCCATTCCCTCTTAATTTTATCATCTAAGAAGCATTAGAGCTTAGATTGCAATGAGCACTTGAAGAAAGAGGAATTGACAAGGAGATTGTGTCCTAATTGTGTTCATTGAGCATTTTATTGAGAATCCATCTCCCAATAGATAAATTATGAATTTACCCTTTAATTTAGACTCTAATTCATATATTTAACCATTAGAAATTATCCTTTGGCTTAGGGCTACCCATAGGATCAAGAACTAGGTTCATATGACTTGTATTGTGAATTCTATATGGTAATTTGTGCCCAATTAGGAGAATTTCGAGATTGACACATCAAGTATGTGTCATGAGAGTAATTAGATCTAATTAGACTTAGATTAGGATTGTGGAACTAGATATATGTCCATAAATGGACATGAGTAGAGCGTATCATAGTATCTTGTGATACGGTGTGATACATGGTTCATTTTGGGTGTTTTATATGAATTCCCTTTAATTCATTTGTAACTAGTTGCATTAGTTATGAATTAGTATATTTGATAGGTAGGAATGGTTATTGTGATGTATTATGAGTTTTGACTCTCATTTGGGTACATATCATAGAGTATCTCACATGAGCATGTCAAGTATTTGAATGAATGCACTTGGTGCAAGTGTATCACATATACACCTATAGTTATGTGCTATATAATTTTTATATATAAGTATACATATATATATATGTATATTACTTGTGTGTGTGTGTAATAAGAGTAGGGGGAACTATTTTCAGAGTGACAGTGCACTTTTGTGCGTGTGACAGTGTGTGTGTGTGTGTGTGTGTGTGTGTGTGTGTGTGCTTTATGCTATAATTGTGTGCAAGGTGTGGAGTTGTGTATTGGTGTCAACTTTGGATATCAAGATACTTATATGTGGGTAGTGTTTAATGTAGTTGTGATACTAAGGTAAGTTTGGATGTTGTTGTTGCTAGAGGTAAAGGTTTTGCTATAGTTGTTGTTGGTGAAGGTGTTGTTGGTAATGTTGTTGATGTTGTTGTTATTACAACTGATGTGTGCAGCAAGGGGGTAAGAGTGTGTGTGCTCGGGTCTGGGTGCTAAAGAAGATGCAGCAACAACAACTTAGCTCGGGTAATTGGGAAGTATGTGTTCAGTTTTGAGTTAGGGGGAGGTCTAAAGGCAATACAAATATGAGATGGATTAGGATTTGCAGGTAATGTAGGGGTGTTAAGAGCTTGGGAAAGAGTGGTAGGCAAGGGAAAGACTGAATATTGTGTTCTAGACAGAAAATAAAGTTGGTATGAGGTTCTTTTGTGCAAACTGTTAGGACTTTTGCAGGCACTTAATCTTGAGAGTTTGGAACTGAAGGGAGTATTAGCAACAACCATTGCAATCCTGAACTGAATTGATGGTGAATGGCCCAAATATAGGCGAATTGATATATGCCTTAAGCAGTCAAGTCAGTACAAGGATGAGAGGTCAACTTATTGAAGGAAAGACAATGATGAACTAGAATCGACAGTATGTATGTGTACACTTGCTGCACACTAGCAGCAGTAAGTGTATTCTACACCAATGCAGTAACAATGGATGATAGTGGGCATGGGGTATGAATGGCAGTGGTGTGAGAATGTACCAGTGAGTGAGAAGGGGATGGGTATCCTTAGTGTCCTAGTGTAAGTGTTGAGAAGTGTATTTGAGATTAAAGGATGGCTAGGTAATAGTACTAATAGGTGAGATATTAGCTAAGGTATCAATTTAGAATATATATATATATATATATATATATATATATATATATATATATATATATATATATATATATATATATATATATATATATATATATATATATATAAATAAAGGGCTTGATACCAAGTTGTAACTGGATATTGTAAGTATTAGTTAAGATATTACTAGTACATAAGGTGATGACCTAATATAGCTAATACCTTGAGGTAATGACCCTAGTACAACCTAGTATCTACTAGTATGGACTAGTAATCACCTTGGATGCTAGGCTTGGACTTAGAAACCTAGATGACACCTAGTATTGACCTAGAAAGCATGTATTAATGTATTTTAGCTCCTTTATCACTTTATTACATCCAATTGACATGATATTCATCTATAGGTTTGTGTGACACCAGCTCAAATACCGAGATATATTATTTGCTCAGGACCACAAGCGTGTATATTCTCTAATAGTTTCCTTATTTGATAGTCTCTATGTTTCATGTATTTAGTATTGAGATATTTGATTCCTGATATGATGGTTTTACGGATTGGTATACATGGATCTTGGTCATAAGATGTTATTGTCATGGTTACTCAGTGATCGTCGTATCATTCTTTATGATTACTCAGTGATTACTCAGTGATTACCGTGATATCTTAGTGATTATATAGACCGTGATTATAGTGCATGATATTATAGACCTTGTAGTGTGATATACGTGTTATAACGTATCATGATTTGGATTCGTGTACTAGTCGAAAGATGGAAAAGTATTAGTGGATATGTGATCATATCTTATAGCCCGTGATTTAGTGTAGCTCGAGATAGTTAGTAGATCATGCAACTCACGCGTGATCACGCTAGCTCACCTTTTATATATAGTCCATGTTAGGTCCAATCTAATTACATTATCTTACTAATATTTAAAGGAACATTTATATATTGGTTCTTTTATTCTAGTTTATTATATTATTGTTCTTCATCATATTATTCTCAGTTTTTATCATTATTTACCACGATGCTCTTCTCGTGATACATGCTAGTTCAGTTATTTTCATCATTTATTTTTATTGTTATTATTGTTTTATAGTTTCTGTCAATTATTGGAACTGTTATTTGGGTTGTACTTCCCGACCAATCCTGACTGGATATATTTATTAGATGATTCATTAGAGGACTGGTGTCCTACGCACTATGACCTATATGATGGCGATCCAGTTGAGTTATCACCCGTAGAGCCTGCTGAGATAGTACCTGCAGTCGATGAGACTTAGCTAGTTCATTTATGATATTGTATATGTTAGTTAGACTTTGGAATTATATTATTATTTGATATCTTGTGTTGAGATTAGACTTGGACTTGTGATGTATTGTGACTTTATTTCTTTTCTTCTAATCCATAGCATGCCATATCTTCCTCTGGTTTGTTATTGTGATTGAGTATTGGTTACTATTATTATATTATCCTCCATTTGGGAGTTGATCTATCTTGATAGGTACATTATATATATTGTGTGAGATATTTAAATAGTATTGTAAACCTATACAACGTTCTACCGTTGATGTTATGGCGTAAGCTGGACGTACCCACGTACTCGTGCCCTTACACCGGGTGTGGGTTATGACAACGAAAAGCCACCAAAAATTGTTGTAGATGGTGCACTTGTAGATAGGCCACATAATAAGTACAATGATCACAAGAAAAAGCAAGATATTTTAGATGCCCGTGCTATTAATGCTCTATTTTATGCTGTAGAAAAGACAAAGTTTAACAGGGTATGTCAGCCACCTTTCCTGACGCACTTTGGTACATATTGTCCTTGGTGTACTTTGGCGCATATTGTTTGCTAGGCCGGCCATTGTTTAGACCGAACCCGAGAGTTATGGAGAGAGTGGTTAGGTTGGTGGCAGGTGTGGCTTGGATGGGTTTAAGTGATCCAACGGTCCATATCTCAAACCTAAGCCTATATATTCCAATTTTTCTCTCTCTGCTCATTATTTCCTTTCTAATTTCTTCCTCCCTCCATAGGCAAGTTCATCTTGCACAAGAGAAGAACCATGAATTTGTGCATTCTTTTAGTTGTTAATATTTTTTATTTATTTCTAGCTCATATTGTTGGGACCAAGCACTCCTTCATCTTTAATACTTGTTGTTCTTGATTTTCTTGGTTGGAATTGCATGGACTTGAGTTTGGGTCTATGGGTTCACTTTGTTTTCCTGGGATTTGATCTCCCAAAACTTTTTTTTTACAAAACTAATTAGCTCATAGTGTAGAGCACCATATTTTATGTAAATTTACTTTTGGCTGTGCTTGATTTCAAGTCCAGCTAAATTCAGTGCTGAAACTTGATACCATACATATACCAAAATGGCTGACTGGAGAAGAAGAACAGTGCTCTGTGAAGAGTATGTAAGAGAAACCCCTTTGGCGTAGAAATACATATATTTTTCTTAAGGCACATTGGTGTGTTATCCTAACTCTTCGTGCGTACTAATCATACCGTACTCAGTCATATAGCAAAAGTGCGCCAGTCATACTCCTTGAGTCAGTGGCACACTTTCGAGAGAAAACTCAGTTGGCACACTTTGGTGCATATTCAATCAAAGTTCTCCCTGGGAAACAAAGAGAAAGTGAGCCACAGTCAGTTAATCTGGCGCACTTTTCCTATATTTCGTCAGTCGATGTACTTTTCTTACGTTTGGTCTGCTCGCGCACTTTCTTCCCTCTTCGTTTTCTTAGGGACGAAGCTTTGGTTGGTTTCTCAATTTTTATGTTATTTATTTGTATGCTCCTTGACTGACGAGTTTCTCGACTGTCGAGCTTTAACCTCGGATTGTGTGTTTTATCTTTTAGCTAGCTTGCTCGCGCACTTTCTTTGAAAGCATGTCTTATTCTTGCCCGCGCACTTTTGTCAAGTGCGATGTGTTGGTTAACTTGACAAAGTTCGCCACCCCTTTGTAGCTCGCGCACTTTATGTGCCCCTAACTTTATGTGCCCCTGACTTCATGCGACACCCTGAGCATGCGCTTGTTTGGTTCATGCGCCTGACCTTTACGTGTACAATTTCATGCACATGTCATCCTTAGTGACCATACTTGCACGCAGAACTTTTATTATGTGTTCACTTATTTTATTTGAAATATTTCTCATTATCCTCTATGTGGTTGATCATGGTATTGCTTGTGTCATTGACTCTAGGGGAGAATTGACTCAGTAACCCGACCAAGTGCTAGAACTCATGCTTATGTTCTTGGTAATTGGACTTGAATATTGTATCCACACTGATACCATTATTGCCTGATATTGTTCATGTTCTAATGTGCACCGAGGTACGACATATCGTATTACGTGGTAAATGATTTATATTTGGGTTGTGCATCGAGAATGCCTCTAAATTTTCTTAATGCGGGATATTATAAATATACTTTTCCTCCAGCACTAGCATGATATGCGAGTCAAGTACCAAAACATGGCTAGGATATTGATTTATTGAATGTTGTATATACGCTCGGGTGAATCCAGATTAAACTTCCATGGATTTGTATCTAGCGTGCCCATTCTTTATATGACATCTTAATGAAAATTCTCATGTGGCCACGCCTAGAAATTTCAAAACAATATAGGGTTAATTAGGCAACTAAAAGTGATAGTAACAATGAGAGAAAACGGTATCCCGAGATCATTCCAACGAACCTTCCCACAAAGATTTATTTTAGTGCGCTGTTGGCTGGCCACCACAGATATTGTATATCATTCGCCTTAGTGGAGTGCAGTATCTGACCTATTATAAATAATGCTGAGCTACTGTTTCACTATAGGAACGTTAGAACCACTAATACCATAATTTAGCGCAGTGGCCCAACGGAGAACTGGTGCAATTCGTAAAGTTCCTATATATTCTTCTATTTGGCTCGATTAACTCGTGTTCGACAATGGCGTGATATGAGGATACCTATTATGCATTATTCTAAGATAACCTCAGACTCCACAAATAGCAAGCCGTACAAGTGATTGACCAAAATTTTTAATTGGACTTGGTTGCGATTGTATTATTCTGTTAGTAGCCTCGGGAAATAGACTATCATAGTGTGATGGATTCAACCATTATTCTTGTTTGGTTGTAGGGTTGGTCCTTTATGCTAGGATATGCCATAGACCTAAGTTACGATGCAGAACCATTATATATTATTATATTTTATTACATGGGTTTTTTGTTCTCCTTTTCATGCTTCCTTTGTGGTACTTGCTATTTGAGGTCTAACCCCACTGGTTTTGCATTGCCAGGTTTCGAGCCAGCACCCGAGGATCCAGTATAGTTTTCTACGACTCATGGTGCGTACCAGGAATATGGCCTTCGAGGATAACAAGTAGATTTTCTTCTTCCCTGTTCGTTATTGTACATTTTATCTTTTCGGCGTTTAGCCATCGGCACCTATTAGCTGGCACGTCTGAATATTTAGTTTTTTACATGACTGTATATATTCAAACTGTGGCTAATCAATGTCATGTACTTTTGTTACTCTACCAGCTTCTTATTTTGTTCAGCTGGTCTCAAGAATATTTTGATGAAAGTATTTGGGATGCCTTATAACTTTATCATATATGCTCTATGATTGCTGTTTCTTGTTTGATTGATTAAGACATAGATGTTCATGTGACCCTAAGTGACCTGATTGTAGCATGCACCCCTTGTCTAGTTACAGCCGTAATCATCGTACGACGTATAGTACCTTGTACGAGATAACTGGCCTTGTCCGTCTCCGTATTCTAGTACTGGGACATGACAAGGTTTTAGTGGTAGCCCATGCAGGTCTGTTCTACAGACTTGTGGGGTGTCATTGTCATAGTAGTCTCAATCAAACATGATCCTTTTTGAAATTTTGAATTCGTCCTATTCGACACTCAGCTTAAAATTTCTTAGACTGGTTGCTTCCTTGTTCCTTCTTGTCATGTACTTGATGTTTCGTGTGCTCTTCTTTAGGGTTTCCCCTTATACATATATTACAGCAATAAGAGAGGTAGAGTTTTCAATAGAACGAGGTTATGTAGAACCCCAGCCAGGGATCCAAGTTGAGTCCATGATAAATGCGGCAGAGTAGCAGACTCCTGATGTTCTTGTACCTCCTGTAGTACCGGCAGCAATAGATACCCATGCCTTGCTAAAGATTATCGGAGGAATATTGGCTGCCCAACAACATCAGATGGTGGTTCAACAATAACAATATCAGGAACAACAACATCAATATCTTCAATAGCAAGAACAAAATATCCTGCTAAACCAAGGATTGCAGACGACCCTAGAACGAGATGGGAGAGTAGATTCTGGGACATCTGTTAGGTTTTGTAGACTGAATCCTAGATATTTTGATGACATAGAGGATGCCATTTCGGCAGATGATTGGCTCCAGGATATTGAGACCATTCTGGCAGCAGCTAAAGTTTCGGCTAAGGAATATGTTGACCTAGTTCGCTTGCAGCTTCAGGATCTTGCAAGAGATTGGTGGGCCACGATGGAGGTATGATTGAGGTTTCGTGGGTCAATTTTAGAACCCAGTTTAGGATGAAGTACTTTGGGATCGTGGCTCAGTGTGAGTTAGAACCGAGGTTTACTAACCTCAAGCAGGCTGGAAGGATAGTAGATGGCTACGTGGAAGAGTTTTGCTGACTAAGAATGTTTTCTCAAACCATAGTGGCAACAAAGTTGGAGAGAGCAATGAGGTTCCAGTAGAAACTTCACTTAAAGATTTTATACATAGTAGAGGTGCATGACTACCAGACCTTCGAGGCAGTATTAATAGCGGCCAAGAGGGTTTAGCTTACCTCTCAAAGGATGGCATCAAGAAGAGTAGACCGAAAAAGGCCTCATGGACAAAGCAGCGAGAGAGGACCAGTACCGCGAACGTCAGCACCATCCCCTAGAATTCACATCTATGATGTAACACAGAGGAGGCCAGTGACCTCGATAGTGATAGCATCTACTCGGCAGCGGCAGCCGAGGTAGCAACAGCAATAACATCAACGACGACGATGAGCGCCGATGGGTTGTATGTATTGTGGCAAGAAAGGTCATACCCGAAATATTTGTCGGGCAGCAAATGGACAATGCTTGAGATCTGCAAGCCCCGATCATAGGGTTGCCACTTGTCCTATGATACAGAGGCCAAGAGGGACAGTACAACAGTTTTCTATATTGCCGACTCCGAGGGCAGTACAGCAAGAAGGACCAACAGCCGGGGAAGCCGGCAGGGAGGAAGGATGATAATCTAACCAAAGGAATTAGCCGCTCGTTCTATCATTAGGCGCTGTAGGCCTATGAGCTTCTGGGCCTGTACGATTTCCTGTCCTCAACAGTTCAAAATGCTTGACACTGAGAGCTTTGGTGAATATTAGCGGTACGGCCTATAGCTCAGCGTCCGTTGCCGACGCAGGCTCAATTGTACTGACAATAATAGCAGCAAAAAAAATAGTGATCGCAACAACGACACCAGGAAAGGCAGCATCAAGGAGCTGGACAAGGCCAAGGGCAGGCGTTCACCTTATCTCTGGAAGAAGCTATGGCGTCAGGCGATGTAGTGGCAGGTAATATTTTTATTACAACCTATCTTGCCATAGCATTATTCAATTATGGTGCTTCACACTCATTTATATATGCACAATATAAAACACGTATTAGATTAAAGTTTGAGGCATTGCTAGAGAGGATGAATTTACTCACTGGGAATGGGATCGTAGGAGTTAGTAGGGTGTGCCCAACGTGTGCCTAGCAAATGTAGTAGCTGATACACTTAGTAGAAGAGGTGGATAATTCATGTTGACCACTCAAAAGCATATTCTAGAAGACTTACGAGAGATGTGAATTGTCACGCCCCAGTCCCAAAATATCAAAGGACTAGACACGTGGCAATGGCCAGTAGCACACACCGATGGACAAACCTAATTTAATGGACCCATCAGGGTGTACTTAAGCTGTAAAACAACAATATGGCAATGGTACTAATCTCATCCATAGAAATAATTACAAACAATATCAGAAATATAAATCAACAACAAGTCTCAATAAAATATATCTTGGGGAACAACCCGAGGATAAGTCTCATACAATGGTTTAAATGACAATAAATAAAGAGTAAACAACAGCAAATACTGAGTATAGAATAAGCATATACTCAGAAGAAATCCTCTGCTATCACCTCATCCTCGGGGATCGGCTCAGTTCCAATGCCTGCTCCTGTTCCTGCTCCTGCTCCTGCTCCTGCTCCATATACCTCTGGATAGAACTCCTCTGCTATATCTGGGAACATAATCCGGATCTAGGTCCTCAGGGGACATAACAAGGTACAAAATAACTCAAGCCAAAATAAATACAGTACAGCAATAAATGAATCAATAGGATAACTATATAACCAGCTAAGTGATATGCAATATGAGAGCATTAATCATACTCAGGCTGAGACTACTATAGGCTCTGTGTCGGAGAAACCTATAGCAGCATTTTCTCGAAGGGCCAGTACATGTGTCAAAGCTCTGTATCAGAGTCTAAGACACCTCCAAATAACAATATATATATAATATAATCAGCCTTTGATATGGTAATACTCTCCCCACCCAATGTAAACACACGTCTCATGTCTACGATATCTCATGTCTATGTCACGCAGGATCATGACCTCTAACTGATGCAACAAGTCATAATGATAACTAAGCACATGCAATATCTATGTCATGAATCATGTAACCTATACCGAATCACCATGAATATATCAGGAAGATTTTATCTTATGAATAGTGTCAGGTGTCCTGAGGCATGACGTACTTGATAAGGCAAGTACTAGAATGTATAGGGTCGCGATATCCATGTCTATGTGACGTTACACAACTTCACGTACGGTGTTGACACCCAAATATTATTCGAACGCTAAGTAATGTCACACTGTCCTAGGTTGATCAAAGATAATACAATAATAAATTAAGAGAATAGTATAAACAAATGTTGCAAGTATGGCAAGGTACACTTGTCTGTGATCCTGGCTCCAACTACGGCTCTGGTATCAGCGGGATCTGCAAGTACTCCTCTGAATGCTAAAATAAATATTACCATCAGGTTCAGAAGATATCAAATAGCTAGAATTGCCTGTTCTTGAGTCCAATTTGGACACAGGGGCAAAAGTGACAGTTTCTGGTCAAAGTGGGGTCCACATGTGGCCCGCTTCGCACCAAAAAATGTGTCAGAGATAATATTCTCCAAATTTGTCAAACTTAGTGTCTACAAGTCCAGAACGATAATACAAACCCAATAGAATATCCAGAACTAGATTCGGATGAGCCGATCACAAAATCGTCCGTCAAGTGGAGCCGTGGGGCCCACGATACGCAATTTTGTCAATGTTTTCAGAATCGAACCAAACTTGGGTCACCGGACCAGCGTATTACTATGAGTCCGTTGGCATAAGTTTCATTTTGATATGACATACATACACAAAGTTACAACGAGTTCCAGAATAGGGCCGATACGGGGCGTTGTCGACGGATATGCGTTGATTCCAGTATGCACGCACATTCAAATCAACTTCCGCAAAATCTCACACGTCCGTATTAATGGCGCACACCTTTCGGTGAAGTCCGTACACGACCAAGTCGTCCCGTTTAGCGGGACGCACCCAGTTTCGGGGAAAATAGGGTAATTATTTTCCTGATTTTGGGTCGCAGTTTGCGACCGCCACAGGATACGATACCCCGAACAAATTATACGGGTATCGAGAGGGTCATGCAGTCTACGCGTCATAGCAGACTGTAGAAGCATAAAAAAAATGCTTGGAAGATCTACGCAGCGTCTTGATACAGAGCAGCGTAGGCAGAGGCCTTCAGAGCCATCCAGCGTAAAACAGGGTTCTTCATCGCCTCCATGGCGTAAAACCCAGCCGCTCTTAAAGCAGCGTTAAAGCGTACGAGGAACGCTTCGTATTCCTGGAAAGAAACTGTCCAGTCACGCAGTAAACCTGACCTCTGACTCCTGACAAAAAGTGCTGCACAGCTACCCAAACGACGGCTGGGAACGGGGGCAGACCCCTCAGGACGCGCTCCATAGTATGATGGCGGATCTCAGCATTTAATACAGAGGATTTGGTTAAAATATCACCAAACCGGCGCTTACTAAAAAAACCACCGGCATAAACCGCTCTTTCGCGTGCAAAGAGAACACGCTGCCTTGTTTTACACAGGCAAACATGGGCTATTTTACGCTCCGCAGAAGACAAACCGCCTGCCACGTCAAAAGCTGCACTTCGTACAGGGCTCGAGGTATGTCTCTCCGCCAAAGCACACAGAGCGGTGACAGTGTCCCCTCAAGGCACGTCCCTTCGTCAAAATGCACAGAGCGGTGACAGTGTCCCCTCAAGGCACGTCCCTCCGTCAAAACGTACAGAGCGGTGACAGTTTCCCCTCAAGGCACGTCCCTCCGTCAAAACGCACAGAGCGGTGACAGTTTTCCCTCAAAGCACGTCTCCACATTTAATGCACAGGATGATGGCAAATCTCTGCCAAAGATTTGATCACCAAAAGCCGTAATTCCGGCAAAAGACGTACACATCAGCACCCTGGCACGGTACGCAGCGGCTTCTACGCCCATTCAGGATCTGCGCTCCTACGGCTTCCGCGCCCCCTCAGTCTCTACGACTGCTCAGCTTCCACGCCTACTCGACTTCTATGCCTGTTCGGCTTCTATGCCTGCTCGGCTTCCATGCCTACTCGGCTTCTATGCCTGTTCGGCTTCTATGCCTGCTCGGCTTCCACGCCCCCTCAGTCTCTACGACTACTCGGCTTCCACGCCTACTCGGCTTCTATGCCTGTTTGGCTTCTACGCCAAGGTGACAGACATTTGGCTTCTACGCCAACCTCTTCTACACAATGGATACCTACCTACGTGGCTTTTACGCCGTGATCTTAGTAGTAATTGTACGCGTTGTGTCCCCTTAGTTGGACCCGCGTCACACGCTCATTCAAAAGATCATCTATACGTAGGCATTGGTTACTTTAACCGTTGTGTAAAAGGGTGCTGTACTTTCCACTCCTCGGTTGTTACACTGATGGAGTGGTCACTGTCACCAAAACTCTATAAATAGAGACCCCTATCAATGGGGAACAAGGTCGACAATTTGGAAGATCGAACCAGGTCAGAAAATTTGGCCAAGAATACCAATATCAGATCAAAGCTCAAAACTTTGAAAGAAGGATCGAACAAGGTCACCGAACCGGAGATCAAGAGGGAGAGACAGAGAGAGAGAGAAGAATACAGAGCTCAGGCAAGGAATAGGGAGCGACGACCTTCAGCATCCCGCATCCACCCTCCTTCGCAACCTCCGAAGCTGCATCCTGTCTTCCACGGCACTTCTTCAACATCGTGTAGTCCAAGGGCTAAAGTGATCGACCGCAGATCAGACACCTATAGCAATTTATACCCAGATTAAATAAATTGTACTCCTGCATCCTCGTATAGGATCGAATTGTTCAAGTTTGTTTGTAAACCAAAGGGCACGGGTCTCGTATAAACCCTGTCATTGAAATACACTTTTATTTTTTTGTTTAATACCACAAACAAGATGGCGACTCTGCTGGGGACGTCTTTCTCTTCTGACGAGGAAGTAATTGCTCAACACGATGCGGTATCTGTAGGAACCATGAAGAAGACACTGGTCATTCATTTCGACCAGTCTGCCTATGAAGACATGCTTCGGGCTGGGGGTAGCTCTCACTCTCTCTCCGTCCAAGACAACAGGAAGCTACGCAAAGTGTGGATGCCCAAGACATCCTCCGCCGTTCCTGTGGACTCTTCGATCTCTCTGATCTCTCCGACCAATGAGGTGGTAGCATCGCTCCCTCCGTGCCCCGCACGTAAAATTCAGTCTCCCGCTACGCGCGGTACAGACAAAACTTCTGGTAAAGCCTCAGGGCTAACCCAGGAGTATCCACTGCACTATACGCGTAGAAATCAGTCTCCCGCTACGCGCGGTACAGACAAAACTTCTGGTAAAGCCTCAGCGCTAACCCAGGAGTATCCACTGCGCTATACGCGTAGAAATCAGTCTCCCGCTACGTGCGGTACAGATAAAACTTCGGGCAAAGCCTCAGCGCTGACCCAGAAGTATCCCCTGCGCTCCACGCGTAGGAACCTGTCTTCCGCTACGTGCGGTACAGACAAAACTTCCGACGGTGCCTCAACGCCGAATCGGAAGAACAGATCATGCTCCACGCGCAAGACGATATCTGACCTCTACGACGAACCAGATGAGCGCCGTGATCTCCGCAAGAGGAAGCAAGCAAGCGAGTACTCAACTCCTCGGCCGTTACACCAGCGAAGAAGCAATCTGCCTATCCTCCGGATTACGCGGGAAGACGACGGTCGACTGAACACCTCTTCAGCTTTACGCCTGTCTGAGCGAATCTCTAAATCACGCCTGGGTAAGTCCCACGGCGCAAAACAAGCTCAAATTGCTACTCCTGACCTACGCGAAGGCCTAATCCAGAAGTGTAAGGAGGGGGGACCTTCCAACATGTCTATTACGCCCCCTAGGGAACAATGTTGTAATAGTCATAAGATTGTGATTGACTGCTACTGTTCTAAAGCAAAACGATCAGTCTTTGACCGATTGAACTACTCTCAATCTTTTCCGGAAGAGGAGCACGCGTATGCATCCGTGAACATGGCTTCACGCATACCTAGAAGAGGGTCGAGCTCAAAGCGTCTTCCCTCTGGACCTCCGAGCCAGAGAAAATTTGAAGGCCTCCTCAGGAATGCTGAAGCTGGGGTATTCCAAAATACCCGTGCAAGGTCACAGCAACCAGCTCCGTACTCGTCTGATTCCGACGCTGGGGGTCGCCGATCTCCCAGATCAGATGCCGACAGTATAGAGTCAACTTCTGCAGCGACCTATACTTACCCTTCGACGACGCCCAAAGAAATGGCAGCTTACGCCATCGAAGACGAACGCGAGGGAGCGTCGCCATCAGGAGACGCAGAACAACGCATTACTGACCTGGAGACGTCACTGAAACAAATGCAATCCGTAATGGAGGATATGCACCAGATGATGCTAACTCAGCACGCAACCGCCATGGCTCAAGCATCGGTTTCGCCAACTCAGATACATGTGGGGGTGGACTTGCCACCATCCAGCCCAAGCCAAGAACCTGCTCTAGATCAAGAGTCAGCAGTTCCTCCGCTTCCAACGGAAAATCCGATACAGGCGGTCCAGGAGTTGAAAGCCCAGTTTGATGCCTTGAAGCACAAAGATCAGCTCAAGAAACTGGAAATCAACCAGCCGTACCCAGCTACCTGGGAAGAGGTCCCTTTCCCTCCAAAATACAAACCTCAGGCGATGGCTCTATTCGAGGGAAAAACATCACCAAGCCAATACATGAACTATTTCAGTATGATGACGGTGCTGCTACAAGGGAACGATGCCCTCCTCACTCGGGTGTTCAAAGGCTGCCTCTCAGGAGTAGCCTATCAGTGGTACCGTAGCTTGGCGGACAACTGCATTACTTCCTTCGAGGATTTTAAAGCTCTATTCTTCATACGATTTTACGAGGGAGGAATGGACATGTATATGTCCTCTCTCATCGAAGTCAAGCAGAAGGAAAAGGAAGACGTTCGCATCTTCATCAAACGCTTTCGTCAGGCCACCTTACAGATGCCTCCAGGAGTTCCAGACTCAGCATTGGTGGACATTTACAGGAAGAACCTTCTTCCCGTGGTCTCGGTGTTCACAGGACCATATCAGTTCCATGATTGGCCCTCGTTCATCCTCTCGGCGGTAGCAGCCGAAGACAACAGTCGCAAGGCGCGCGACAATGGCATCATGATCTCCGCCTCTGACAGAAGCAAGAGGTCATCCCCTGGCAGCGACCATCATCGTGGTCCCAAAGGGAAGGAAGCACTAGCAATCAACACGGCCAGGCCAAAGATTGCGGCGACCGCCCAAGCGAAACCGGGGGCTCCGAGGCCCGTCGAAGTCTACTCTTTCGACGACGACGATATCCCAAGTATCTTCGAATGTCTTGTCAAAAGTGGCAAGATCACCCTCCCAGAACTAAGGCGGCCCCAGGAGGTCGGCAATACTGATGACCCAAAATACTGCATCTTCCACAGATACGTACACCACCCGACAAAGGCGTGCTATGTACTAAAAAGGAAGATCCAGGGGTTGATCGATGCTAAGGCCATCACTCTACACAACACCGAGAAAACGGTCACGGCCAACATGATCTCTCTGCAGTTTGGCAATTTGCCTCCCCAAAAGGTCCCTGATGGTGTTATACCTATCTCCCGGGCAACGATGAACCTCGTTAACCTTCCCCCTGCTAGGGATCAAGGTCACAACCTGGTGCCCCTAACTATCCGGCGGGGCGAGATTATGTGGGTTCACCAAGATTTGGTATCGGATCTCGAGGAAGAGACCAAGGCGAACAGGGCTACCCCCAAGAAGAATCCCAAATACAGATCATGCTACATGGTCACAACTTCTTCTACATCAGACGGAGATGAGGTACTTGTCGCAACCCGTTCAGGGAGGGCCTACCTCGACAACGACGGAGCAAATCAGGAAGGTGCGTCGGCTGACGCTCCAGCTACCAAACCGTCAAAGCAAGATCCCGTCGTGCCAAGCATCAGCTCTGCGAAACCTACTCCGACGGAAAAGGCAAAACAGAAAGAAGTACGCTTCGACAAACCTGTGAAAAACATTCCGAGCAAAGGTTTAGAGAAGCCATACAAATTTGACATCCTAGCCCAACTGGCCAATACGCCAGCCAGGTTGTCCATCTTCGAGCTACTCAGGCTCTCCCCCGACGCTCGTCTAGCCCTGAGTGAAGCACTAATGCAGGCGGAAGTATACTTGACCCAGCTCAAGTACCCCGACGAGGAACCAGTGGCATGTCCTCAATGCCACAGCGTGATGGAGGTGGTCCCGAATATCACTTTCACTCAAGACGACATGCTATTAAAACATAATAGACATGACAGGCCTCTCTATTACACCGGGTACGTCGGTTCCATGGAGGTCGACCGGATTCACATAGATCCGAGATCGTCGATCAGCATCATCCCTCGCAGTCTGCTCGGGCCACTGAGAATTCCTACCAGCGAGCTGGCTTACACTACCACTACAATCGTGGGTTTCAACGCCGGAAGGAGTAAACCATTAGGGAAGATTCGCTTGAGAGTCCAGATCGGCAACCTTAGATCAGTGGCCACATATTACGTTATCGATTCAGAGGTATCCTACAACATTTTGCTGGGAAGACCATGGATCCACGACCACAACATCGTTCCTTCAACCCTACATCAATGCCTTAAATATGTAGACACACAAGGAACCGTACAAACGGAGGTGGCTGACCTAAACCCGTTTAAAGGAGTAGAATTCTACTATTCCGATGCCGTGTTGTATTCCCATAACCACACGGAAGAAGTGCCAGGAGTGGCGAAGAAAGAATCCCACCGGGAGCCCGAAGAGCCCTCTACCACACTACCACTGTCAATCAGAGTGAAAGGACGAACCGCTCATCCAAAAGCCATAGAACCTACGGCTGTCCACCTGAGAAAGACCAAGTCAGAAGAAGGGGGTGATCCTCTAGTAATTACTTTGAACCGGAAGCCTCCACCCATAGTCATCAACCTTCGGCGCAACCAGCAGCCGACTGATGTAAATGCCACCAGGAACGGAGTTCCAGATGATAATAAACATCCTCTTTTCCGGTACGTCGGTACTCAGATTCTGAAACATGAACCTACTCCACATGACGAGGTAGAACCAATGGCTCAAAAGTTCTTAGAAGCTATAAACTCCTACCGTCCGTATGTCTGGGAAGTAACGTCACCATCCGATGTCGTCACAGCATATGGGCCACATGAGGATTCTATCTTCATTATCCCGCCTACCTGCAGCAGTCAGCATTCAATAATCTTTGGTCGCATGCGGAATCGACCGACTGTCCAGGAAGATCCTTTCGATGACGATACCAAGAAAGTGCAGGTTCGCCAATACAGCCCGCAAGCGCAAAGGATCATGCAAAATATGGGCTACGACTTGAAGCGGAAGTCAGACCTCAACTACGGAAGAGGCAGACGGACTCCGCCGCACGGCGACCTCCGCTATCGACAGACTCGTCTCGGGTTGGGGTATGCCACCTCCCTCGCAACTTCCAAGCCAGATGAGGACCCCTTTCCACCTTTCCAGAGCAGCTCGTCGTCCTCCGACTCACCTGATGTTCTCAAACTAACACTATCAGTGAATATGGTGATGACAAGCCCCTCAAAAATCAAGGAACAGGATACGGAGACGTTCGAGAACGACCCCTGGGCTCAACAAATGGATACACAGTGGGAATTTCGCTTCGAGCAGAGAGAACCTCCCACCAAGGACGAAGTTATCCAAGTCAATGTTGGGGGTGAGCTCTCACCAAAGCCAATATTTGTCAGTAACAATCTTCCCCCAGTCGAAAAGGAAGAGATCATACAGCTGATAAAGGAATATGTCGACGTCTTTGCATGGGGTTATGAGGACATGCCAGGCCTAGACCCGAGGGTAGCTACTCATAAGCTCAATATTTCGACCGATTCGAAGCCAGTGAAACAACACCAACGTCGGTTTCGTCCGGATATGATGGACGCCATCGAGGACGAAGTCAAGAAGTTGATAACCTGCGGTTTCATCCGGGAAGAACAATATCCCGACTGGGTCGCCAACGTTGTCCCAGTCATGAAGAAAAATGGGAAGGTACGTATCTGCATCGACTACCGAGATCTGAATGCGGCCTACCCCAAAGATGAATTCCTCCTTCCCATCACGGACATCATGATCGACAACACCTGCGGCTTCGAGCGTATGTCTTTTATGGACGGGTTCTCGGGATACAATCAGATCAAGATGCATCCGGAAGACGAAAAGTACACTGCCTTCCGGACACCACTGGGGGTATATTGCTATACGGTCATGCCCTTCGGATTAAAGAACGTCGGGGCTACATACCAACGAGCTATGAGTAACATATTCTGTGAGCAGTTATGCAAGACAGTAGAATATTACGTAGACGACATAGCTGTCAAAAGCCACCTCAAAGGTGATCACGTTCGAGACCTGAGGGCTGTATTCGAGTTAATGCGCCAGCATCAACTCAAGATGAACCCTACAAAGTCCTTTCTGGGGGTATCCAGTGGCAAATTCCTGGGATTTGTCATTACCGCCAGAGGCATCGAAGTAGACCCTGACAAAGTCCAGGCGATCATAGCAATACGACCACCCCATAATCTGAGGGAACTCAGGGGGTTCCAAGGACGTCTAGCTTACATCCGGCGATTCATATCCAACCTCTCGGGGAGATGTCAGCCCTTCTCTCACCTCATGAAAAAAGGTGTATCCTTCATATGGGACGAAACCTGCCAGCAAGCGTTTGGGGATATCAAGTGCTACCTAACCAGTCCACCAGTTCTAGTGCCTCCCGTCATGGGAAAACCCTTCTTGCTGTACGTTCGGGCAATGGATCATTCGCTAGGAGCTCTCCTTGCACAGAAGAACGATGCGGATCATGAACAGGCTATCTACTACCTCAGCAGGATGATGGTCGGGGCCGAACACCGGTACAACCCAGTGGAGAAGGAATGCTTGGCTCTGATGTTCGCTGTCCAGAAGACGCGACACTACGTCGCCGGCCAGACTATTCATATCATCTCCAGGATCAACCCTCTCCGGGTGCTGATGAGCAAGCCAAGTGCCCTTAACTCCCGACTCGCAACTTGGGCAATGCTACTGACGCCATATGACATGGTCTACGTCCCACAGAAGTCCATGAAAGGCCAAGCACTGGCCGACTTCCTAGCAGCTCATCCAATCCCGGAGACCTCCAAACTATACGAAGACATCCCCGATGAAGTTGCGGAATGTAATTTTGTAAGAGAAAGTGACGTATGGCAACTATTCTTCGATGGCGCCTCCAGAGTCGGTCCTAAGGGAAACGTCGTTTCAAGAGTAGGAGTCGTCCTAGTTACTCCAGATCAGCTCGTCATCTACCGAGCATATTCTCTTAGCGAGTCCTGCTCCAACAATGTGGCAGAATACAACGCCCTGCTAATCGGGCTCCAAGTCGCTAAAGAGCTGGGGGTGGAATCCCTGGAAGCTTTCGGCGATTCTCTGCTCATCGTCAACCAAGTCAGGGGGATATACGAAGTCCAGAATCCAGACCTCATCCCTTATCACCAAGCAACGGTCGAGATAGCCATGATGTTCAAAGGGTTCTTCCTAGAGCATGTACCTCGATCTCAGAATCTGGAAGCTGATGCCCTGGCCAGCCTAGCTGCGGACTTAGCCACCCCTATAAGAAGGCAGGATTCGGTAATCCTTCTTAACAGAGATTTATTCTGTGTGAAGAACAGCTGTCACCAAGAACGCAGCTACGCTGTAAACGCCGATCCTCCTACAAGAGATTGAACGAGTCCCTTTATAGATTTCGTGGCATATGGAATCTTGCCAGAGGACCCCAAAGAAGCAGTATCCGTCAAGAGACGATCGTTACGCTTCTACTTCGATGCATCTTCACAATACCTGTATCGCCGGACCTACGACGGACTGCTGTTAAGATGTCTCGCTGGCGCCGAGGCACAGCAGATTATCCGTGAAGCTCACGACGGCGTATGCGGAGCGCATCAGCCCGGTCCTAAGCTGCAGGACCGCATCAGGAGAATGGGCTATTACTGGCCCACTATGATCACAGACGCGATCAGCTATGCAAAACGATGCAGGGCCTGCCAGGTCCATGCAGACTTCATACATCAACCGTCTGAATATCTACATCCTACGATTGCATCCTGGCCCTTCGAAGCCTGGGGTATGGATATCGTTGGGCCCATTCACCCGTCTTCCTCCAGAGGCCACCGGTTCATACTGGCCATCACAGATTACTTTTCCAAATGGGCCGAAGCAATCCCTCTGGCTGAAGTAAAGGCGTCTGACGTGATCAGCTTCATCAAGCACCATGTCATTTATCGCTTTGGGATTCCCTGAAGGATAATCCACGACAATGGACCTCAGTTCATCAGCCAAGCGTTTTATTAATTTTGCGATAATAACCGGATACACAACATTGCCTCTACGGCATATTATCCAGCTGCTAATGGTTTGGCGGAAGCCTTCAACAAAACCATTATCAAGCTCATGAAGAAGTTCGTTTCTTCAAACAAAAGAGACTGGAACGAGAAGCTGGGCGAATGTCTCTGGGCATACCGCACAACGGTACGGACACCAACAGGTTGTACCCCCTTTTCACTAGTCTACGAAAGCGAGGCGGTCCTTCCTATCGAAATCCAGATCCCGTCGCTCCGAATAGCCGTGACTAGTGAGCTGACTCGAGAAAAGAATGACCTGTTGAGGCTCCAAGAGCTGGAAGGATTAGACGAAAAATGCCTCCAAGCTCAGCAGCGCATCGCGCTCTACCAAGCACGCATTTCCAAAGCTTTCAATCATAAAGTAAAGAAAAGAGTGTTCAAAGTCGGCGAGCTAGTTCTAGCCGTGAGAAGGCCGATGATTCTAACTCACAGAAGTAAAGGCAAATTCCAGCCCAAATGGGAAGGCCCTTATGTGATCGAGACAACGTTCTCAAACGGCGCCTACAGGATAGCCCAGCCCAACGGAGATCTGTTAATGTCTCCTATCAACGGCAAATTTCTGAAAAGGTACTATGCCTAATCTCTCCTACTCAAAGAGGAAAATAGCAAAGACCTCAATTCTGACAAAACTACTTCCAAAAAATATAATTAGTTGGGTTACACTCTATCATGTCCGCATGACCTCTGAATAGATATGTCCCGCTAAGAAGTTTATCGAGAGTTTATCACGTCCATACTACCTCTGATATCACTCTCACCTAACCTGTCATTTACATTCCGAAATAATGGGTCCACAACAGTCAGAAAAGAGTCACTATTATTCATTCCCGAAGAAGGCAGAATTACATAGGAAGGGGTACATCAAGATGGCGGAGTAATCAGGCCATGAATCTGCCGCTCCAGTGCAGCTATCCTCTCATTCCTAAGGGCCAAAGCATCGGCACGAGCCTGCTCCAGCCGTGCCTTCGGAGTATGCGTAAGGGTCAGATTAGCCCTTGCCCGAAGACAGCCCGTACGGGCAGCTTCCGCACGATCCAGGTCCCGTCGTGCTTCGCTCAGTCGGCCAGTCGCTACCTCCAAACCTGCCAACAACTGGAAAGCCCACTCCTCTGCCCGAGCAAGTTTTTTCCGCAGCTTGGAGACCCTCACCACATTCCTTTCATGCTCGGATCGACACTGCATCTCAACGGCAAGGGCTTCTTCCACAACAGCTCTTCTCCTATCCATCTCCAGCTTATGCGTCTGGATAGAGTTGTCTAGGCTTTCAAGCTTTGTAGCGAACCGCTCAGACATAAGGTCGTACCGAGCCTGGACATCAGCATCAAGGCTGCCCTCAGTCCGCTGCAAGTATTCGTTAATGGGTTGCTCTAAACCATTAACCACCGCCTCCAGAGCGTCAGCCACTCCAGGATTGCCAAGCCCCCTGACAACCTCGATCGAAAGCTGAGAAGTCTTCTTCAGGAGCTCGAAGTCAAGGTTCTTCGCCAACACCATCGGTATCATCATTTTTAAGCCAGTGTAGACGAGGCTGGAATACTGCCCGATCAACGCAACTAAACCCGACTGAGCGCCCAGAGCGGCCACAATTGCAGACGAGGTAGCCACCGCCGCCTCAACAGGTGGCACGCCCGAAGAAGGTGCGATGGCGACAATCGAAGTCATCGGCATACTCGCAACAGGCGAGGTCACGATGACAGGTTCGTCCTCCCCTTGAGATGACGAAACCTCCCCGGGCGAGCTAGCCCCAGAAGACACTCCTGCCTCAAAATTCGGCGCCTCCACGTCACCGCCAGGAGCCAGAACAAAGCCGGAAGGCGCTTCAACGCCATGCTTCCCGTGGACGTCATCCCCTGAAAAAAGGACAAGAAAGCAAAATGTCAAACACAGTGGTAATCCTCCTAGGAGGAGACATCGAAACGATATTTACCCGGAACCAATGGCATATACGACGCATCTGCAGCAGATGTAGCTAAGCCATGCCTTAATGACGCGATACGAACTGTCATACCTGGAGAAGGAGGTGGGCCGACCGACATCGCCAAGAGTTCGGTCAAGCCTTCCCCGAGACGCGGTCGAGGTTCATCAGCCGGAGTCTCGCTAGGCGCGCTCGCTAACGCAGGAGTAACTCCACCCGCTACTGACCTCAGGGAAGATTCTCCCATCTGTTGGGGCCACGCAGGCAATCCCGCTCCGCTGCTTGGAGCAGCCGCAGCAACAGCAGCCTCTAGCGAGGACTCTCCGGCGCCGCCAGCCAGAACTGTAGAAGGTCCCCTTCTTAAAGGCGAGGAACCTCCGGCCAAAGAATCATCCCTGATACAGGGAGATGCAGGCTCATTCCCGGAAACCTCAACACCAGGAATACGGAGAGGACGAGCAACCGTCTCCCTCCTCCTCTTACGAAGGGAAGCTTCCTTCGGAGCAGAAGTTCGTCGCTTCCCGGAAGAGACTACCAGGGCCCCCGCCGGCAGAGGCACTACACACCTCGGCAACGACACCAGAGGCTCATCCGGAGTACCAGATTCCTCCCCCTCATCAGAAGAAACCGAGGGGACTTCGACCCTTCCCCCAGGCTTGGCAGAAGGCACCCTGAAGCTCCCACGCCTGTCGAAATCGCGGTGGAAAGTGTTAACCGCCACATAAAACTGGGCATAGGAGTGAAGGATGCGCAGCTCCGTGGAGGTTATAACGACCGGCACGATAAAAATTGCTCCCGTACAACCCATGATAAAATATCGCCACCCTCTAGCTCCATCAATGAGTCCACCCCTGGACCTGAAGCTGGTGACGGCATTGCCCATATGCAACTGGTCGTACCCGAACTGCCTGGCGAATCGACTAGGCAGGTAGGGCTCAAAGAAGCAATGGTCTTCGCTCCTATACAGCAGATGGGAAGGTCTAATACAGACCAACCAATTAAATGCCTCCGGAGAAAGAACGGTCTTCCCTCGACCTGAATCCTCGAGACACAGTCCTGACTGGTTGCGATGCACAGGAGGGAGAGTACAAAGGATCTTCCAGCCATGGCTGAGGTTCAAAACCAGCCGACAGTCTAAAACTGTATTCACATTCCAGGAGGAATTCCTGTAATTCAATAGGAATATACCCCCTGAGTTGCTACCGGAACCGGGTGACATAACCCGGGAATTGTAGAGAATTAACCATCCCATCAAGTACAAGTATGGTAATTCCACCCTAAGAAAGCTCTCCCGCCGAGCTTCATCAACGAGCAACCCATCTGTCATGGCCCTCAGGCCAGCCTGTATACGGTACACCATGGCAGGAAGCAAGCCCAGTCTTGCCCCAAATACTAGGCACACGGCCGACCACAGGATGTTACGGTGAATGCGGCCCGCGGACGCGGTGCCCGGCTGTCACTACCACATTTTAGGAAAGAGGGTATTTTAGTAATTTTTTATTTAAGTAAATATTGTGCATGGTAAATAATTTTTGTTGTATTATTTAATTATTGTTAGATATTATTTAATTATTTTGGACTTATTTTTAGTGGACCCAACTAGTTTAGTTTGGACCCATGGACTAACATGAATTAATTAGTTAGACTTGGCCCATTTAGAAAGCCCATGGTTAAGGAGATGGATTAAATTAATTAAGTGATTAGACTAGAAGCTTCCATCCTTAATTATTTCTTCATGAGAGGCCCCAAGGGGTACATTGGACATTTTACAATTGCTTGGGAGAGGGGCAAGGCCGGCCTATTAAAAGAGGAGGGAAATTTCTCTCTCCTCTCATTCTCATTCCAAATCTAGATCTAGAATTCCCCACTCCCAAATTCCTTCCATTCCCATTCCAATTTCCCACCAAATTCATTCCAAATTCTTCCCAATTCATCATTAGAAAGTTGAGAAGCAAGGATCTAGAAGGAGGAAGCAAGGATCTACAAAGAGGAGCAAGGATCTATAATTTGGAAGCAAGTTTATCTCAATTGGAGGTTTCATTGGGAATCCATCTCCCAATAGGTATAATTCAGTTTTTTCCATTAAAATAGCTTCTAAATCTGAGATTTAATTATGTAAAATCAACCTATATGTATGTACTACCCATAGGAATTTGTTTTGTGTTCATAGGAGACCCATGGAGAAAGTTATGGTGCTTTTTGTGTCAATTTTGTTGGAATTCCGAATTTACATTTTGTTGTGTGTGTCAATTGATCCTATAGATCAATTGGGCATGTGCTTATGTGTTTGGGGCTTGTGTCGTGTCCATATTTGGGTACTTGTGGTTCGTATCCCAACTATTTGGTGATACGTGTCATTTTGGGGGTTTTTCTGCGACACGGGGCTTTGTACATGTCGTATTTTGACACGGACACATAGATCTACTTTTGACACTTTGATTTGTTCATAAATATTATTTGTGACTTGTTTGTGTCCTTCGGGGTGCAATTGGTTGTGTGTTGGACTCGTGTCTCATGCGTATCCTAGATCTAGTGGGATACGGTGTGATACTCTCCAAATTTGGTGTGTTTTATGTAGATCTAATTATTTATGCTTTAAATTCTTCATTTATAATTAGTAAATATATATAGATATTATATATTATTTTAGTGTATTTATTATGGTATTTATTGTAGCATAGATCTATATATTTCTTTGTGTTCTAATGTGATGTATAAATATATATATGTAGCTTTCTTGCATGCAAATATATATGTACTTATGTTAATAACATAAATTATACATAAATGTTTATAAAATATATTTATGTGTTTAAATGTGTAATTATATTATTTATAATTATTATGTAATTATTTGGATATTAATGAATGTATTTTTATGTGTGCTTCTAGCCATGTAAAATATGTACATTAATATGTGCATTGTGTTTAGTAATTATTAATATTTTAATGTGCAAGTTTATGTGTATATATATATAAGTATATATATTTATTAAATTGTTTTATATATATATATATATTTATTTATTTATATTGATTTATAGTTATTAATATATAGATTATATATATATTAGCTTTGGCGACAGGGCATTTAATGACAGAATCATGTCATTAAAACAGCAGCCGCTGTAGCATTAATAGAGCATTTAATGACAGTTCTGTCATTAAATGCAGTGGGCGGGTTTATTAAGCAGCAGTTTCCGCGACAGTTTCTGCGACAGTTTTAACTGTCAGCGATCCGAGTCAGCAGTGGGTTTATTATTCAGCATTCTGCGACAGATTTTCTGTGACAGTCAAGACTGTCACTATAAGCCTGTTTTATTTAATCTTTATTTTTGTTCACTATTTTCAGTGACAATTGGGCAGATTTAATTTATATATTATATATTATTATTATATATATATATATGTATATATATGTGCTTTTGTGAGGTATAATACTAGTAGTAATATATTATTTTATTTGTATAAATATTGGTTTGTATATACTTTATATTAGAGTGTATAATAATGTATCTTAAGTATACTTTGTGTGGGTACCAATTTGGATTTAATTTTGATTCTTAAATTATTGTATTTTATTTTCTATATTATTTATAGATTTCTTGTGAGGTTGACCATGGTTTGACCATGTTTGACTTTAGAGTTGACCATTATTGACTTTTGACTTAGAATTTATCTATTGACCTAGAAGTTGACTAGTTTGACTTGTTCTCTTTCCGGGACCTTGTATTAATGTGGTATTCTATATCTAGGTCTTCGAGGCACCGAGTCAGACATCTGTGAGACTTTTTCATTGGACTTCAGGCGAGTACATTCTCTGATAGTTTTTCATTTATGATATCCTCTATGTTCGTTGTATCTAGTGTAGATATACATGTTTCTCTTGACACTATGGTTACACGGATTGGTATATCCGGATCTCGTCATGAGATGTTATTCCTTGGTATATGGTGTATATGGTGCAAGTATTGTTTCATTGGTTATCTTGTACATGTACAGACACCGATTTTCGGGAGGAGTCGCTCTCTTCTTGGGGAATCTAGTGCCATAGCATACCGTGGTTGGATCTATTATACCAGTTAGGGGTGGGGAGTATTAGTATAGATATGTGATCAAATTCCTATTGAATAAAGTATTGGTAAGCGAATAGTGTTGATCATGCACCGCACGTATGATTAGCCAGGCCGCATTGTATCTTGCCCAAGCCGATCACATGTTAAGCTAGTACTCACACACTTAGTCATTAGTATTATTGTTTCATTAGCATATTGTTCATTATTGTATTTCCTTCCAGTATTTACTTATTGTCTATATATTTCTATTGTGCATCTTGTTTATCTACAGCTATTTACTGTTACATAGTTTTTATCATTAATTGAGAACTGCTGTTAGGGTTGTACTCTGCTCCTTTCCTGACTGGATATATTTTTCCAGATGACACTGAGGAGTACCCTACCTATTATGGACCCCAGGATGTTGTGGGTTTAGATTCGGAGACCCTGGCTCAAGAGGGACTTATCCCAACTGAGACAGTTGACCCTGGAGTTGTAGCTTTGTAGTATTGTAGTATTCTTTTGTACTGGATTTGTCTCCAGCTTATTTTGTTGCTCTTCAGACTCATTGATGTATTATTTTAAACTCATGAGTTGTATGGTGACTATTCTATTCCTATCTGATTCGTGTTTATTCTATCTTAGTTCTGTGATTGAGTATACTATCATTATTGGTGGTTCATTATATTAGATAGATATCTAGACAGCGTTCTACCGCCGATTCTGCGGCGTAGGCTGGACGTTGTTTCCGACTAGTACCCTTACCCCGGGTGCGGGTCGTGACACCGGCACCACTACTTGACGCAGCCATATGGAGAGGAAACCAGCCAGCTGGGCCTCCTTAGACAAAGGCCTGCGGCAACACCTCAGGTAACTATAGGCCTTAGTGCCTTCCGGGTACTTTCCTACCCCCTCCACAAGAATCTGATCCGGAGCTTCAGCCTCCTCCATAAGAGTCTCCACAACCTGGGCACTGAGGACGCCCAAGCAGTTCACGGGTTCTTTCTTACCACCCGAGGCTTTCTCCGACCTGGCGGCCCTGGCTCGGTGGAAGAAGAGGTAGGACATCCACTTGGTGGTGTGAGCCAAATCAGAAGGCTCGTTATAAAAAGCGGTGCACGCGAAGTACTGGCACATCAGCTCCTGATATACTTCCGCCACCCGAGGGTCCAAATCCTCCAACTCCCGGTTGGTGGGAACGTACTCTTCATATGGGGTATCCCCCATCGGCAGTCTCGAGACAACTGCCATCTCATGAAGGGCCAACCCCAACTCCCCTAGTGGAGTGGCGAAGGTCCCGGTGAACGGAATGTACCGCTCCATCAGTGCCAGGAACAAATTAGGGTTCGGAAGCAGCCCGACGCTCGTCGCACTCACAGCGACATATAGTCCGATGCCCTCCAACTCTCTCTGGAAGTGCTTTAAGGCCCAGTCAACTAGGCATCTCCATCGGGAGTTCATTGGGGCAATCCACCCATTGCACCGAGGATTCTCCTTGGGATATACCCTACCTCGACCCATGAAGTCGTTGCAGAAGGTCGACAATTGGACCGGCTGGATCATCGAGCTATCTTCACTTGGAACACTGTCCGGGTACAGTCCTCGGAACAGCGTCACAACGCCAGAAGGGCGGCTAACAAATGACCCCTGGTCAGCGCCTTTCAGATGAAAGATCTTCCCCGGCTTCCCGTGAAGATCAGGAGTCAGCTTCCAAGACATCTTCCTGGGATGCGTCGCATGGGAGAAGGCCGAGATGGGATAATCCCTCGGCATCGTCGGCAGGTACAAGACCAAATCCCCGGCAGGGAAAACCCAAGGCTCCCTCTTGGGCTTCGTCTGGGACTGTTTATCAATCATGTCCCCAAAAAAGAAAGCCGGCTTTATGTACCGCTCCCCATCTACACGTACCAAGGGTTCGCCGTTGATCATACTCAACAGCATTCGCTCACCCTGGGCCGATATCAGGAGCTCCCTTCCCTCAGGATACTAGGGTCCAGAGATGGGAAATGCCACATGGGACAGATCCTCTAGATAGTTCGAGTGCAGCATCCCCGCAGCGGAGCCCATCACCTCAGCCAATGGGGACTCACCCAGATCAACTGCAAGATAATGCAAAGAAGATAGGTCATTATAAGTCTGGCACAAACACACGGACCAAGGAAACGACAGTCTGTGCTTTACGCCAAGATTGTACAAATTTGGTCACCTTACGCCGGAAGTCTCCTCCACAAACGTAAAATTCAAATTTTACGAAATACGCCAATTTTCGGTGGCTCGAGCTATTTACGCCCAGAGCTACGAAAATACGGAGTCTTTACGCTGACACATTAGAAATGTGGGTGTAAAAGATGAAAACGCCTCCGTGCGTCATCTTCCTCAAAAGAGGCTATCAGCATAGAAGACGACCTAGCGCAGTCACGTTCAATGTGTGCGAAGGATTTTTCATCGTTTGTGTCATCCCAAAAAGTTCTACCTCTAAAGCCGGGAGCGCTAGTCGTCGGCGGGATGCTCCCCTCAGAGGGAAGTTCACCTTGCCCGACCGGAGATTCCCTCGCCGGGACAGAAGAATGAGAAGAAGAACCTATGCTCTTTCCCTTAGCGGAGGGGGTTTGTTTCGGCGCCATTTCTGAAAGACTCGAAGTGCTCGGAGAAAGAACGAAGAAAAACTCGAACAGTCGAAAGCTCTCTTTCGCAAAAGACAGATGAAAAGTTTTTCTTTCCAGAAGCTGGGGATATATATACAGTCCGGGTCGACTCCTCGAAAACTCGGACGAACCCCTCGAGACCCTAACCAAATCTCATAATTAATAGTTGATCATGATTGGATGCTACGTCAGCCCACTACCCTTGGAAGACGGACAGTCAGCGAATTTGAAAGATTTTTTCGTGCAAGACGGTTCAGCGGGTTCTACGCTAAATGAGCTTTCTACGCTCGACAGCAACGGATCTACGATTTTACGCTCGCAAGCTACAAGTCTATGGTTTTACGCCCGGATGCCTTTGTGCTCGGTAGCTTTTATGCTCGAGAGGCCACAAACCCACGACTTTACGCTCAGCAGATACCAAATCGACGATCTCACGCTCGGTGGCGCTCAGTTTACGCTCAGCAGTAACAGATCCGCAAACCTCATGCTCGAAGAAATTTTCTTTTTAGGAGCTACAAATCAAACAGTTCTACGCTAAAGGAGCTTTCCTACGCTCGACAGCTACGAATCTAACGGCTTTACGTTCGACAGCTACAAGTCTATGGTTTTTCTTGCCCGGATGCCTTTGTGCTCGGTAGCATTCTATGCTCGAGAGGCAACAAACCTACGACTTCACGCTCAGGAACCACAGGTCTACGATTTCACGCTCGATGGTGTTCTACGCTCACAGGCTACAGATCTACAATCCTACGCTAAAAGGAGCTTTTCTACGCTCGACAGCTACGAATCTAACGGCTTTACGTTCGACAGCTACAAGTCTATGGTTTTTCTTGCCCGAATGCCTTTGTGCTCGGTAGCATTTCTATGCTCGAGAGGCAACAAACCTACGACTTCACGCTCAGGAACCACAAGTTTACGATTTTACGCTCGATGGTGTTTTACGCTCAAGAGACTACAAACATAATTTCTCGCTCCACGACTTTCCGCATATCCAAACAGTCCCCAAGGCGGTCAAGTGCAAAGAGTTCACACAGAAGATACTTGTTCTTGACCCAAAGCATCCCCAAGTACCCAAGTATGCAGAGTTCAAACATTGAGAACTTACTCCTCTAGGGTCCAGAAAACTGGAGGTTCATCCAGATTCCAGTCTGAACATCTCGTCTATCAAAGTGGCAACTCAGTTTGACAGCCAAAAACCTCGACCCTGATTCCAAGGGAGTTTCGAGAGATCATTCTTGAAGACGAATTCTGAACAAAACAAAATTCCACTCATCAGAGAGGCAACAGTTCAGAAATTCTACGCAGTCCTAGCAACAGGACAGTTCTACATGTTCAAAGTGCTCAGCAGCGTTCTATGGACTATCCGCTATGCATAAAGGACAGGGCCTAATACTCTTTCTATCAGAGTCAGCGTAAAGATTCAGACGTATCAAAGCTGCACATATTCAGACTTCACAAGCAACGTATGGCAAGACGATCATATGGAGAAGAAGACGATTTTATTAAAGATTAAAATCATGATTACATATGAGGGAAATCCAATCTACAAGGGTTTTTCTCTATTTCTCATGATTACATCTGAGGGAAACTCCGTCTGCAAAGGAGATACCCCCTCGTCGTCTAAAGATCGCCCAGAAGCTGTTCTGGCAGGCTCTCGCTGGGCCTCAATTCTTCATCCATCTTCTCCGGCAGTCAGTCGGTTTACCGAAAACTGACTGACATATTGGTCAAACGGCGGGAGGATACAGAACTGGGCCTGCATAGATTTTGTAGATCCCATGCTCCGTGTGCCGCTCAAGCCAGGGACAGGATGAGTCTTTTTGACTCTCGTCCGCGGGGGCCTCAGGAAGAAATAAACAGTCTACAAACTGTGTGGTCCAATACGACCCTTCCTCTCTCCTGGGGCAACGCCATACAAAGTTGCTGATTATCCCGAGCAAGGGAGGCTAAGATGTCCTTCCATGATCCATCGTTGCAGTGGACACTTGCTCGAAGATGCCATCTTTTACGGCTCTCTACATGCTGGAAGAACATGATCTCCTTCTTCCTCAGATTGATCCGACGAACTCCGGCGATCATCTCTGCATGACAATGGGAATGTGGTGAAGACAGGTTCACCCCCTAGCCTTTTATAGGCAAAAGAGATCACAGCGGTCTCCAATAAATCCGCCATGAAGTCAGCATCAACCGTTTTAACGCTCCATTCAGAAACATTTCGAGTTACGAGGGGCCGTTCATGCTTCATTCAAAGCGTTTCAAATTTCGAGGAATTTAAAAGCTTTGAAGGGGGTCTTGTAGAAGCATGAAAAAAATGCTTGGAAGATCTACGCAGCGTCTTGATACAGAGCAGCGTAGGCAGAGGCCTTCAGAGCCATCCAGCGTAAAACAAGGTTCTTTATCGCCTCCATGGCGTAAAACCCAGCCGCTCTCAAAGCAGCATTAAAGCGTACGAGGAACGCTTCGTATTCCCAAAAAGAAACTGTCCAGTCACGCAGTAAACCTGACCTCTGACTCCTGACAAAAAGTGCTGCACAGCTACCCAAACGACGGCTGGAAACGGGGGCAGACCCCTCAGGACGCGCTCCATAGTATGATGGTGGATCTCAGCATTTAATGCAGAGGATTTGGTTAAAATATCACCAAACCGGCGCTTACTAAAAAAACCACCGGCATAAACCGCTCTTTTGCGTGCAAAGAGAACACGCTGCCTTGTTTTACACAGGCAAACATGGGCTGTTTTACGCTCCGCAGAAGACAAACCGCCTGCCACGTTAAAAGCTGCACTTCGTACAAGGCTCGAGGCACGTCTCTCCGCCAAAGCACACAGAGCGGTGACAGTGTCCCCTCAAGACACGTCCCTCCGTCAAAATGCACAGAGCGGTGACAGTGTCCCCTCAAGGCACGTCCCTCCGTCAAAACGCACAGAGCGGTGACAGTTTCCCCTCAAGGCACGTCCCTCCGTCAAAATGCACAGAGCGGTGACAGTTTCCCCTCAAAGCACGTCTCCGTATTTAATGCACAGGATGATGGCAAATCTCTTCCAAAGATTTGATCTCCAAAAGCCATAATTTCGGCTAAAGACGTCCACATCAGCACCCTGGCACGGTACGCAGCGGCTTCTACGCCCATTCAGGATCTGTGCTCCTACGGTTTCCGCGCCCCCTCAGTCTCTACGACTGCTCGGCTTCCACGCCTACTCGGCTTCTATGCCTGTTCGGCTTCTATGCCTGCTCGGCTTCCACGCCCCCTCAGTCTCTACGACTACTCGGCTTCCACGCCTACTCGGCTTCTATGCCTATTTGGCTTCTACGCCAAGGTGACAGACATTTGGCTTCTACGCCAACCTCTTCTACACAATGGATACCTACCTACGTAGCTTTTACGCTGTGATCTTAGTAGCAATTGTACGCGTTGTGTCCCCTTAGTTGGACCCGCGTCACACGCTCATTCAAAAGATCATCTATACGTAGGCATTGGTTACTTTAACCGTTGTGTAAAAGGGTGCTGTACTTTCTACTCCTCGGTTGTTACACCGATGGAGTGGTCACTGTCACCAAAACTCTATAAATAGAGACCCCTATCAATGGGGAACAAGGTCGACAATTTGGAAGATCGAACCAGGTCGGAAAATTTGGCCAAGAATACCAATATCAGATCAAAGCTCGAAACTTTGAAAGAAGGATCGAACAAGGTCACCGAACCGGAGATCAAGAGGGAGAGACAGAGAGAGAGAGAAGAATACAGAGCTCAGGCAAGGAATAGGGAGCGACTGTAAACCCCCTGAATTTTCAAATTATTAAATCTTGGATTTTTCACAATTTTCTGGAATTTTCTGGAAATTTTTTGTAATTAAAATCAAGGTTTTTAATTAATAAATGATTTTTAATTGGCAATAAATAATATTAAAATATCATAAAAATAATATTTTTGGGTGTAAAATAGAAAAATGGACTTAGAAAAAAATTTCTGGATTTTTCTGGACCTCAGACCTATTTTAAATGCCTAAAAACTATTTTATTAATTAATTAATTATATTTATTATTATTATTATTTTTATTATTTTCTTTTTATTTTTCTGGCCCATTGGGCCTGATCTGGCCCAGCCCAGCAGCCCAACCCGTTTCCCTTACCGGGTCGGGTCGGGTCTGCCCGAACCCGACCCGTCCGCCCGCCGACCCGGTTTTTCCAGCACCCCCCACGACCGCCTGACCCGCGCTGCTCCGCGTCCGCCGCCGCCTTCCGCCGCCACCGCGCCACGCCGGCCACGCTTCCCCGCCCGCTCCGCGCACCTCCGCACCGGCCGCCGCCTCCTCCGCCTATCCCGGCCGCGCCAGCCCTATATAAACCCTCCCCCAGCCCTCTCCGTTCACCTCCCCGACCACCGGCTCCCCCTCCCCGTCGACGCCTCCACCCTCAGCCACCGCCCTAGCCAGCCCCACGCCGCTGCACCTCCGTCGATCACCGCCCGCAGCCCAGCGCCGTCCTCCTCCCTCGGCGCCGCCTCCTCCCCCTTCCTCCTCCGTTTCCGGCAGCAGCACCAGCAGCAGCCAGCGCCGCCTCAGCCGCCTCCCGGCGCGCCGCCGTGCTGCGCCGCCCTCCGCCGCAGCACCCCCAGCCGCCCTAGTCGGCCTCCCCGCCGCCGTGGCGACCACCGGCCACCGCGACAGCATCCCAAACCCTAACCCTAGCCCTAATTCTCCTTCACGTGTCCGACACGAGTCGGACACGACTCGACCCTGATTTTTGGGTCTCCTTCAGGTGCGTGTAACTTTTTGTTCGTAGCTCCGTTTTTAATTCTGCAAATTGCGTTGTAAAGCCTGTATGACCCTCTCGGTGCCCGGATAAACCGCTCGGGGTATCGCGTCCTGTGGTGATCGCATACCGCGATCCAAAAACAGGAAAAACCAGACCATGTTTTACCCCGGAACTGAGTGCGCCCCGCCAAACGGGACGACTTGGTCGCGTGCGGTCTTCACAGATACGTGCGCGTCGTCGATACGGACGTGTGAGATTTCGCGGAAGCTGATTCGGGTGTGCGTGCACACCGGAATCAACGCGTATCCACGGACATCGTCCCGTATCTGACTTTTCTGCAATTCGCCCTAACTTCTTGTACACTCGTCAGATCGAGACGAAACTTGCGCCATCGGACTCGTATCGATACGATGGTCCTGTGGGTCAAGTTTGGTTCGATTCTGAGAACGTTGTCGAAATTGCGTGTCGTGGGCCCCACAGGCCCCGCTCGACGGGCGATTTTGTGTTCGGCTCATCGGAATCCAAATCTGGAAGTTCTGTTGGGTTCGTATTAGCGCTCCTGACCTGTTGACACTAAGTTTGGTAAATTTGGAGACATTTGACCCGGACACGTTTTTCGGTGCAAAACGGGCCCACCGGCGGACCCCGTTTTGACCCGAAACTGCCGTTTTTGCCCTTGTCTCCAAATTGGACCCAAGGACAGGCGTTTCTAGCTATTTGACATGTTCTGAGCATGATGGTAATGTTTATTTCAGCTTTTGGACTCATCTCTGGAAATTTCCTCAATAACCAATTTTAATCAGATCCAAACAACAGGCAAGTACCTGCACTTCAAGTTAAATCTTTATATTGTGATAATTATTTCCCTGCTTTACTAGTACCCTTGATGATTACACCTAGTGTTAGAAATGCTGGATTTCCTGTCTTGAATATTGGAGTTCATGTCTTGTATTTCATGTCGGGTGGGAGAATACTAGAAGGCATGTAGTTTACCCTTTCCCCTGCCATATTTAATAGCTGTTGGTACACGACTATACCTCAGCCGGATCTCAATTTTCCCTGTTTAATAGCCGTTTATGACAGCCGAATTAGCCTTATAAACCCCTACATGCCAACTATGTATTCTAAAAACAAACACCAGTTCACACAGATAGTTTTCTGGTCATGTTATATTTCTTGCTGACTGTTGTAGTTTCACTTCCTGTTTCATTTAGTTCTGTTTTTTCATATTCCTGTTTACAGCATTAACTCTGAGATATTGATGTTCTCTTATGCAGTTCTCAACATGATATTCAATTTAATTATCATAAATATTTAGTTTAACTTTGTTGTGCACTGTGTACTTTGCTCCTTTCCTGACTGGATCTGTTGATTTAGGCGATGATGAGGACCTTGCCCCTACTTATTATGGTCCCTATGAGGGGACTGATGATACCTATGAGGAGCCAGAACCCACCCAGGAGACCCCTGCTGCAGAGTAGCTAGCAGTAGCTATCTTTTATTTCTGTTTCTTATCTTAGTAATCGGTTTGTCCCCGATTTCATTCTGAATTTCTGTACTAAAACATTTGAATCTGTTGTCGTATTTATTTCAGTTGCAATCTTAAATTTTTGTTCTCATTATTATCTTGCCTATGTTAATTGTGAATGAGCAAGTTTAGTAAATCTGGAATTGACCTAGACAGCGTACTACCGCCGACTCTGCGGCGTAGGCTGGACGTACCCACGCACTCGTGCCCGAATTTCCGGGTGCGGGTCGTGACAGCGACGACCTTCAGCATCGCGCATCCACCCTCCTTCGTAACCTCCGAAGCTGCATCCTGTCTTCCACGGCACTTCTTCAACATCGTGTAGTCCAAGGGCTAAAGTGATCGACCGCAGATCAGACATCTATAGCAATTTATACCCAGATTAAATAAATTGTACTCCCGCATCCTCGTATAGGATCGAATTGTACAAGTTTGTTTGTAAACCAAAGGGCACGGGTCTCGTATAAATCCTGACATTGAAATACACTTTCATTCTTTCATTTAATACCACAAACACAGACAAAACGAAAAATGGGGCAGCAAGGAGAGAGAAACAGTCACCTGAACAAGGCTTCGAAAAAGACTAAAAAATACGTTTCCGCGAGGTGGCGCGACGCGGCACGGCCGGCTTGCTAGGGCACGATGGAGCTCGGTGCTGGTCTTTGTCGTGGCGGCGCTGGAGTCGTTGAGGCGGCGTTGGTGGTGGTCGGGGCTGCTACGGGTCGTCGGAGAAAGAAGGTGGCCGGAGATCGGGGGTAAACGGTGATGGTGATGGCAGGGGGTTCGTCGACGGTTGCTGGAGCGGGTGAAGCGGCGGAGGCTGGTGGATCTATGGGCAGAGGCAGGGCTCGGGGAGACGACGGTGGTGGTGAGTGGCAGAGGAGAGATGGCAGTGGTAGGGATAACCGGAGAAGAGGGTTTATATAGGAGGAGAGGGAGGGGATCCGGCGGCCGTTACTGGCGGAGAGGGGAGGCGAAGGGGAAGAGGCGTTGGGCGGTTGCGGGGGAGGCTGGTGCGGCTTGGAGGCAGAGCGGCGTAACCGACCCGACCCGACCCGCAGGGTTGGTTTTGGGAGGCGAAGTCGGGGAAGGGAACGGTTAGGGATTCAGCGGTTAGGATTTCTGCACTAATGGGTTAACGGGTCGGGTTGATGGGTCGGGTTCAGACCCGACCCGCAGGGTTGGTTTAGGGCTTCGGTTCAGGGTCGGTCCGGTTTGGTTTGGTTCATTAAATCGGGTTTATTTTGGGTTTAATAAATAACTTAGTTTTTAGGTCTTTAAAAATGGTTCTGGGGTCCAATAAATTTCAGGAAAATTACCCTATGTCTAATATTTTCTTTTACACCCAAAAATATTATTTTCATACTATTTTAATATTTAATAAAAATATTTAAAATTATTTATAACCAGAATATCTTAATTTTAATTAGTTAAAAATATTAGAAAAATACCGAAAATTTATTTTTAAAATCCTGAAAAATCTGGGGGTTTACATGAATCGAGATAGTACTTCCACAGGATGTAGGAGTTCTGGCAAGCCTACAGATCCAGCCAACTTTGGTGGATAGGATCAAGATAGCTCAGGCAGAGGACCCGAAGATTCAGAAGCTACGGACAAAATGTGAGTCCGGTCTTCGAAAAGAGTTGACGATTCATGCGGATGGAACACTAAGGTTTGAGAACCGTCTATGTGTACTAAGCGAGGATGTTCTGCAAGAAGTTATGACTGAAGCACATAGTTTCTAATACTCCATTCATCTGGAAGGCACGAAGATATACCAAGATATTAAGAAATACTTTTGGTGGAACGGAATGAAGAAGGAAATAGCACGCTTTGTATCGTGATGTATGATATATTAACAAGTGAAGAAAGAACAATAGAGACCGACAGGGTTATTGTAGTCGCTTCTTATTCCAGAGTGGAAGTGGAAACACATCACCATAGACTTTGTGACCGGTTTACATAGATCCCAGAGTGGTCGAGATGCAGTTTGGATGATAGTGGATCGACTCACAAAAGTGGCACATTTTCTCCCCTTTAGAGTGGGACAGTCTACAGAGCTGACAATAGTTCGCCCTTGAACTACTATTTCTTTTCTTCTCCAATGGAGTAAACTAGTGAGCTATCACGTCCATATCACCTCTGATAGTATTACATCCTGCAAAATTTGTCATTTATACTCATCATGAGTATGCCTTGGGTGATAAATCTACCAAATTCTTCCACAGAATTATATTTTTCCATGTCCATGTTACCTTTGAGCAGATATATTCGGTGGGATCCTGTTCAAAAATATATCACGTCCACATTACCTCCGATCTTATTTTTACTCTAACCTATTATTTGTATCTAATGTCAGATGCACAATAAATAAATGGGTCCACAATAAATAATCATTATTCAAAAAGCACCAAAAGTTTTTTATTCATCTTCTAATAGATGCTTACAGATATGAAAGAAAGAAAAATAGCCCATATGTATTAGGGATCAGAATCATCTGGCTCAGTAGTGTCTACAAACATCTCAAAGGCATGCAAAATACAAACGTCAGAATATGTAAACAATCAACGGGTAGCCGTTATTTTGGCCTGTTCTTCTCGTTCCTCCAAGACAGCAGACGGAATAAGGAGATCATCAACATCAGTCTGGGATATAGTGAATTCATTCGATGAAGGACTAACGAGGTCATCGAAGATATTTTCTCTACTCAATTGTACAAGGATCACTTCCTTCTCCTTAGTAGAGGACATCATAGGAGCAATGGAAGCCTGATCGGGGTCAACTTTAACCGGTGAAAGAGCAGTTAGTACATCAGTCTCCTTGATTTTCTGCTTAGAAGCATCTTGTGAAGCCATTGTGATAAAGACGAGTTTGTACGAGGAGTGAAGAATCAAACAAACAACTCCAGTATTTAAAAAGGAGGAAACGACGGTTCGAATCCCCAGACATGATCCATTAGCGAAAAGATGCGACGATTTGTTTCCCATGAAGGCAAAATTCAAAACACAAAATATGACGGTTGGGAGTCTGTGTACTAGTCCAAAATTTCCACCATTACCACATGCACACACTTGATCTTCTGTCAAAAAGGGTGTCATAATACGCATAAAGGAATACGCGTATCGGTCAGTTGGTATAACTGTGCATAAATACACACACCATTTGGATGACAGAAGAGGCATAGTGCGCGCAATACTCGGTCTGTTTTAAGGCATATTTTTGTGGAGGTAAAAACAACAAAAATCACTCATCATTAATACGCACAATGAAGTCAAGCTAAAATTTTATTGATGCTTAATCATGATTACATATAATGGAGATCTATCACACCTAGATTTTCATTCTGAAAATTATGATTATACATATGGAAATCTATTACAACTGGATTTTCATATGTTGGAGATCTATCACAGAGCCATTCCCATCTCTGTGTCCCGTCTGCTCCCGATGAAGATGAATTAAGGCACAAAAGAAATGAGCTCCTCAGTGCAAACCACATCACAGGAAAAATAAATCAGTTTTGTGGATAAGCGAGGACGCTACACAGGACTGGACCTGTTTAAATTTATACGGACCCATTTCTGTCTAGACTCGATGGAGAACATGGCGAGTTAAACAGAAGCTGTTCCGCTATCGCCATCCAGTGCCACCGCTAGAAGTCCCGGTTGGGATTCCAATCCTAACCCTATAATCAGCACAGGGGCCATGTTAAGAGAGTAATTCCAGCGAGCTGGGTTTGAAGACAACGAACAGTCTTCTGGATAATTCATTAGTTCAACATGAATGACGAAGCCTATGATATCCTTCCATGCTCCATCACATAAAGAGCTCAGTGACAACGATCTCCAGACGAGTCTCTCACCCATCGTTGAGAAGCGTCTCCTCTTATGTCTTCTCGGCAGACATCAAAGCTATTAGAGCCATACTGCTATAATCATCTTTGTAGGCTCACACTTAACGATTGCCATGCTCAAATCTCACAGCAAGAAAGAGATAAGTCTGAAAATGTTGGTAAAGTTTTGCTCCTATTTATAGGAGAAAATATGCCAAATTTAGCATAGTTCTCAAAAAACTGTTCCTGAAAAGTTGCATGCGTCTCCTCAAAGACCGTATCAAAATCAGAAAGCAAAGTTAAAGATACGTGCAGGTCACATCTACAACTACGTCATCAAAACTGTTGGGATTTTGCCTTGAGTGCGCGCACAAATATCTCAACAACTTTTATGCTTCTAATTTAATGTATTTTTAATTTATTTGAACAAAATTAAAAACTTTGAAGGGGGTCTTATAGAAGCATAAAAATGCGTGTCTTGAAGATGGAGCAGTTTTCTACAAATAAACCCAACAGTGAAAGAACACTTTCTACTTGATTCAAAGTATGGCGCACTATTCAGAGAACAAAAAAGTGATGCACTTTCAAGTTGCTTTCATCAGTGTAGACATGCGTACAATTTGCATGTCTGCTTTTTTCCCCGAGCATTAAATGCGTTAAATCTGATAGGCTGGAACATAAACCGAATAGTCAGAATTCATTATTACAGCTGGCTGCGACACACAAACCTAGGTTGTTGTTTAACGACCCAACCGTTGATCCAACTTCTTCAAAAGTGCGCCGTTGTGCCAAATTTATCAGAAGTGTGCCGCTGTGCCAACTTCATCAAAGGTGCGCCACTGTGCCAACTTCTTCAAAAGTGCGTCGTTATGCCAACTTCATCAGAAGTGCGTAGTTGTGCCAACTTCATCAAAAGTGCGCCGCTGAGCCAATTTCTTCAAAAGTGCGCCTCTGAGCCAATTTCTTCAAAAGTGCGTTGTTGAGCCAATTTCTTCAAAAGTGCGTCATTGTGCCAACTTCTATAAAAGTGCACCATCATGGCCAATTTCATCAAAAGTGTGCAATCACGGCTACTTCTTCAAAAGAGCGCTTGTATAGCCAATCTTTTCAAAAATATGGCAGTCTCTAGACCACTTCTACGCGTACTATCTTAACTGACAATGAGCAGTTATGCGTATGTGTCTTAAATGCCATACTTCTCGTAAAAAGTATACAAATAACTGTCTCCCACGGCCTATGCTTTTTTTGTATGGAAGCTACGTGTCAAACAGACAGCAAGTTGTGCACCCACTCATTCAGAACGTGGGATGTTAGTCCACCAAAAGTGCGCGCACAATGGTAAAACAGTACAGATTGTCCAAAGTGTGCGCACACTCTCAAACCACTCCTAAAATCTATAAATACAGGATCGGTGCATCTATTGAAGGATACAGACACACATACAAGAGACAGGAAGAAAAGGGTTAGAATTTTTAAGTCTTTGAAATTCAAGAACAGAATGAGAGAAATAGAAGATTCTTGTGCCGTTGTTGCCAAAGCTTTCTTATTGCTCAACTCTCCAAGTTGTTCACAACATTCCATACATTTCTTCGTCGTCGTGTGGTCCAAGGAGTAAAGTGATCGTCCTCAGATCAGATCTCTATAGCTATACTTTCCCAGAATCAACTGTACTTAGATTTCTATTTAGGATCTTTTGTACTTTTCTTTCTTTTCAATAGTTTATAATACAAAAGTTTCGTATAAACTTTTCTTCACAAAGAACTGTCTTCTGGAATAAGGTTGTCAAATGATGAGTTTGACTCTATAACCTCCAACAACACTTGGTTGTTGGTTGATCTTCCTGAAGGAGCAAAATCCATCGGATGTAAATGAATCTTCAAGAAGAAGATGAAGGCCGACGGAATTGTAGACAAGTTTAAGGCAAGGTTGGTAGCTAAGGGATTCTCTCAAAAGTAGGGGATCGACTACTTGGACAGATATGCTCCAGTAGCGCGGATGACAACTATAAGGATATTGATTGCTCTGAGTATAATTTACAAGCTAGTGATACATCAGATGTATATTAAAACATTATTCTTGTATGGAGAGTTGACCGAAGAGATTTATATGTAACAGACAGAAGAATTTATCGTCAAGGGCCTTGAAGACAAAGTCTGCAAGTTGGTGAAATTACTGTACGGTCTGAAGCTAGCTCCCAAGATGTGGCATTAGAAGTTTGATAAAATCATTAAATCAAATGGCTATAAGGTTAGCGAGACAGATAATTATGTTTACACAAAGTTTGCTGGTGGAAGATGAGTCATAGTTTGTTTGTATGTGGACGACACGCTAATTCTGGGTACAAAGTTGGCATGTGTCACTAAGACAAAAAAGTTTCTCTCGTACAAGTTCAGTATAAAGAACTTGGAGAATATTGATGTTATCCTAGGAATAAAGATCATCCGGGCAGACACTGGAGTGGCGTTGTCACAATCTTATTATATTGAGAAGATGCTCACACGCTATGGATATCAGGATCTTCTATGGATCGATACTCCGTACATGCATGACAAGAAGCTGAAGCCTAATCCAAGGAAAAGTGTCACGCAGCTGGAGTACTCAAGCATCATCGGGAGTTTGATGTATGCAACTACTGCTACAAAGCCTGGCATAACTTTTATCGTGGGGATGCTGAGTCGATTCATGAGCAATCTAGGTGTTGAGCACGGGAAAGATGTGAAGAGAGTGATGAGATATCTCATGTGGACTCATAAGTATGCGCTACATTACAACGATTCTCCGACAGTAGAGCTGGTGCTCAGAAGTAGAGAGCGAACGGTCCACATGATGATTCATCTTCTCCATGGGTAGAACTGCTATATCGCGGAAGTCGAAGAACAAGACAATGCTCTCTCATTCCTCCATGGAATCCGAGTTTTATGCACTTGCGACTGCAGCGGATGAAGCAGAGTGGCTTCAGGAGCTCATGTATGATCTTCCATTGGTTGGTACACAGATTTTGACAGTACCAATATACTACAACAACTAGGCGACTACATCAGTAACATCAAATGATCTCTTTATGGTAAGAAGAGGACTGTGCGGCTTAGGCACATAGCAGTGAATGATCTTATCAAGACTGGAGTTACTGTCGTAATTGATGTTCGGAGCCAAAAGAATCTGGTAGATTCGTTCACTAAAGGCCTCAAGCGCCAGCTAGTCGAGGACACAACAAGTAAAACGGGCCTGAAGGTATTCTGATATTGTGTCTTTATAAATCTACCATAAAGTTTTATGCTATTAGTTGAAAGATAAATATACTAGGTATCTAGATTTTGGTTCAAAGAATGATCATTGACTGAGAGAATATCAGGAACAATATGTAGTCTTTTGAGAAATTAAGGGAATACGGACCCAGAACTACTGTTGTCTACTATTTGTTCTTTGAATAGAACAAGTCCTGTGGGAGGATGGCCATGGGCCTTAATGAGTTCTTGAATATTTTGAATGTTCGACATGCTTTACAGGAAGCACAGATGGCTCGGCACCACAAAGGGGATGGTACCCCCATGATATAGTGGCTTGACACCACGATGAGGTAAGAGCCTCGTGCTAGAGCCATGTCATAGCGGCAGTAGCACCGCATATAGGCATGTAGTCTAATGTCGAATATGTGGAGAGTAGTAGCACAACACTACAAAGAGGCTGGTAACCTCATGCTACAGTGGGGCAATACCACCAAGAGGTTGCGAACCTCGACTTTGAGCCATATCGTAGCGGCGTAGCATCGCAAAGGGGCGCAATACTTCATGCTGGGTAGTACAACACTACAAAAAGGCTTGGGACCTCATGTTACTGTGGTATGATACCACCAAGGGGTCGCGAACCCCGACTTTGGGCCATGTCATAGCGACATAATACCGCAAGGAAGCACAAGGCTTCATGCTAGAGAATTTTAAACTCTCTGAAAGAACTCACCTAAGTGTATGGAAAGAGATGTATGCCGTCTCTTAAGGGTAAACTTGTAGACTTCCAAGATATATACACCGAGACCTGGTCAGCACATAGCCTTTAATGTGCGACCAGATGCACAATTGATGTCATTATGTGAGTAGAAAAGAATTACAACTATGATGCATAATTCAAGACTTAGTCCATTCTTGTATCATACTGTTATTTGACTCATGCGGGAAAATTCAAGTCCTAAGCGACATCTATCCTAATGCATGATGGACAGACTCAACCCATATATTGAGATATGTGGGGAATTGTTGAATTTTTTTTTTCCTTTGGTTGTGAGGGGTTTCCTCTCACAAAGCTAAAAAGATAGTCCCACATTAAGAAAATACTCCAAGTGGCTATATCATTATAATATCATGTGGGTGTTGAGAGATGCATGTGGGGTGGTAGCCAAGGGTGGGTGTCATATATGATATTTTTTTAGTAGGATGAAGGCTAAACTCCTTAAAGAAAGCATTTATGCTTTTTGTCACTCTCTTGGGAAAATTCCTCAAAGATAAGCCTTAAAGGGACTTAACGACTCGGACTCGGGCTCAAGGGCACAAAGTGGCACTTTGATGGCGCACTTTACACTTAGCACATCAATATCGTCGTATGGTTCTTGTGCGCATATGTTGCGCTCGTGCACTCATTTTATGCGCGAGTTGCATCCGCGGTTGCTAGCTCGAGTTGCATCCGCGGTTGCTAGTGCGGGTGCATGCGCAGGCTCATGCACGGGTGCATGCGTGGGCGCATGAGCGGGCGCTGAGTGGGCTATGTGCAGGCTATGCGAGGCTTTACGCAGCTTTGTGCGGCTATACGCGCATGAGCTGCTGCGCTGCTGACTTATGTGCGTAGGAGCAACTACGACTATGCTGTTGTGCGCATATGCGCAGAGAGTGTAGTTGGTGCATGATCCCGCTAATTGCGAAATTTGAACAGTTATGAAAATATTGAGTCAATTAATCGAATCTAATTTTTGTGGAATTTGAATTTAATTCGTTCATATCTTTCCGTAATTGGTTGGCGGCCAGGATTAGGGTTAGGGTTTCCCCCCTACTTATAAATACTCTCTTCGTGCCCCTTTGAGAACTTACTTCAAAAAATTGAGACACAGAGAGAGTAAGTTTCTGCCGCTGCCATTGGAGTCCAGGAGTTCGTACGAGTTCAAGATAGAGGTGATGGAGAGCTTCTAGTAGTTCTTCTCAGAGCTTGCTGGTTCCTGAGAGCAGATCGTGTGGGACGAATCTTGCTTTGAGCAACGATGATCTTTATCATCCCACCAATCGTTGTTCCTATCTTTTTCTTCTACTTCTTTTATGCTAAGTTGTATTTAGTTCTGTCCTTATTGCAACTGTGTTTGCGAGAAAAAACGTGTATTTGATCTTTAGTTTTTGTAATCCAGGAGGAGTTGTAATCGAGATATATATAATAATTTTTTTTTGGAATAGAAAAAATCAGAGTGGAAACTTTTGTGTGAACTCCTGATCTCGACTACAACTTCAGGATCCAACTGAGGATATATCAGAAGGTTTAAGAAGTGTTGGGGGGTCTTGGGTAGGGAAAAAAAAAACCAATGTTGACAACATGGTCAAATCCTCCCATTGCACTCGTATCAAGCTTCAAGTGGCCATGGCCAATACCAACAGTCCGAATTCTCAACACCAAGGTATTCCCGCAGATGAAAGATGGCACCCACCCCGCTGAACTTCTACAAGATCAACTTTGATGGGGCCTTTCTCGACAATCCACTGGCTGGAGCTGCAGTACTCAGAGACGGACATGGACAGTTCCTAGAAGCTCTTTCTACTTGCAAAGTGGGAGGTTCTCCTATGAAGGCGGAAGACCTGGCTCTGACGTTGGCCCTTATGCTGCACAATAGAAAGAATATTGACTCAGTAATCTTCAAAGGAGATTGTAAATTGCTGATAGACACTATAATCGAAGAAGCCAGAACATAGACATCCTTTGGAAAGTGAGACCCATCAATGATGGGATATCCTTCAAGTACGCTCCAAGAAAAGCGAATGCAGTGGCTCATAACTTGGCAACAAACTCTTTGCTGTGTAAAAAAATTTCATGTTTTTTTGAAGAACAACCTTCATGTATTATGACTCATCTCTCTCTAGATATGAGGAGTTTCCTGCTCTTTAATGAAGTTTCATTTATTTTGGAAAAAGAGAGAGAGAGAGAGAGAGAGGGTTAAATTAGTAAATTAGTAAAATACTACAAATCTGACGTCTCTTCGGGCACCCGCAAGCAAAGTGCGGATTCGTTTGTTGGCATCGCACTCCACGAACTACCGCTCCCAGAAAAAGCAACCAGTGTCCCTCCGCACAATCCGCAACATTCGAACTCCATCCAGCGGCTATGATCGACGCGCTCGCATGCGACCACTCCGACAACTACAAGGAATCCGAAGAGTCAAGGTTTTTCCCGGTATTAAAAATGAACCTGGAGATGACGAAAATGAAATCCTCCCTCTTAGGTTCAGGTAATCTCAAAACACTCGAACTTTTTTCCCTCTCCTTCTTCTCAACTTCAGTTCTGGTTAAATCGGAATTTGATGAGATCAGTGGAATTGGTTAGTAAAGTTGCAATCTTTGTAAGTTTTTCCATTGATTGGTAGTTTGAATTTGTGAAGTAATGGTGTAATTCTGCTCTGATCTGTCAATCGTGGGGTTGATTGTTTGTAAAGTTAGGGTTTTTCTTAGCTTGGGAGTTTGCTGAGAGTGAATTGCTCTTAGTTTGAATAATTTGATTATGGAAGTGATGCTGTAATTTTTGCGTGATCTGTCAATGGTGGGGGTTCTGTTTTGTAAAGTTGTTTTTTTTTTTAATATAGTTTGAGAGAGTGTGCCGAAAGTGAATTGTTGATGTAGGTGAAGTATTTTGTTCTAGCTTGAGTAGGACAATTTGTGAAAGGAAATGACTTTCTCTTTCTTTGTCAAAGAGAATAAATTATCATTCACATTGGGTCGAGGATTGTTTGGTTTGGAGTTTTTCTTCGTGTTGTTAGCATTGTCAAGATATATGTATTTGGTGACTATATAACGTCTTTTCTCAAAGCAAATCCTAAGACGGATTCCATTTCGGTGGGAATTGTCGATGTTCCAAAGTACGTTGTTAATGTTTGGAGCATAAAAGCATGGACAATCATCATTTAGAAAATGGTTGGAGGTTTATGGATACATAATATCTATGTTGTTAGTGTCTTACAATACATGATATATATCTTATGATATGGTACAATATACTACCATTTAGTTACATACTGGTTGATCCAATGATACATTTAGGCCGATAGGTAATTTTGGTTTTTTTCCTTGAGATGTAATGGTGTACGTAAGAATATAGATTCTAGAACTAGATAGACTTGTAATGAAACAAGTAAAAATTTATGATAAAATTATACTAAATCCTATTCCTATATGGATTTAGAAGTATAGACTTGGTCTCTTCGAGTTATTGTATTATACAATACACGATACAATACAATACATGATATACAATACATTACACACAAAAAATGATACACGATATTGCGGGTTGACAACCTAGTGTACTATTAGTTAAAGGAGCTGCAAGGTTTAAAGGTAGGCCTAAGAGAACTTGGATCAAAAGTGTGAAACAAGATATGGATTTGGTTAATGTGAGAGAGGCGGTGACCCTTAACAAAGCTGACTGGAAGCTAAAGGATATGACTAGCAAACCCAGAAATTTTGGGTGAAAGGCTTCTTGTTGTTGTCACAATAAACAGCTTGCCTGAATAAAGGAACTTTACAAAAGGACATCCTAGTGCTGGGTTCCATTCCATTATGTCTGTCGCAGTCAAGATTTGCACAAGCTTACCCATATGCATAAAGAATGTATTATAGTGATTCGAACCCTCATCTTCTAGGGTGCAAGCTACAAGTGGTACTGTTTTGACAAGAAATACCATTGTTGGAATATGTATAAATGTGGTGGAACTATACTTTTGTACCGAGCAACCGACAAGTACTAATGATTACATCCCAGTGGGAATGAAATATTGAATTGGATGGGAATGCAAAACATATCAGAGAAGATCACACGTTTCAAATTAAACGCCTTCTTGTGGTAAAAGTCTTTATATATATATATATATATATATATATATATATATATATATATATATATATATATATATATATATATATATTCAAAACCACACTCAACTTGTAGTCTTCAATAATTTCTGAGGTGGGCTGTAAGAAAATTGTAGTCTAGGGTAGCAGTTTAGCTCAAGGCTACCCCTGAGTCACCTCATGAAATTTCAACTCTCATTGGCTATGGTGAGAAAGAGGCTTTTATTTACGTAACTCATAGTTGCTTGGGACAAGATTCGTCTTGGGCCATGATATGAATCAGGAACAAGGTACACTACTTTGTCTTTATTTTCAGTACATTAGGGTTTGGCTGAATTGGTTTGTCAATTCGCTTTGTAGTTCTTTTTAAAATACTACTTGGGTCGATATTAGTTAGTCATACATCATTATTGGGTCATTACAAAAGAAGGGTCTTTTATAAACATAATAAAATTCTAAATTTACTAGTTTATTTCATTCAATAAGATATAATAGTTGACTTTTCATAGTCATACATCATTATCTAGAATGAAATATTCCAAAAAATGTACATCTGTGTCAGACAATAAACATGTAAATAAAACATAAAATAATTTAATATGTCAAAAAAGTCTTAGAACAATAATACAAAATTATAAAAGAATCACAAAACATCAGAATATTTGCACGAGCAATGTACAAAACATAGAAACAAACAATACGAATTGCAAAGTTAAAATTTATAAGTGTAGTTATGGGCCCTAAATTGTCAGAAATCTCCAGAATTTTTCCAACATCCTCTTTCACTGAACGAATCATATGCAAAAACGTATTTATGGTGAGATTTCAATATTAGATTCACACTGCCAAATTTAGTGACCAGTATCAAGTACCAGGATCCAGATCACAAATGTACATTGAACTACAATGCTCGTACTGGAATGTGCTATGTGGTTCAAAGTGGTTAGGTTGTACCCAATAACTATTCATAAAATGCAGGGAATAACTTTGCCTTGCGTTCTATTAAATTTTATAGTTCGGCCGGCAAGTCAGAAGCTTAACGCATCTTGAAGCTATCATAGTTGTGAACTGAGTCTCGACACACATCAGCATGTTGAAGTATCCTTTGTCATCATCATAGAGGCTTTTAACAACATATATCCCCTTAGGCGGTTAGCATGAGTGATATTTTCGTAGGTATTAGTAGTCCTAACCCAAATATCCAAAGCTTATAATCACTTTATATGGAGGAATTTATTCTCGTAATAAAACCTTTATGGAAACAATTATCAAAGAAACGTATGGCAAGAGCAGTAACTCTATTTTAGGAAAGTTTTGGGACCCCATAAATTACGAGAAATTCATTATTCTTTTAAATCAAAATTGCATGTTGGTAAAATTTCATTGCACGTCCTTAGCCACCATTGCAACATGTAGCAATTCGTTTTTGTAAGTTTCAAGATTAATGAGCAAAATTGTATCTTAGTGTAACATTTACCTCTCTTTTTTATAAATTTCTAGATTGCTAAGCAAAATTGTAGCTTAGTGTAACCTTAACCTCTAAGTCCGTCATTTTCAATTTCACCAATAATCATCTCACCTCACCCACCCACTTATGTAGGGGTCACCTTGTGAAGTGTGAAATTGATACCTTTTATATTGACAAGGAGGTTCCTTCTATTAAGATGTGCCCATTTACACCTAACGGACTTGATTATTTTATATGAATTAAGTAGTTTGGATCCAATTTAGGAAGTGTGGAATCCGTATCGTCGATGAAGTTATCCTGCTGATAAAATCTTCCTGCAAACAAGAAGATTTGCACAATCTTAAACTGCATTATCGGAATGTAGCTCTACCTACCTACCAATTGGTCTTCTATGTTATCTGACAAGGTTCTCTCTTGCTCATAGATACCCCAACTGCGACACGATTTGCACCATTATAGGGATTGTCATAGGATTGACAGCCGGTCGTAAGTACCATGGTTTTCTTTTGTGTACCTTTCTATTGCTCCTTACACAATACCATTATAATGGCAGTGCTTTGATGACGGTGATATATCAATTAATCTGCATATGAACATGTAAATAGTGCATATGAACAAGATCGATTGGATAATAAGTGCACCCCTGTGTTGATAATACATTTAAGATCTCTTTACTCTTGTATGGTTCAATTGGTGCAATTCCATCTAGCTCACTACTTGGCCTGTAAAGGTTACTTAAATCCTTCGTCTATTTTTAATTTGTGAGTATTTACTTTTAGTTTTTCTGTTTAGAATTTCCAAATTTTGAGTCGACCATATTGGGAGGTTACTTGGTTTTGACTTTGGATGGAGTCTTCCTACCAGTTAATGGAGCGCCATTAACTTAGGAACATTCAAGAATATACATGATACATTATTGAGATTTTTATTTACTGCTCCCTGCATATTTTCACAAATTTTGTAGAGCTCCTATTTCTTTTCAACTCTTGCCAAAGTCTCCACACTTTTATACAATATTGTAGAGCTCCCTGTTGGATTAAACCACTCCACTCCACATCACTCCACTGAAAACCGGTCATGGTTCAACTAAACCTGGATGAACTACAAAAGAGTCAGTTTTTTGGTTTTATTTTATTTTATTTTTTAGTTTATGCTAGTACATATTTTTGAGGAAAAAAAAAACTAGCTTTACATATAAAATATTCACAAACAATAGAATGTATATTTAGCTACGGAGGTTGAATATTTTCTATATTTTTACTGAATTATACCTAACTAGATTTTGTTAAAAGAAAAGACTGATATGGAGATCTGAAAAAGGCTCAAACAAAGTTCCTTGTAATTTTTTTCCTTAGTGTTATATTCCTCTTTAACTTAAATGGAAGTTGGAAACTTGGAAGTAAGCAGTTCAAACAAAAGATTTTTTTTTAAAGAAAAATCTTCCAAATTTCTAGCTATCAATATGTTATCTGTTAAGATGTCTTCATGACCTTGCAATTTAATTAACTAATACGAAAATCATATAATATTGTATGCAGCTAATAAAAACATTAGAAAAAATAAATATGTAGGATTTTGGGGATTTTGTTGTTAGGGTTTTAATAAATTTTGTTCTCAATTGAGACTTCTGCTTTTGTTTTGAAAAAAGAATACACGAAAGCTTAATTTAGTAAAATATTTGGGTCTTAAAGACACCATCCTATAACAGAGATAAAATTAAAGGAATGTAACTTTGTAATGATGACTTTTGTTTGATTCTCCAAAATTACACAAGTTTGAAGAATTTTTGTTTTTCCTTAGGAGCAACATGACATCGAGGTCATAACTTATATGGTCTATTGGTTGAGACATTTTAATATTGAGATGGTTGGAGGTCCTTTTTTCTAGTATCCAGTTAATTTTGGAAAAAAAAAAAACTCGAGTTTCTTCTTTTTGAATTGTTTGAAGTGCTCTTTCTTGTTTAACTTACGATTATAGGGAATATTGTTATTATTACTGAATATGTACATAGCCTGTTGGTAATGACATTTGAATGCATGCTCTGATGCTAATAGTCCAGCATTCAATCCTCCTTAATCGCATTAATTTTTAAGTTAAGTTTGACCTTTTGTGTCTGAACTGATAAAACTTTAGTCAGGTCAGTTGAACATGGTTTATGACTGGGTTCGAGTGGTTCTTGTGCTTTATTTTGGTCCAGGGAGTCATACCATACTGTATAAAAAGTTTGAGGATTTCTGCTAGATTTGAAATGTCATAGGGAGCTCTTCTATTTTACAATTATAGGGAGCCGTGCAAAAAGTATCCTACACTATTTCAGTTGTCTTAACATTCATAGTACTTTTTCTTATTCCAATAGGAGCCACAATCTTTATTGTGCCCTTTTCATGTTTCATATATGATTTTACTCTTTGTTTGATTCTTGTGTTGACAAATTCAGTACTTAAGTACCGAAATTATCTTCTACGATTACTGAAACTTAGTCTGTTCGTAACTTGTCCTTTCCCCCAGGTTTATCTGTATTTGCACAAGATTTCATGAGTACTTATATATAATAGATGTAGCTTTGAATGTGTGCTTGATGCCCATATGGTGAAAAGTCATACTGGGTGATGTAGGGGCATACTTGATCAGTTGGTATTTCAATCTATTGTATGATTATTTACACTCAAACACTTCCTGTTTTTACTTTTCCCTATGAACTTGTCTGTTTTACTATTTTAAATGATTTCAACAAAGTTTTTCCATAGAGAATCAGTGAAGTTTATTTTATATCCTATACTGTAGGGAGTCAACCAGAACCCGAGTGTGAACAGAAAAGGAGAAGCATATGGAGAACACTGTTTCAGCAATCAAGGAGGTTACCAGTAGTACAGTTTGCAAGTTAGCTGAGATGGTACAAGAAGATGGTCTCATATCCGCAAACAGTAACTCAAAGGCCAATGGAAAAGATTCTGAGGCTTCATTACGAAGTGCTGATCAATCTTCTGCTGATTTTTCATCCTTACTGAGTACAGAGACGGATACGGCAAGGAAGTGTGAAGATTCATTTAATAAGGATCCAAATTTATTTGGAAAAATTGAAGAAGATTTCTCAGAAGGTGCAAATCCTGATTTTGCGAAACATACTGATTCCAATTCCAGAGAAACCCCAAATATTTGCAAGCAGTATAGTCGTAGAAGGGTCACGAAGAAATCCTCTGAAACCAAAATTGAGCCTCGTTCCTCATTGCCAGTTGCTCAAGAATCTATTGATGGAAACACTCCATCTTTGTCAAATATTTGCAAGCAGTATAGTCATAGAAGGGTCACAAAAAAATCCTCTAAAACCAAAATTGTGCCTCGCTCCTCATTGCCCGTTGCTCAAGAATCTATCGATGGAAACACTCCATCTTTGTCAACTATTGCTAAAAGTGGGTCATCAAGAAAGATTAGTGATGGAACATTTGTTGGTGACTGCTCAATGTTATCAGGTGCAATAAATAACAGTGCTTTGGTAATAGATGCATGTAATTTTTCTGATAAGAACATGTTAGACGAGGCCAGTTCAAAACTGATGGCAGTCAAAAGTAACTCAAAGGGAGACAAAAAAACAGAAAATAAGGGTAAGGATAAGGTTCTTGGATTTTCTCAACATAGTTTGGAACTTGATCAAAACAATCTTTCAGGTACAAACGTACCTTCCAAAGAAGGGGTCATCCATGATTCTGGAACTTTGGACCAATTGAACAAGAAAATTGGTCAGTTGTATTCATCCAAAGAAGAACCTAGTTTCTCATTCCGGAAACTAGAGAAACTAGAGGTAGAGAAACCTGAGGCAGGACTACCAGATCTGGAGAGGGCCTTACTTAGTCCCCGCAAGAAAAAACTTCTTGTTTTAGATCTGAATGGACTTCTTGCTGACATTATTAGTGATTTCCATAATGCTCATAAAACACAAAACAAGATTTCTGGGAAAGCAAGTGAGTTTTAGCATCTAAGTTATTATTTATTGGAATGTAGTTTCAGGTTGTCCATTTTGTTTCAAAATTCATACTGATCAATGTCTGTCTTGTAATTCAGTTTTCAAAAGACCTTTCTGTGATGAATTTTTAAATTTCTGCTTTGAGAGGTTTGATGTTGGTGTTTGGTCCTCGAGAAAAAGGTACATCTTTTCAACTCACTTCTTTTTTCTTTTCTTTTATTTTTTAACTTTTTGTTTCTTTTTCATTCACCCTTTCCTTCAGTCTTAGGAGATAGTTATCAATAAGTTTGACAACACCTGCATTGCTACTGTGAGAGATAACTTTTAACAACTTTGTGCAGATATAATTTGGACAGTATTGTTGATTTTCTTATGAGGGATAGTAAACATAAACTCTTATTTTGTTGGGTAAGTAATCCTGAAATGCATTATCTTCATCTTTATAATAAATATCCTTGTGTATTGTATCCCTTTAGGTGTAATATAAACTGCATAGCTGTGTTGTAAAGGTTTTTCCTTTAGTATTCAAATTGAGCTGTTATTTTCATTATTTCATACTTATAATTAACTATGATTATATAAGATTTAATTGTTGGCTTATAATAGTTCTACATGTAACTGACATCTTTCTAACACTGCAAGAAATGATTGTAATTTTTCTTGGTTATCAACACTGTTATTTCTGGAAGAAATCATAATCTCTTTTGTTTGCAAATGGTTAGTATTAAGGTTTAGAGCATATTAAACTGATGGATGATTGGGTAAAATTTGTGATTGTATTTATTATGTGTTGAGTTATGGGGGACTTATTTAGTCCCACATCGGATAGAAAATAAGGAGGCTAGCCTCCTCCTATATATATATATACACCCCCTTTCTTGGAAGTAAATCAATTATTTTCTCTCTACATGGTATCAGAGCCAAAGCTTTGATCCTTTTTCCAAAAAAAAATTCTCCGTCTCTCACCCGAGCCGCCCCCCTCCTCTACCCGGGTGGAAGCGCCCCCCCCCCCCCCCCCCCCCCCCCCCGCCTTCCTCTGTTCGTGGAAGCCCTCCCCACCCTCGGGTGTCGTCCACGTTCCCTGCGGGTGTCGTCAAACCCGTCGTTGGATCGTGGATAATCAGAGAGGAACTCTTGTGTGATCATCTGATTTCGATCTCAACGTGGGTTCTGATATTAGAGAGCATACTTCCTGGAAAGTTTTGCACAAATCTATATCTCTAGCCCTTGTTCCGTCAAGTTCTATCCATCGTGCATTTCTCATGCCGCATGAGTTTGGGGGTGTACATATAGATGGAGAAAGTCGTGATCGCATGTAGGCGTACGACACGTGTTTGAGTTGCGTTTGACTCGTCACTGTGTGCAACTGTGGAGATGGGACCACCTGTGACTAGTCAGGTGTTGAAAGAGATACTGGAGGGGGTGGCCAGGGTGTTTCAAGCCAAATTAGAGGATACCTCATCCAGTAGGGCAGTCATGTCCACACCAGAACCGTCGCAGGTGATAAAGAAGATAGAGTTGCTGCCGAATGACATCAAACTTGAGGGGACGAGAAACTACCTAAGTTGGTCTAGGAGGGCGCTGCTGAACCTTCGGACCAAGGGTTTGAAAAATATGTGAAGGGAGAGTGCACTAAGCCAAAGGATAAGACGAGTGCTAAGTGGAGCACATGGAGTCACCTTAATTCTCTGGTGGTTTATTGGCTGCTGACTTCTGTGTCTCCATCCATAGCTGGGATGGTGGAGTCGATCACAGAATGATGGTTTATTATTCCTCCCAGAGTGTTTGGCTATACATGTTTTGTGCGAGATCACAGAATGATGGTGAGCAAGCTGGATCCACAAGCAGCTAAATGTTTCTTTGTGGGCTACTCACCAAGTCAGAAAGGATACAAATGTTGGTGTCCCACTGAAAGAAGGTTGTTTGTCAGTATGGACGTGACCTTCCGAAAGTTTGAACCATTTTATGGGAAAAAGACGGAGTTAAGTTCCTTGTTCAGAGGAGGAGAATGAGAGTGGCATCGTGGTTGGTATGATTCCAAGTCCTTTTGAGTCACCGAGGAGTGATGGTGTCTCAAGAGGAGCCGACAGTCAGGGGGAGCTGAGAGTATATAGGGAGCATGAGTAGCAACAGCAGGAGCAGCATGAGCAGCAGCAACATGAGCAACATGAACTTCCTCCTGATATTCCCTATGCTACTACCCACAAATGCTGATGTCCCTATGCTAGTACTCACAAATGCTGATGTCCCAAGTACCTCTTCTCCAGGACCTTCGACCCTTCCATCTGAGTCATCTGTTAACAATTCCTCCACTGATACTTCTAATCCTCCTGTCTTACTTCGTAGAACTTCTAGAGTCAATGCTGGAAAACCTACAACTAAGTTTGGTAGTTGGGATACTGACATTGCACATTACATTTCATATGCATCCACTCCACCTGCATATAAGTCCTTTCTTGCATAATTGGATTCATTGTTTGTACCTAACAACTGGCAGGTAGCTAAGCAAGATCCTAGGTGGTTGAGTGCTATGCAGGAGGAACTTCAGTCCTTGAAGAAGAACTACACATGGGAGCTGGTACCACTGCCAGTTGGGAAGCATGCTGTTGGATGTAAATGGGTTTATACTGTTAAACAGACTCCAGAGGGCAAGATTGACAAGTACAAGGCCAGATTGGTTGCTAAAGGCTATAGCAAAACTTATGGTATCGACTATAACGAGACCTTTGCTCCAGTTGCAAAGATGAGTACTGTGCGAGTGTTGGTGTCATGTGCTGCCAACTTCAATTGGCAACTACATCAGCTAGATGTCAAGAATGTCTTTTTGCATGGGGATCTCCAGGAGGAGGTGCATATGGAGATTTCACCAGGCTTTGCTAATTCACAAGTAACATGGTAGGTATGCAAATTGAAGGAGTCTTTGTATGGGCTAAAGCAATCTCCGAGAGCATGGTTTGATAGATTCAGGCTTGCAGTCTGTGGTATGGGGTATAGGCAGTGCAATGGAGATCATACTGTATTTTACAGGCACTCCAAGACTCGTATCACTGTTCTTGCAGTTTATGTTGATGATATTGTAATTACTGGAGACGATATTGAGGAGATCCTACGGCTGAAGAAAAGGCTTGGAGAGTAATTTGGAGTTAAGGATCTGGGACAGTTGAAGTACTTCCTCGGAATTGAAATTGCAAGCTCACGAAAGGGTATAGTATTTTCTCAGCGGAAGTACGCTCTGGACTTTCTTTCAGAGACATAAATGCTGGGTTGCAGGGTTGCTTCTACTCCTATCGAGTAGATTCACAAGTTGTGTGCTGAGGGTGGTGGTGATCCGGTGAGTAAGGAGCAATATCAAAGATTAGTTGGTCGGCTCATATATTTATGTTATATGAGACCTGATATTACTTATGCCGTGAGTGTGGTGAGTAGATATATGCATGATCTCAGAGAGCAGCATATGGAGGCAGTTCGTAGAATTTTCAGGTATATTAAAGGAAGTCCAGGAAAGGGGTTATGGTTCAGAAGTTCTGGACATCTGAGAGTTGTAGGCAACTGTGATGCCGATTGGACGGGTTGTATGGACGATCGCAAGTCCACTGCAGGTTACTGTATTTTTGTTGGAGGCAATATTTTTATCTTGGCGCAGCAAGAAGCAAGATGTAGTGGCTAGGTCTACAGCTGAGGCTGAGTACATGGCTGTGGCAGTTAGCCTGTGCGAGATGATGTGGGTGGAGAGCTTGTTGGCTGAGATGCGTTTGTTTAGAGGAGACTCCCTGCAACATTGGTGTGACAACAAATCAACAATTGATATTGCAAACAATCTAGTTCAACATGATCGCACCAAACATGAGGAGATTGTCGGTTCTTCATCAAGGAGCAGTTGAATAGAAAAGATTTGACTTTGAGCGATGTGAAATCAGCGGAACAGTTAGCTGATTGTTTAACTAAAGGTTTAGGTCCTAGAGAGTTTGATACTTTTTGTAACAAGATGAAGATGATTGATATCTATCGCCCATCTTGAGGGGGAGTGTTGAGTTATGGGGGGACTTATTTAGTCCCACATCTGATAGAAAATAAGGAGGAGGCTAGCCTCTTCCTATATATATGTACCCCATCTCTTGAAAGTAAATAAATTATTTGTTCTCTACAATATGCTGAAGTATAATGATCTAGCTGCCTAATTGCCTTTATGAATAATTGGATTATGAAACAGGGCCTATTTTCAAATATTGATAAAGGAGGCGTGAAACCTCTTCTCCTTTCCAGTGTTCGAAAGTGAACTTGTGCGCAAGTAGCACAAACAACTCCAATTTTAGACTGATTACATGAGTTTGGACACAATTACATGACATTAGTTAGACATAGGTTATTTGTACAAAATAAATTTTTTCTTGGTTTATCTTAGGTGATGTTGTGTTAATTGAAATATCTATAGAAGCATGTAAACTGACTTTATCCTTGCAAAGTTTGTTTGATCATTATAAATGGTTCGCCCATTTGCTAAGCTGAAGTAGAAAATGGCCTGAATTGCTGTCTTAATGTTTTAGAGTGAAGAAATAGATGGTTCTTCTTTACGGTGGCACCATTCCTTTTGCAATCCTGCTAGGTGTTCTGATTGTACTGAAGATGGGTTTGCCACAACATGTTTACATGATCTTTGGGTATAATATTTTAATATTTAAGGAAACAAGATTTTTTTTTCCTGGGGACAGATTAATGAGGGAAATTTATAAGGGCACTACAAAGTTTACTCAGGGCTAGCCCAGGATTGGGGCTAGCCCATTAATGAACCAAGTTTACTCACACTAGTCCATTTGTTTACTCATACTAGCCCAAACTTGAAACCCTCCTCCCAAACCCTCCCAAAGCCACCGGAGCCCTGTCCTCTCCCGCCGGAGCCCTTCTCCTCGACTTCGTCCTCCTCCTTCTTGTCGATGGCTCCCAAAGTCTCGAAAGAATCAAGGTACAAATTTTCTTTCTCCTTGTTCTATTGCATTTACAAAATTTTCCCAAAAATTTAAAAAATTCTATTGCATTTCGAAAATTTTGAGTGATTTTCTTTCCATTTTTCAAATGAGGGCATACAAGTCATGAATGGAGTTTAGGATGTAGTTTAGACGTTTACTTGGATGGTCGAACTCGATTTTAGGGCATACAATGTCGACAATCGTCGACAGTGTCGAGCAGTATCGGGCGGGACTGTAGAAATTTCTACAGTCCCATATAGATTTAGGACTGTAGAGAAATCTACAGTCCTATATAAATTAAGGACTGTAAAAATTTCTACAGTCCTAAATATATAAAGGACTGTAGAAATTCCAACAGTCCTAAAAAATTAGGACTGTTGAAATTTTTGCAGTCCTGTATACGTATAGGATTGTAGAAATTTTTACAGTCCTGAATGATAAATTAATTTAGAATGTTAAATAAAATTTTATTTTTTGTCTTATAGTCATGACCCTCGGAAGGGCACTATGGATGAAGATATCATCAGAAGACGCCCTACTGCGTCGATGCGTAAGGAACGTAATGTTTCGCGTACTATTGCACCAGGTGTCACTATCCGCGAGCCCGAGGCACGCCCTGAAGTGAGGAAACGTCGATTGACGAAGAAGACTGTCACTCTTTCGAAGAGACGTGCTCCTCCTAGTTCTTCGGGTTCTTCTTCCTCCTCCGATGAGGACATGCCAAATGTCCCACATCGGCCTACTGATGGTTCAGGACCTTCGCAGCCTGCAGATAGTCCTGTCGAGAGTCTCCCACAAGCCCTCGGAAATCGGGCTACTGATGGTTCATGACCTTCTGAGCAGCCACATAGTCCAGTAGAGACACGTCCAAACGGTTGCTCTATGTTACCGTCGATCGAAAACCATATTGCATACCAAATATGGAACAATCCGGTAAGTACATTACGTTATGATAATTTTATATATAGTTGTAAGTTCAAAGTTCATCCAATTAATTATATATAAGTACATTTTACATAGAGGTATAATTTCATCCAATTGTTTACTTTTCAGGAGAGTTCTCGTATGTTGACGGTGATCAACCACGGGAAAAAATGCAATACATGGAGGTATGAATTATTGGGAGACGATGTGAAGGCAAAAATCAGTCCCACCGGTTTACGATATTTGGGTAGCTACTCATATACGACGGTGGATAATGCACTGATATCAGCATTTGTAGAACGATGGCATCCTGAAACCAACACTTTCCATCTACCCAATGGAGAGTTGACGATTACCCTTGATGACGTCCATTATATATTGGGACTTAGGGTTGATGGTCGAGTCATGATGAATCAAACTTTTGATGAGTCGAGCATCAACTTTTACGACCATATTGTGGATTATGTATCAGGGTGTCTGGGAGTTGATGCCACTAGTTTTACCTGTCTTCGAGAATTCAAGAAGTCCTACGGACTTCCTATAAAATATTTGGAGGAGATATTCGCTGATCCGGACCCCGAAATGGATAATAGCGATAATGTGGCCTGCGGATATATGCAGTTCATCTTAGGGGCTGTTGTCATTACGGATAAGTCTGGAACGTCCATACATGCCAAATATCTCCTCAATTTGGACAACATTGACACATTGGAAATATCTTGGGGAAGCGGTATACTAGCATACCTTTACCGCAAGCTTGGTGCGGCATCCCACGTGGGTTCGAAGACAATATCCGGATGCCAGACTCTACTCCATGTATAGATATATCTTTGTCAACTTGTATACATAATTTTAAATTTTGTTGTTTATTTTTGGACTAATGTTTTTTTAACCTGGTTATGTGAAGGCATGGATATACGAGCACTTTTCAACCCTGCAGCAGGCGAAACTGAACCGAGGGTATGACGAGAACCTTCCTAGAATGTGCCGATGGAAGCCAACTAAGGAAGATGCCAAACGTTCTCACACATTGGCCGCCCTACGGAATGCACTCGAAGATATGACGACAGAAGAGGTGAATTTAGACCTAATTTTGTACTTAATTGATATTAATTGACTACGTTATGCTAAATGACGTTATGCTAAATTTTATGCGGTGCAGATTGTTTGGGATCCATACCGTGATTTGCGACAGACTAGTCGTCCATTGCAATCAGTCGCTTTATATCACGGTTTTATCAGTTGTCATGAAATCGAGGAGGCTTATATACCGGATAGAGTACTCCGTCAGTTTGGCTACGTACAAACTGTCCCAAAGCGCGTTTTGAAAATGATAACTCCTCCGCGCGGTACAAAACCACTAAACTATATTCCTGTGGCGTTCAACTGGGTATCAGACTTCTTCACCGAGTGGCAACGTCACGTTATTAGAGATACCGAACGTCAAGCAGCAGTCAATATGACGGAGTGTAGCGACGACTACCTCGCCTACTACGCCGGTGTCGGACTACCTACCTTGTTCCAACGCGGAGGCGATATTGTGCGTGTACCTTCAGATCTTCCTGCCAAATCGGTCTTGTATACTGCATTGGTCAAAATGGTGAGCCAACTTCTACACTTTAAGTTTGATATTTGTAAATGTTTATAACAAATTTTTTTAATTCTCATAAATAGGCAAGGAAAGTGAAGAAATTGGGAAGAAGCCTTGTAAGTTGCCAGAGTTCGAATTATATGGCAATCAATGACGAACTCCAACAAATTGACAACGCTGAAGATTTTCCTTTCTTGGAAAATAGAGAGCAACGTACAAAGAGGCGGCATGAAGTTTAGGTCCCGTTTGAAGAATTGTGAAACTTTCAATGAATATGACTTTTGAGAATTGTAAAAGTTTAAACTATGAATTTGAGTTGTAAAACTTTGAATAAATTTGCTACTATTGACACTTTGAATGAATTTGCTTCAATTGCTATAATTTGATAATTTGCTACAATTGCTACATACATACAATTTGTGTTCAAATTTTGCTACATACATACAGTTGTCAAATGTGCAGATAATGAAGCTAATTTTACTTATAACTGTGCATACAGACAGTGGGTAAAGTTTAGGACTGTCAACATTATGACAGTCCTAGTTTCTTCCAGGACTGTCAAAATGTTGACAGTCCTAAACTTATATATAATTGTCCATAGACAGTGGGTATAGTTTACGACTGTCAAAATTTTGACAGTCCTAAACTTACATATAACTGCCCATAGACAATGGATAAAGTTTAGGACTGTCAACATTATGACAGTCCTAGTTTCTTCCTCTGGTGCGTGTTTATACCATGCGATCGCTTCCTCTGGTGCGTATAGGGTGTCGTCCATGCGATCGCTTCCTCTGGTGCGTGTTTATACCAAAGCGTAGAAGGTGGTGGAATAGAAGAATGACCGATCAACCTTGGGATGATGAAGTGTTGTCCGACAAGCCCTATGCAACATAGATTGGATACTCCGTGTTCGGCCGGGGGAGCACACATTGGAAAGAAAGTATTGTTAATACCTTGTGAGATAATTACAATAGGTATCTTATACCTATTAGAGAATACGTAAGCAGCAGGCGGGACATCCATGTAATGGTCTGATTCGGTAACTGTTTCCGTACAAGGTATGCTTGCCAACAAATCTTCAACAATTTTTTCGCCGAGTATCTGCCTATAGAAGGGTAGTCGAGACTCCAACTCCCCGTACAGCTCTTCCCTAACCTGTCTCCATCCTGCTTCAACTAAATAGCCTAGTTGTCTTGCTAGTGCATGATATCCACAATGGCCATCCTTAGGAACATCAACAATAGACCAAATAAAATTCCGTATCTCAGGTAGGAAAATTTCAATGTATAGACTATAAGAATCAGAAAAGTTATCTAAACCCTCCGCCGTGACTGCATCGTTCGTTTTCTGTTTCTTCCCCCTTCGAATAGTAAGCTTACTCTTTTTCTGCGGAAATACCACCCTATCCATTGCGGACTTTGCCTCCAAACTGCGTTCAATATGTTCGAACAAGGATGGATCTCTTTTAGTTGACTCCTCCTTTTTTGCTCTACTCTTTCTTGACTGTGGTCTTCCCTTAGGAGTTCGAACAACAGATGGCTCTTGCAATCGAGTTGTTGCCGGGACTGCAATTTCTTGGATTTTAACCTCAATGGATCTTCTCTCCGGTTCCGATGCGACACACCACCTTGCGTGCAGGAGTTTCACTTGTGGCAAAGCAAAGAAATCATCTTGAACTTCCACCGTCGGCATTATTAACAATTGTCTCCAACGTTGATCAACAATATCTATTGGAATAGGTATAGATTCACGACGATATTCGTTGATCTCATGTGCACAAGGAAGTCTGAGTGAATGTCGATATGAACAACCGCAAACCTCGGGATTATAACCCACCGACTTCGACCTACCAATCTTCTCAAACAATAAGCCCAAGGCCTTGTGAGATACTACATGAATTAAACCATCCAAGAGGTGTTCATGCTTGTATTCATGCTTTGCAATATTGAGGCTCATCTCAAATGATACTACAATCTCGTTCACCGTGAAAATAATCATCAAATAAATTGATTGCCAAACGGAGACAAAATTACCGACCGATGACCGTAGATATCTTTTTAAACTTGAGTGTGATCCTTCGACCTGGTTCGTAGTGCTTGTGCCATAATGCTTCACCATGTTTGTCCATGCTAAGACGAATTGCTCTTTATGTGGTTCTAGCCAAGTATCTTTGATATAAGATATGCATGTCGGGTTACTCGTTTTCCACTTTTGTTGGAACATGTACCATGCTGTGTCGTAGCTGTTTGTAGTACTTGCTCGCCATACAAGACTCCAATCACTGTAGAATTCTTCGAAGCGAAGCATGTCGATTTTACAGTCCAATTTTTCAAATTTTCTCTTGCATTGAGCTTGGATATTTTGATTTATATGCCGAGTGCATAGTAGTCTATGCGCATGAGGAAATACAATATCTATAGCATTTATCAGCGCATATTCTCTGTCGGTAACAAAAACAGAGGGCTCTTTGTAACCTGTGTAAAGGGATTGTAGTTTCCTCAATGCCCATGTGTAATCCTCTACTGTCTCACTCTTCATAAAACAAAAAGCGACTGTAAATGTTTTTCCCGTAAACATAAACCCAACAACGTGAAAAAGAGGCATCTTGAACTTGTTGGTCTTATATGTATAAATCAAGGATCAACACGTCTGCGAAGGACCGAGCCAAGTGTGTGCAATCAGGATGAGCCCAAAACAACGAAATGAGTTCATAAGTTTGTGGATGTCTTCTATGGTATTCCACGTAGTGATGCTCCCCAAGCAACTTCTATACTTGCTGCATCGCCATTCTTCTTTTCATACTTTTAAATTTCGCTCTGGCCAAACTATTATAGATCGTCCTCATGGTAGACTTGTTCCCATCTTCTTTTTGTCGCACGACATAATAAATTTGTTTCGGTGCAACTCCGGAAAGGAACAATTCTTCAACCAACTTTCTCTCATCCTCCTTCTATCGTGCCACGTCGGCATGACCCATAAGTGTCCCTGGAATATGATGATTGTGTCTTCCATTTTTAACTTCGATTATCCACTTCACATCTTCTACTTTTACAATCAACACCTTCAATGGACAACCACATTTTCTCGTCCCAACGTTTTTCTTAGGAATTTTTTTTTCAACAATACCCTTTTTTTGTGATGCTCCCTAAACACACCTCCTCTTTCGCACCCCAGCTCTACATATTTTCGGCCTGGCCGAGATCTGATGGATCTTGCAATGACTATTACTACGTTATGTCGTCTTCCAACTTCTCTGCACCACTCTAATGCTTCTTCCTGGGTTGCAAATTGAATATTCGTTGAGAATATATCATCCACATCAACACCAATAGCAGGATGTACCACAATATCTGTACAAGGTTGGTCCTATAACCAATATAAAATAATATAAAAATTAATAACTTTATATAATTGGCACTTCGAATAATTTAGTCTTTAAGATCCAGGACTGTGACAGTCCTATTTGTATATAGGATTGTCATAATAGGACTGTAGAATTATTGACAGTCCTATATTTATATAGGACTGTCTAATTTTTACCGTCCTTACACGATGACTGTCAAATTAGGGTTGTCGTTTGACGTACCGTACGTGCTTCGGAACAACCGACATGTTCTTCGGAACGTCCGGAGTGCATATTTAATGGATTGGATGATCCGACTTCGTCATCGAAGATATTTTCATGCATTGTTCCTACAATAGTAAAAAAAACTAAATTTTTTCCTGACAATCGGAAAACTTATTCATCGTATGTTGTCGAAGACATACCGGAAGAATATTCGTTGGACAATCACCAAAGCAAATTTCTCCTCCACTTGGGACCACAACTATAAATTTTCAAATTTAGGTTTAGACTTGGAGATGAGAGTTTCTTCAAGTCAAGGTGAAATGCCTAAAATAGAAATTTTGTTCACTTATATACCTTGGTGTGGGCTAGCCCCAAGTAATTTTAAGAGTAGCAAACGTGTAATTTTGGGAAAAATTACATTGGGCTAGCCCCAAGTAATAAGTGTAGTGCCCTTATAAATTTCCTTAATGAGGGATGGTGATTGGTACAGTGGCTTTATTGATAAGGACTTGCGACCAATGCCCTTAGATTTCTCATGGAGTTACCTCCTTTACAGAAGAGGAAAGTTCCTCTACATTATGCATTGAAGTTTTTGATAGACGACTGACCGATGACCATTATCAGGCAAGCCCACTCGTTTGTAGGCTCTTTTCACATAACATGTTTTAGGTTATTAGGTTACTCGCTTAAATTCCATTTAGTGGGATGGTATGTTGGGAATCAAGTCTGCTGAAGGGGGCAGAGTTCGGTCCGAACTCGGTCCCTGGCCGAGTTTGGGCCGAACTCGGTGTGGTGTTCCAGAATCTCAAAACCGAAGTCGGTCCGAGTTCGGTGTCGGCGGCGGCTTCTCGGGTTTTGGAGTTTTTAGGTTATATTTTGGACCGTTGGATGCCAGTGGACGGCTGGATCTTATGGTTGGCTATTTTTAGGGTTTCCTAACCCTAAAGTAGGTTTCTTATCCTATAAATAAGGAGGAGGGTGGAGGCACAAAGGAGAAGTGTGGAGGCACAAAGGAGAAGTACTTGTTGGAGATTCGGGGTGCTCGTCTACAGGAAATCTAAGAGAAAGTCCGTGCTTTGCTCGTAGGACTTCGCCATCCAAGACAGAAGGAAGAAGAAGATCTAATCGAGGAGTCGTCAACTTCGGTTAGGGAGATTGCTATGGGTTAGTGAGTGATTTCAATTGTAATCTTCTGTCTTTCTTCTTGAGTGTGGTGAGGGGGTTGAACCTATTAGGACAAAGGGTTTCAACATTAGTTTTTTGCAATCTTGTAATTTCATCTTAGTTATAAAGGTTGGGATTTGTCTAGGTGACGTAGTCACCGCCATACACTTGTCTTCATCTGTGTTTGGTGTTCGTAGATTGGTTTGGTCATCTCAGGTGGGTTGGCAAAGCGCTTCTTCCGTTGCGCGACCTATAGAACGAGAATGCCGTGTCGTCCAGCGGAACCAACACGTGGTATCAGAGCGTGTTGACACAAAGTGGTCACAGTCAACCTGATTCTGATAATCGTCAAATATCAGATAAATTAGATCCAAAACACAGATGAAGCAGATACTCGATGCAAAGCATATCAACTCCGTCAATACTAAAGACAGAATCTACAACAGCTATTGGTTTCTATTCAAATGTAATCTTTTATTTGTTTGAGTCTAGGACTGATGTAAGCTGAGTCACACTAAGCAAATCCCAAGTACCTATAACGAGATACTTAGTCCACTCAAATGAACTAAAGAATCTATCCACCAAATCAGGCCACATTCATTTACAAAGTCTATCATACTTAGAGACCGAACTCGTACCGAACTCGGTTATCCTTTTGGTATGAAATCAACCAGTTTAATAGCTCCTGATTTCTTGGCCCAACGGTTGGAAATTTGAATTAAACCCTGACCGAATTCGGACCGAATTCTGTTTGCCTACACCCTATAAATAGGATTAGAATTCTTCATTCTTACAACACCATAACAACTCAACCATTCTTAAGTCTTCTATCCTATTGTGAGCAAACCCCTAAATCCTTAACCTTCCCATCTCAAATAACAACTTTTTAGCCTTCCTAGTGCCAAGTGCTATCTCGGTCTAGAAGTCTTCTGAGTTGTAAAGAGCTTTGTTCAATCAGTTACTCTCTCTATCAAGCTGTGAAGTTGCGAGACTTCGGATCAAATCTCGTGGTGTAAAGAAGTGACAAGCCTTCGAATCAAGCTTGTGATTTACTATTGGTGATTATAGTGGATACAACTCCGAGCTTGAGTTCTCGGGACTAGATTACTCCTCTCAGAGGAAAACCAGTATATATCTTGGTGTTTGCGTTTGCTCTCTCTCACTCTATTGCATATATTCATAACACTGCTAGTAGTATCACTTACGCATGCGATATATTCTAACTGCTAGTAGTTAATTACCATTGCATGCCATAAAATTATATTTTAACAGATGATTTTATTCCGCTGCATACACACACTCTATTCTCCCCCTTCTAGAGTTGCCATACACGGTCCTACAATTGGTATTAAAGTAGGTACTCTTATAGTAGAACTTTTACTGATACCATTTGCTCCTCCAATTGGTATCAGAACTGGTAATCTCGTATTTTGTTTCTGATTCCAATTACTTCCACAATTGGTATCAGAGCAGGTACTCTTACATTGGAACTATTATTGATATTAATTGCTCCACAATTGGTATCAGAGCAGATAGTCTCTTAATTAGTTTCTGATCCCAACTACTCTTTCAATTGGTATCAGAACAGATGCTCTCTTTAGATATTACTGATATCATTTGCTCCTCAATTGGTATCAGAACTGGTACTCTTTATATAGGAACTATTGCTCATAATCAAAGCAAGTTCTCTTGATTATCGGATTAACATCCAAAGAGTATAACATATGGCAACAACAAGATCACTATTTTCCATCAATGGTGAAAGCCAACTCCTTGATAAGCCATATGTTTTTAACAACACTAACTATTTTTTTTGGAAAATACATATGAGTGCTTTTCTAAAATCTCTTGGCTTTAACTTATGCACTTACGTTACTAATGTTACAAAATAGTTAACAAAGCAGATAATAAATATACCGAAGATGAAAAGAAAGCAGCAAGCGATGATGCAAAGGCAATGTACATGCTCTACTGTACTCTAGGAGAAGACGAATTCAAACTTATCTCCAAGTGCAAAACATCATATGAGATATGGAAAATGCTGGAAGCAACTTATGGAAACAACGAAGAAGATGAAGAAGAACCTTATGATATTGCAAGCTCGTATCAAAATGAAGAAGCTACATATACAAAGAAAGATGCAGACATTCAGTGCAACAATGATGACAGCAAGGAAGAAGATGTTGCAAACTTATGCCTAAGTGAAAGTCAAGCAATCAATGCAAGCTTCAAGTACGAGAATGACAAAAACCTTCAATATACGACAGACTTGTGCTTAATGGTAAGTGAGGTAAATGATGACTCACTAACAAAAGATATTTCGTATGATGAATTATTTGATGCTTTTAATGATTTTTTTGAAGACTATAATAAGCTTAGAAATAACTATAAGCAAACTCGAAAAGATATCAAATCTTATCAGCTTAAGAATGACCAGCTTATTTGCTTACTTAAGGAAGCTAGAGAAAACTCCTTTCCTGATGAATCAATTGAAATATCCAAACTTAAGCTTAGCTTACAAGAAACTCTTGACTGCTTTGATGAAAGCAATCAAGAAAATACTAAACTTAAAGAGGACTTAAAACAAAAAAATGAGAAGTACTCTAATGCCTCACTTAAGATAGATGCTCTTACTGCCAAATATGATAATTTGTATGCCACCTCTAAAAAGTTAGATATTAGATTGGGAAAACAAATCGTACAATCTACTATTCAGTCTAACACAAGACACATGGCTAAACAAAAGAGCATTCACAATAAGACACCAGCAAGCAAACCAAATGCTTTACACTATCATGCATGTAGAACACAACATACTTCACACAATCATGCATTCTATTACAAATATCCACATAAGAAATGTCACACTACTTCACATACTCATCCTACTGTACCCAACACAAATGTCCATGCTATATGTCATTATTGTGGTTTAAAATGACATATTACACTTCCATGTAAGGCTAGAAAATTGGTTGATATGAATATGTATAAGTGGATTCCTAAAGCTAACAAATACGAATCCAAATCCTGGATACCAAAATCTTGTTTTAATCATATAGGTGGAACGATTTACGAAAAAACGTAATGGTAAAGGAGAAAGTTGGTGATTGCAAAAAGCCAAATGGATAATCTCATGACAGTTGTACCAACAATGAAACATGACTATTAAGTCATTATGGTAACACAAACCTTCATATTTATAGTAGTATATTATACTCTTTTAATTTGATAAAATAATTGTTCTTGAACTGTGTATAAAGAAACTCTTGTTAAATAATTCTTCAATATTATGCTTTAAAGGTATAAAAATTATTGTTGAAAAGCCTAAAGGGTCCTTCTGTCAACAAGGTGTAAACAGCCTTAAGCGACACGGTACTTAAGTGTCTTCGGACCACCGCTAGCTGGGAACATGCCCCTATGCTAATTAATAATAACAAAAATACCTCACTGAGTAATGATATACAAAGAGCTATTTACAAACGTTTCCTAAATACAATTATCATTCATTCAGTAATTGACTGCTATAAATTCTGTTAAATGACTTATCTAAATAGCAATAACTGATAATAGCGTCTCATAGTTATAGACCTCATATATTTTATACTTGTATTATTTTTTTTATAAGATCACTTATATGTTTTTTATATAACTATTATAGCATTCTAAAAAAACATATTTTCAAAATCCTAAAGCTATCAGAACTCGAACCGAGTTCGGTCCGAACTCGGTCCGAATTCCGTTCAAGTGTTTGTATATAACAGTAGCAGCCACATATTTGATCTCATTACTTCCATCCTCCCAAACCCTTCTTCTCCAAACCGAGAATCAAACCTTTCCTCCAAAACCCTAGTTTTGTAATCCCCTTCCTCAAAGGCTTTTTCTATCTCAACTTGAGATCTTAAGGCTCTTGGTGAGAATATCCTTCATCCCCTTCAATATTTTCAAGGTACAATCTTCATATTCTCAAACCATAATTCATGGCTCCTAAATTTGGAAAAATGAAAAGAAAAGCAAATGAAGCTTCCTCTTCTCAACCCTCTAGTGATGATGCTATCTATTCCTTATTTTCTCCAAATATTTCAAATCTCGGAGAATATGATGGTTTTATTTTTACTTCTATTGATGCCTCAAACCTTTGGTTCAATGATTTTGTGCAAAAAAATATTTGCAAGGGCAATCCTATTAATTTTACTACTTTTCATACCCCAAAACCTAAACTTGTAGAATTCCATCTTCATCGTCTAGTCAAAACTAGAAAACCCATATATTTGAATGCCATTCGCATGTTTTATTGCAATCTATCTCATGATCAATGGTCTATCTCTTCGAGAGTGGGTGGAATCGACATTGAATTTGACGATACAACCTTGGGTGAAATTCTTGAAATCCCTAACGAGGGAGATGCCCTAGTTGAGATCGACAAATTCAATCTCAGAGACGACATCACTCTTGACTCTTTCAGGGACATACTTTGTGCCTCGCATCCTTGTCCTGACAGGAAGTTTCGTGCTCGTTATTTTAACCAATACTTTTACGAACTTCACCGTATCATATACCCTGCTATCATTTTCAAGCAAACCTCCAAAGATGATGTGACCTATAGGGAGATGTCTGCTTTATATCACTTCTACACATCCGCTCCCTTTAGCCTTCCTAAAACCATGCTTCAGCAGATGATTGACTGTTGTAAACACAAACATCAACTTCCTTATGCCATGTATCTACCACTCATCTTTGAGCACTTCCACATTCCGATGGAAGAACCCACTTATCTATCTGAGTCAACCTACCTGACCAAAGCCCGCATGATTCACCTTATTTGTCTCATTCCTGATGAAGACGACTCATCTGATTCTGATGCATCAGCTGATCCAGCCCCAGCTCCTCCTGCTCCTACTTCTACTCCTTCATCCTCTGCACAGCCTGCTACCTTGTACTCTATCTAAGAGATGTTCTGCGATTAATTCAGGTTGCAAAACGAGATGATAGATGCTCAACACCAGGAGCAGAACAATATGATTATCACTCGACTTTGCGACCAGTCTTATCGCACCACTCTTCAGGCTCACACTTTAGCCAACTCCCTACCATATCTTCATTATCACCTAGCCCATCATCCTACTGCACCTCACCTAGTGGATCGTGATCCTTCCCTTTCTGACTATAGGATCGATGATCCATTTGTTCAATAGTACTTCGACCATACCGGAGCATACTTTGACGATCACCCGCCTGCTGATGCTACTGATGATGACTTGTGATAGTTTATTGTGGCTATGTGGATGTATTATTTTTTTATATGTATTTTAGTGTACTAGAAATATTTGCTTAAATGTTCGTAAAATTTTTATGCTATTTGTATCTCTATATATTTGCCAGTCTTGTTACTTATTCTGATTAAAACAATGCATGTTCTGATTAATTTGTTTTTTTTCAATTTGTCATAATCACCCATTACGGGGGAGTTTTTTATTTCCCACTATGATTTATTGACAAAGGGGGAGAAATGATAAAATGTGATAACAAATGTGTTTACAAATGTGTTAAAACAAAATATTTCGATTATAGCTGATGTATTGTTGATAACATATAACTGACATATTTTTTTGATATATCTGCACCTAATTTTTGCTATAAAGAAATGTCAAGTTACAGGTCTTGTAAATGCTCCCGTTCAAAGGAAAGATCTACTTACGGGGGAGCTTTTTCTAAAAAGCTAGTTTTTCACGGAAAGATCTACGTTCAAAGAAATTTCGTCTACGTTTCAACTATTTGCATCAAAGGCTACATCAGACTCACCATATGTTTATTGTGGCATAGTTTGTCAATTATCATAATGGGGGAGATTGTTAACACAAAGTGGTCACAGTCAACATGATTCTGATAATCGCAAACATCAGATGAATCAGATCCAAAACACAGATGAAGTAGATACTTGATGCAAAACATATCAACTCCGTCAATACTAAAGATAGACTCTGCAACAACTATTGGTTTCTATTCAAATTTAATCTTTCATTTATTTGAGTCTAGGACTGATGTAAGCTGAGTCGCACTAAGCAAATCCCAAGTACCTATACCCAGATACTTAGTCCATTCAAATGACCAAAGAACCTATCCACCAAATCAGGCCATATTCATTTAAAAAGTCTACCAGATACTTAGACTCTGCAACGAGTTGCTATACACGGTCCTACAGAGCGCACGTGTTGCCAACACATGGTATCAGAGCCAGGTTCTTCTCGAGAGGGAAGGTGCAACTATGTCTACGGAGCAGATGAACACTCGTATGATCACCCTCACAGGGGAAAACTGGGCGATTTGGAAGCCAAGGATGGAAGATCTACTTTGATGCAAGGACTTGCTTGGTCCGTTGGAGGGTGACAGCGCAAAGCTGACGGACAAAGGTGCTGATGACTGGAAACGACTGGATCGGAAGGCTGTTGGATTCATCCGTCAATGGCTGAATGACTCGGTTTTACACCACGTGTCCATGGAGAATTCTGCAAAAATATTGTGGGAGAAGCTGCATTCGCAGTACGAAAGGAAGACGGCTGGCAACAAGGCGTTTCTGATTCGCCAACTCGAAGTACACGGAGGGTGCACCGGTGACACATCTGAACGAGGTTCAGGACATCATCAATCAGCTGTCTGCGATGAAGATGGTGATTGAGGATGAGCTTCAGGCCTTTATGCTTTTGAGTTCTCTGCCGGAAAGCTGGGAGATGTTGGTGGTGTCGGTGATCAACTCCGCTCCTGATGGAGTTGTCATGATGAAGGCAGTCAAAAGCAGCTTGTTGAACGAGGAGATCCGGCGTAAGCAAGTGGAATCGTCGCAGGAGTTCGCTCTGGTGGCTTCTTACGGAAAGGGAAGACCCAAGTCACAGACAAGGACATATGGGAGTTCTCGGGATCTTGCGACTGTGGACCGCAAGGAGGGCTGCTATTACTGTGGCGAAAGGGGTCATATCAAGAGGAACTGCATGAAGCTCAAAGCTGAGAAGGCCAAAGACAAGGATGATCAAGAGGATCTCACGGCTATGGGATATCTCATCATCGCAGCAACCGACGCAGAGGAACCTTGTGGCATGTGTCATGATGACCACTAGGTCATAGACACGGGGGCGTTGTATCATGTCACTCCATGTAGGAGGATCTTCACGTCATACCACGGCGACAGGTTTGGACGTGTGAAGATGGAAAATAAGGGGACGACTGCTGTTGTAGGCATTGGTGATGTGCACTTGACAACAGAGCTTGGTGAGAATCTCGTTCTCAAGGATATGCGACATGTACCGGGGACAGACAACCAAGACTCACGGTAAGGTTGATCGTCAGGGACTTCGGTCTTGGCCATGTCATCGATATCGGCAGGATTCCAATAGTGGAGAAGGTGCTACGCATGGTAGCTAGCGTCGACGTGGCGGTTGAGGAGCTGGAGATGACGGAAGATGCAAAGCAACCCGGGGGATCGGAGATCGGTGGCATGGGGGAGCAAGATTTCTATCGCGGGACGACAGGCATGAAGTCTAGTTGAGGAGCCATGGAGCCAACACCTCTCATCAGACTAGAGGAAAAGATTGTTGGAAATCAAGTCTGATGAAGGGGGAAGAGTTCGGTACAAACTCGGTCCCTGGCCGAGTTCGGGCCGAACTCGGTGTGGTGTTCCAGAACCTCAAAACCGAAGTCGGTCCAAGTTTGGTGTCGGCGGCGGCTGCTCGGATTTTGAAATTTTTAGGTTATATTTTGGACCGTTGGATGCTAGTGGACGACTGGATCTTATGGTTGGCTATTTTTAGGGTTTCTTAACCCTAAAATATGTTTCTCATCCTATAAATAGGGAGGAGGGTGGAGACACAAAGAAGAAACACAAGTTGGAGATTCATGGTGCTCGTCTATAGGAAATCTAAGAGAAAGTCCGTTTTTTGCTTTTAGGACTTCGCCATCCAAGACAGAAGGAAGAAAGAGATCTAATCGAGGAGTCAACTTCGGTTAGGAAGATTGCTACGGGTTGGTGAGTGATTTCAATTGTAATCTTCTGTCTTTCTTCTTGAGTGTGGTGAGGGGGTTGAACCTATTAGGGTAAAGGGTTTCAACATTAGTTTTTTGCAATCTTGTAATTTCATCTTAGTTATAAATGTTGGGATTTGTCCAGGTGACGTAGTCACCGCCATATACTTGTCTTCATCTGTGCTTGGTGTTCGTAGATTGGTTTGGTCATCTCAGGTGGGTTGGCGATGCGCTTTTCCGCTGCGCGACCAACACGTGTTCCCAACACGGTAGAGGTTTATATCTGACATCAACTGGAGTAGAGACATTTTTGGGATATATCTAATGTCCTGGCCACTAGGATGAACTTTTTACATGTAAGCACTTTTCTCTTGCTGTAAGAAATTGGAAATGTTAAACAGTACCTGTTATGTATGGTGGATTTATTCCAGTCAACCCATTGTTGTAAAATCTTCTTTATTTCACCATTGATAGACCAAGTGTTCCATAGTGGTTTACAGATATAGTCTTCACAAATCCATGAAGAATCCTCTAAGGCAGATGAAGATCTGTCCTTGTTCTTGTGGTTCCATGGCTTTGATAATTAGGTTCAGTAGTAGTCTCTCACGGGCTCCATTGGTAATTACTGACTGATTCTATCCACACCGCATATGGGTAGGCTGTCGTAGTTAATGGAAATATTTTGTCAGGCATTGTTCTGATGGTAGAAGCTAACGGATTTTAATTCTCCATTCCTCTCTAGGTCTTTGTAGTTTGTACCTAGGAGTGCTAAGTGCTAGCCTCTTTTCTACTTTTGTCCACTTGTAGCTTCTATCCTTCTTCGAAGGTTTGTTTTTCAATATTTTAATTGTCACATCTAATTCGATGCAAGAGTGTTTAAAGAGGGCTTTCAATCTAAGAAGTTCCTTTCAAAGGTGTCGTATGGTTGGGCGTGTCAAGGACAGATTCTTATTTTCTCAGGTCGGTATGTGATTCACACCTGGAAAGGTACTTTGGGTAGTGAAGGTATGGTTCATTTTATCTGCAACTCTTTTTGTTGTGAGTTTCTTCATTGACCATTTCCAAAGAAGACACAGTTGTGTGAGGAAATCACTTTGTTTTGTTCTCTAAATGGGGTGCTATGAGTGTGATGCATAATTTATGCCTATTGGATAGCATAGTCACTATTCAGGATGTCTTGATTGTTGATTGGAACTTATCTGGACCTGTAATCATGGGTGAACTGGGACAATAATTGCTGAACAAATTAATGAAGATGTGGTTCCAGTTTGTTCTGCTTCCATTCCTTTTCAGTTATAAATTTTGATACGGTTAACTTTGTCCGAATGGTGCCAACATTGGTTGCAAGCATATACCGTGTTCTAGGCTCCATTTACAACCAGACATCATCCTTAGTTGAATGTTCTTTGCATCATACAGAATTTGCTGCCGATTGCTTGTTATGAAATGCTCTAGCTTTGTTAATTGCTTCCATGTAGGTGTTCATCATTCTCTTCCAACATTCACCATACTTTGAGTGAATCGATTTCCATCCTCAAGTTATCGGGAAGCGAGAATCGCTTCCATCCACAAGCTTCCTGGACTTTTTGACCAAGTAGTGCCTTGTGAATTCTTCCAGATTTTTTACACTCAGATTCTTTTGTTGTTGGAAAATCTGTTCCCAAGATAACTTATAAGAAGTTTGCTTTGTTGATCTCAAAGCAAGCTTCTCATATCATATTGCATCTTAAGTAGAATTTGAGTTGTGCACTACCTAGCTTGAGATACGAATTGCGGTGATGCCAAGGTTCCCGATGTCGAATATCAGACCCATAGTGGTTGAGGGTCGTCATATTGAGTTGTGCTCTGCCTAGCTTGAGATACAAATTACATGTCTTTTATGAAGTCATGCAAATTTAATTACATGTTGTGTCTTTTTATGAAACCATGCAAGTTTGATTACATATTGTGTCTTTTTATGAAACCATGCAAATTTAATTACATGTTATATTTTTATAAAATCATGTTCAAATATATTTATTTTAATAGTCATATTCCCGTACCCATGTCCAAAATTTGAATCCTTTTTAACCGAGTCCGTGTGTCATTTAATTATGAGTTTAAAGGACTCGACTCTTGGGTATATACTTGTACCCGACAACCGTACCCGAGTCTAGATAACATAGGCTGGGAGAGAGATTAGGTGGAGACCAGGTGGATAGTGTAGGGATGGGAAGCTCGAGATCTGGTAATGGTCTGGTAATGGTGGTGACTGGAGATAGGGAGCTCAAGATCTGGAATAGTAGTGAGGATGGTAGAGGCTTACGGGGTAGCATTGGTGACGGGAGTAGGGGTGGTGATGAAATAAGAGCCTGTAGGAGTATTCCTTCCATTCTTATGCCGAATTGGTTAGGACGATGTTTGTTGGGGTGTTAGGCTGGGATTGGCTAGGGTTTAGACGTAGGTCTAGGATTAAGTTTGGAAGATGAAAAGTTATTTGGTGGAAGAGTGCTTTTGGATTGCTTTGTGATTGCAACATACCTTTCAAGTTGAAAGAAAATCTATATGACTGCTATAAGACAAGTCATGCTTTATAGATCATAGTGTTGGACGATTATGAAACATGTCCAAAAATTTAGTGTGGCTGAAGCGAGAATGATGCTAAGATGGATGAGTGACAATATATTAGAATAAAAGAAGGAATAATAAAAAAACAATGAGCTTATTCTTCGAAAATCAGAAGTAGTGCCAATTGAGGACAAGATAAGAGAATCAACTTATGTAATTTCAGCATGTGCAAAAAATGATACTAGTTAAAGGACTCCTAAGTGAACATGGATTGAAGTTCTAGAAAAGGATATTGGTTTCGTCAGTTTTACAGAGGATACGGCCCTTAATTGAGCTGAATAGAAGAAAATGATTCAAACAACGTACTACAAAAAAGAGGAAAATAACCTTCCTCTTACAAGTCTATCCAATGTTCACGCTCTAACACACTGTTAGTAACTTGAACGTAGAGAAAAATGGTATTCCAGGATATTGGAATGGATGGTCACACAATGTTCATCCAGATTTTGTCCTTAGCTTTTGCTGGTTTATAGTGAGTGTATCCTTATCAGTATATATAGTTGACGTTTGTTTGTTAGACCTTTGACCCGAAGCTGCACTATATACCTTAATAATTCTGCAGCAATTGTAGTTTTATTCTCTCCTATAGGCTATATATGTCCCCTATTAAACCATGCCTTCTGCCAACATTATGTTTTTGATATCTAGGATAGATCGATTTTATTGGTATCCTTGTAGCTTGTGCACTTTCCAGTTCTTGTAAGAGGATTAGTGGACCCTAATAGAAGTATAGAATGAGAGGTCACATTGTCTGGTGCCACTCAACATTGAGAACTACGTGGGTTATATCTTTTTTTGTTGTCGCTGAGATGATATTTGTATTCTTAAAGCAGCTCATAATCCATCCGACATATTTTCTTTGGGTAATCAGTGGCCGTCATGGTTTATCCCATGTAATCCTGTCTTAGTTGATCATATGCCTTTTCTATATCAACCTTAGCATCAAATGTCTTTTTTTGTGTTTTCTTGTTTCGGATTGACTGAGTTCTCTGTATCTTATAAAAATATATATATATATATATATATTATCTAATCTCTCTCATCCCGTCAAGAACCATATTGTAGAATCTGCAATCATTTTGCTAGAATTGGTCTGAGGATTAACCTAAACTTCGGCCAATATTTTTTATATTGTAGTTCACAGAATGCTATAGAAACATTATTTGTCAAAGTTAGGTTCTCTTTGATAACGGTCATTAGTTGGTCGATAGTCTCATCACCATACGTTATTTGATAAGACCATTGATTGCTTATATGGTTCCAATTCTTTTGTTTTGTTTATCCTTTTTCTTTTTAATGAATTGAGAAATGCTATGAGTTTAATGGTGTATAAGCCTATGGTGCATCTGTCCAATACTGTTTAGGGACGTGCATATTGAACATGAGAGTTCGAGCCACATCTAAAATGTGTCGATGTTTGCGTTCGGCTATACCATTTTGTTGAGAGGTGTGGACACAACTGGTTTGATGAATCATACCACGATCAACACAGAAACTGTTCACAGAAGATTGAGTCTACCCCTTTCTTTCCTTCAGGAGACCGTTGTATTCTTTTTACAACATATTTGATATATTCCATATCACTTCCGGTCATTCCTGAATCAATTTCTGTCTCCATTCCCCATTTACAGGTTTATCAGAGATCCAAGGACATGCCAGTGGTTCTGCAGAATTCAGCCCTCAACCAATCATCTTTCGTGCTTGAGGTTTCTGCTCCCATCACCACAGATCAAGATGATCTTCCTATTGCTCTCAGAAAAAGAAAACGCATTTGTACCACAAAGAATAAGCGTACCACAAAGAATAAGCATCTCATTTCTAACTATGTTTCATTACACCGTGCTTCATCATCTGTTCATGCATTTGCTGTTTCATTGTCTTCTATTTCCATTCCCAAAACTTACAAGCAGACTATGTCATCTTCTGGTTGGAAAAGTGCAATGGATGAGGAGATATATGCTTTACATCAAAATCAGATTTGGGAGCTTATATCACTTCCTGTTGGAAAGCATACAGTGGGTTGTAGATGGGTGTACACTGTTAAGTATCACCCCGATGGTTCTGTTGAGCGTCTCAAGGTGCAGTTGGTTGCCAAAGAATATACTCAGACATATGATGTGGATTATATGGAGACTTTCTCTCCAGTGGCTCGGCTGAATTCAGTTCGGATTCTTATTTCTGTGGCGGTTAATCACCAATGGTCTATATATCAGCTGGACATAAAGAATGCTTTCTTGCATGGTGACTTACAAGAGGTTTATATGGATCAACCACCATGATATGTTGTAGCAGAAAATAAAAAACTTGTATGTCGATTGAAGAAAGCATTATATGAACTGAAACAGTTACCTCGTGCTTGGTTTGACAAGTTCAGTTCAGTTCTCATTTAGTATGGTTTTCGGCGCACCACATCAGATCATTCAGTATTTTGTCATTCTTCCTCAGCAGGTATTATCGTGTTGATTGTTTATGTTGATGATATCATTATATCTGGGAGTGATCATGCTGGGATTGTGGACTTAAAGGCCTACCTTAGTCGTCAGTTTCACACTAAGGATTTGGATTTTCTTCGATATTTTCTTGGAATCGAGGTTGCTCGATCTAAGAAGGGTGTGTACACAACGCAAGTATGTTCTAGACTTGCTCTTCGAGACTGGGATATTGGAGTGTCGGCCAGTTGAGACTCCTATGGATTATCATGACAAGCTTGATGCTGACAAGGGAGAGTTATTTGAGGATGTTAGATATTATAGATGTTTGGTTGGCAAACTTATATGTCTTACTGTTATTCGACCAGACATCACATATGCAGTTGGAGTAGTTAGTCAGTTTATGCATGCCCCTCGCCAACCACATTGGGAGGCTATCTCTCGCATTCTTTGATACTTGAAGGGTGCACCTGGAAAGGGTTTGTTATACAAACCTTCCCAGTTGCTTACAGTGACTGAGTTCAGTGATGCTGATTGGGCAGGCAGTCGTAGTGATAGGAGGTTTACTTCTGGCTATTGTACGTTTATGGGTGACAATCTTGTCACGTGGCGTAGTAAGAAGCAGAATGTTATGGCTCGTTTTAGTGCAGAGGCCGAGTACCGTGCGATGGCTCATATAGCTTCTGAGATGATGTGGGTGCAGTCTCTTCTTCATGAAATGAGAATTATGATTACTATTCCGATGGAGATGTATTATGATAATCAGTCGGCAATGGTTATCGTAAGGTTCAAAGTATCGGTATCGGAATCGTTATCGGACCATTTCTATGAGTTTTATTATCGGCGTTATCGGTAGTATCGGTGGTTTCGGATTGGAGAATCGGATTTTTTGGTATATGAAAACAAATAGCTATTAGTAAATTATTAATATTTTAGAAAATATATTTGATACATTTAGGCATAATTTAAGTATTTCTAGTGTTGAAATTGAATGAAATAGTAGTCACCCTTGCCGATTGATTTACATACGATAAATAATTTTTTCTCTTTTACATGTTTTTTTACAACCTTATTATGCTTTTACATCTTGCTAATTGGCCTTTTTCGTTCAATTTTCTGTGGAATTGACCGAAAAGATACCTCCAATGTCGGTATCGGATCGGGACATGTCAAACCGTATCGGTATCGGCCGTATCGGATCGGTATCGGCCGATACTGCAAACTATGGTTTATCGCAAGTAACCCAGTATTTTATGAGCGCACGAAGCATATCGAGGTGGATTGTCATTTTGTTCGTGATTTGTTGCTGAAGAAACAAATTGTCACTCCTTATGTTCGGTCAGAGGATCAATTAGGTGATATCCTCACCAAACCACTTGCTCGTGGTCCATTTTCTGATTTATGTAACAAGCTGGGCATGTCTGATCTATATGCTCCTGCTTGAGGGAGGGTGTTAGAGTTATTTTATTTTGTTATTTATCATATGAGGGTATAATAGTAATTGTGGATGTATTGCATATCAATATAAATAGACATGAGATGCAACCTAGGGTTTAAGGTGCTTACAATCTCCTTTCTCATATTCTCTCTTCTCCTATTTTTTTTTCTTCTCTTCTCCATCTCCAAACTTCACTTATATATATATATATATATATATATATATATATATATATTGGAAGAAGGTAATTTTATTCGTACTAAATGCATGCCAAATTAGTTGCCAATTACATCATATACTTTACATCTGCCTCAATATTATACAGAATCCCATCCGGAGTAATACTAAGCCCCTCAAAGATACGGTTTATATATATATATATATATATATATATATATATATATATATATATATATTTGACAATATTGTAATTGTGCAGGACCAATCTAAATGCACATACACAGGTTTTAACACCCTTGAAAATCGGTATAAACCACTAGTTTTGAAGGAATTGAAGAAATTGTGGAACAAAGAAGAGTATGATCTCCCATGGGAGAAGGGGGATTATTCGCCATCAAATACCTTACTTGTGGATGACTCTCCATACAAAGCCCTCCGTAATCCTGTAAGATTTTCATCTAATTTTTAAACACCTATAGCACATATTCCATTTTTGTGGTCTCCTTATTGTGTTTGTACTTTCTACATCTTCTTAGTGTTTTGTAAACATTTTTGTAGAAACATACTGCCATCTTTCCACAACCCTTCCGTTTTGATGATGAAAACGACTATTCATTAGGTAAGTCAAGTCTCCCAAACAATTCAATGCTCTTGATATGTTATGTGGTGGTTTAGACTTTGTTTTACTTGATGTTCAAGCAGGGCCGGAGGGAGACCTACGTGTCTATCTTGAAGGAATTTCTGCGTGCGAGGATGTACAACAATATGTAGAAAAACATCCATTTGGACAACATGCTATAACCACCAATGATGCATCTTGGAGATTCTATCGCCAGGTTATTGACAGAGTTGAGAAATCTTGGTGAAACATTGTACAATGGGAGATGATAGTTATGACTGAATTTGCATCTGAATCACTAACTAAGTGAGAGAGACAAAACTCTAAACATTCTTCTCTAACAGGAGATGAACATTGCGATGAACATTAATTGCAGTTGCAGAGAGAGACCAGTTTTTGTTAATGATTCCGACTGAAAACTAAGACAAAATCAATTATACTATGTACACCAGGGCCTCGTACAGAAAAGTGCAGGCTTCACTATCTATGACTAGTTTTGACAGTTATTTCTCCCTTTGCCTTGTGGAGTATATGTCGAGCTTGACCGAACCACGTTAAATATTTGAATATTTGAGCTTGACTGAACCATATTAAATATTGTGTCTTGTTATTCTCGTCATTCTCAGGCTATTGTTTGTCGCTTTTGTAAGGCTTATTGTTTGCCACTACCACGTTCAGGACAACATGTAGTACTCATGGTTCCAGTTGCTAGTTTGTGATACA